>LT669795.1:41472522-41934429 GCA_900128785.1 Arabis alpina | reverse complement strand
ATTTATAATAGCACAACAAAAACCGCTATTATATGGGGTGACCCTATTATATAGGGTGACCATATTATAGCTGGGGTAGACATAGCGTTTACAAAAACGCTATTAAACACCTATTATAACGTTTATCGTGTGTTAAGAATGCGCATTTTTTTTGTAGTGCATCCTAAGGATAATCCAACACCTCGCCATAAGATATTTCACATGTTTAATGATAATGCTTTTGTATCTCAAGTTCCATTGAATCCATGAAAAAAGGCGGCTTGGAGTGCTTATAAAAACTATGATATCACGTGCTTTTCTACCCACAAATCTTTAGCTGAGAATGAATTTTAGCAACAACTGTTTGAGTTTTACATCTTGGAATTCTAAAAAAAAATTGTACTATTTTTTCTTCTTCTATTTATAGGTTAATTATAGGGTTTTAGTATTTTAACTAGTAGGAACAACAATGCATATTTACATACAAATTACATTTCAAAATTTATTATCTCTACAATACTCTTTAAACCCCAATTCACTGAAGTTTCAAAATTGAAAGATTTATAATAGAGCTTGAACACCATAGTTCGAACAGTCTCACGCGGCAATTTTAATCTTAACTGTTTAGTGGATCACTAATCAACATTTTAAATGATAAAAATGTTGATTAGTCTAGAATTAGTCTAATTTGTGTTTCAAAAATTAGTCTAGAATTTATTATACGAATCTACGTTATAAAAGAAGAAATAATTTCTTTTTTTAAAACTTTTTTTTGTTTGTCACACATTTTTAACTTATTTTCTTGTAGCGACTATTTGTGAGTGTAGAATGTCATTCTTATAAGCATGGGTTCTTTACTTCTTTTATAGTAAATCTTATTTTTAATATAAACAAATTTTTGTTGTATTTCTGTGTTTTTTTCTCTTTGTTGCATCTTCATTGTCCCATCAAGTGACCATAACATATAACTAAGGAGGAAATATTTCGAACTCTGATCGTCTCCCTTAACCACTTTTCTCAAGTCTTCACCACTTAATATACTTGAATTGATTGGTGTGATTATCAATTGACTATTAATTGAAATATAATTACGGAAACAATTGTTTGGATAAATGAAATCTAACCTCTTTAATAATCAAATACTCCAAGTTCCGTTTCACAATTTAAATGTTTTACTATAGTGTATCACGCATATTAATAAGCCAAATGTTATAATTATAACGACATTAAGAGAGTATCATTTTACTTAGAACAAAAATTAATGTACAAAAGGGTATAAAAAAGGTTCATGCATCATGCATGTGTATGGCCACAACAGCGACACATTCTGATAACAACCAAACACTTTCCATTTCCCATAGGAAAAACAAATTATTACGATAACGAATAAACTTACAAAGACAATGGATTTAAAGATGGTTTATTTTTGTTTTGTAAAATGTGTAGCACTCTTTCTCCCCATAACCAGAGTGCCCTTGTAAGCTTTTTAGATACCATTTGCACTTCTTTTTAAGTCCCACATTATATATTTATTAATATGTAGTAGTATTATAATTTTGTTGTTCGAGTACATATTTTAATTTCCGAGTGTAGATTTTTTAGATACTAGATCGAAAAAGGTTTTTTTTAGTGTGTGGCAACAATGGTATTTATTACTCCTTTGGGACGAAGTACGATGTATGTTTGGCTGCTCAATTTCTTAATCTAAGGGGATCTTTAATGGTAAATTTTAGAAGGTGTCAAATAAATAAAAGAAAAGAAAAAACACAAAAAATATTGCAATATTAAGAGAGAAAAAAGACACTCGGCTCTATAATTTCCACCAGCTGAAACTATGTATCTCAAAATTCTACACATGTCATAGTTTTATTGGCTTATAAGTAATTTAAATATTTAATATTTTTTAAAATAACTAAATTGACTAAAACTTATTATTTTAAGATTTATTTGATACCCCAAAATGTGTTAACGTTAAAGATGCCCTTAGGGTTGCTGTTCGTTTGTCTGCCGCTGCGGCTGCGGCTGAAATTTTAGCCGTAACGCTAATTTTTAAACGCAGACGCTGAATTTAGCTGCGGCCAAAAATTCCTGACGCAAGACGCAGCGTCTGGCCGCATGACGCAGCCGCAGGTACCTGCGGCAGGCAAACGAACAACATTTTGCCGCATGACGCAGCCGCAAGCCGCTGCAGCTGCCAAACGAACAGGGCTATAGTCACATATGAGTTTTAAAGGAAATATACTTCCACATTCAGAAAAAAAAGTCCCAGCTAAGCTAACTTGTAATTATCATTCATTTTATTATAAGCAAAAACAAACAAAATACTTTCTAATTATTAGCTAAATGATACTAATTCAAAACAATATTAGCTTCTCAAGAGAAGAGACATTAATGAAGCACATGCTCCTCACGGGTTCAAAAACTACCCAACCTACCCAAACGTAAATGCAATTATTAGAGAGCGTCCAAGGGCATTATCGTCATTTCACATTCCCTGGTACGTTTTTACGAGACTTGACCAGCGATTAGTCCGACACCATTGCCGAGCTCCAATCTACTCCATTACATATTCCATGTGATCTCTCTCTCTCTCTCTCTCTCTCTTTACTCTGAAATTTTTTGATTTTTCTTTTTAAATTTTTTTCAGTTTTGTTAATGATTTGTTATGACACAAGTGGATTCAAACCAAACCCACACGAGAGAATGATGAATACCAGATCACCGATTTTGTTCCTAATCAAAAAAATTCTAACGAATTCATTTTTTTTTATAGAATAATTCAACCTCAACAACGACTCTTTCTCTAACATTTCTCTTGATTTCTACTCCTCAATCATCATCATCGAAAACTCCATTTCATCTGAAACATCAAGCAATGTCGCTTGACATAAAGAGACCAAGCACCAACAAAACGAAGAAGAAGATGGGTTTCGTCGTTAAAATGCAGCTTCATAATCACATAAACAACAAAAGAAACAATCTCTTCTTCTTCTTCTTTAGAAATTATTACACATGGATCCTCTGGTTCTTCATCTCTCTCTATTTCTTCACATCCTTCTTCTTCTCCGGAGAATACAATCCAACAACAACAACACGTCTCTTATCTTACCATTCTTCTCTCCCTTCTCGTGCTCTCATCGAATCCTCCGCCATTAACAAATCCTCCATTGGTATGTTCTTTCTTCTTCTTCTTCTTCTTCTTCTCTGTTTCTTTGTTCTAAAGTTTGGTTTCTTTTTTTAGGTATGTTCAATGGAATGAAGATATACGTATACGAATTACCATCAAGATACAACGAAGATTGGGTAACGAAATCATCCCGTTGCTCAACTCATCTATTCGCATCAGAAGTAGCAATACATCGTGCGCTTTCTTCTTCCTCTATTCGTACATTAAACTCAGAAGAAGCTGATTTCTTCTTCGTACCTGTTTACGTCTCTTGCAACTTCTCAACCATAAACAACTTCCCTTCTTTAACCCACGCTCGTTCTCTCCTCAACTCCGCCGTAAATCTCCTCTCTAACAAGTACCCGTTTTGGAACAGAACTCAAGGCTCTGATCATGTCTTTGTCGCTTCACATGACTTCGGTGCTTGCTTCCACGCCATGGTAAACAAAACAGAACAAACAGAGCATTTTTGTGTAATGTAATAAAGATTTGATTTTTAATGTGTTTTGTGTAGGAGGATATGGCGATTGAAGAAGGGATTCCAGAGTTTATGAAGAACTCGATAATATTACAAACGTTCGGAGTTAACTACAAACATCCATGCCAAGAAGCAGATCATGTTGTGATTCCACCGTATATTCCACCGGAGAGTGTACACAGAGCTATTGAGAAAGCTCCGGTGAACGGAAGGCGAGATATTTGGGCGTTTTTCCGAGGGAAAATGGAAGTCAACCCTAAGAATATAAGCGGACGCTTTTACAGCAAGTGCGTAAAAATTGTTGACTTTTGACGTTTTCGTTTTGTGTTAAATTACTAAAATGCCATTCACCGGCGTGTGTAGGGGAGTAAGAACGGCGATTTTAAAGAAATACGGTGGGAGGAGACGGTTTTATCTTAACCGGCATCGGTTTGCTGGATACCGGTCGGAGATTGTGAGGTCGGTTTTTTGTTTATGTCCACTTGGGTGGGCTCCGTGGAGTCCAAGGCTTGTGGAGTCAGCTGTGTTAGGGTGTGTGCCGGTGGTTATTGCTGATGGGATTAAGTTACCGTTTGCGGAGACGGTGCGGTGGTCGGAGATATCTCTCACGGTGGCGGAGAAAGACGTGAGGAATCTAAGGAAGATTTTAGAACACGTGGCGGTTACTAATTTGTCTGTGATACAGAGGAACTTACGTGAACCGGAGTTTAAGCGGGCCCTCTTGTATAATGTTCCGATGAAAGAAGGCGACGCCACGTGGCGGATTCTAGAGGCGTTAGGGAGGAAACTAGATCGGTCGTACAAGAGATCAAGGATTATGAGCGAATGAAATAATGACACGTGGGGTTGTGTGTTTTTTTAAAATGGATGCTAGGCTGGATTTTTTGGACTATTTCGGAATGGGAAAAAGTCGGGAATGTGTTGTTTGGGGTCCACAACGTGAGGAGGATTAAGTCGAACACGTGAGATGTTTTGATGAGCTGGCGATTCGTGAGTGGATGTTACGTGGCTTTAGGGAAGTGAAAGTGTAAAGTATGCTGACGTGTAATTCTTTTGGATGAGTTAGGCTAAATTATTCTTTGAATATTAACGACTTGTTGATAGAAATGCGAAGGTAGTTAAAGGCAAATCTCAGCTTCTATTTAACAAAAAATTGAAAGATTAAAATATGCGGATCACAAAATGGCACTGCGATTATTCAAAAAAGTAACAACAATCACATTTATTTCGGTTTTAGATGAAGCTCTTTTTTTCCCCCTTAGACAACTGAATCTGACTATTTCTAAAAGTATTCGTAACGTTTATGAGTAATGAGATACATGTGTACCCTAACATTGTCGCTCAAATTTAGTTGACCAATCCTTGTATCTAGTTGCAAATTAAAAAAAAAAGAACCAATATATAGACATGCAAAAGTAATGAATAAAGATAAAATAAAAAGGATGGTATATGTATTGGGAAAGATGAAAGAAAGACAGTGAAATGTGAGCAAGAGACAGCTAGTGTGTCAGAAAAAACGCATATATCAATAAATGTATTAATAATATATGTTTATTAGCCCCACCTTACTCTCTTATCTTATGTCTTATATGTATAGTACACATCACAAAACTGTACAACCCATCAAATATTACTATGGAGGTTACTGTTTAGACTTGGAGAAGGCTATAACCAAAATATATGCATACAAAAAAAATTTGTTTTTTTTACATTTGCAATACTGTCGTCTCTTCCACTCTCACACAAGTTATATATTGTTCTAAAAACCAACAAAAAGAATGATTCATTTACATAAATTTTGTTTATAACGAAAGTGATTTTGTATCTAGATCGATTATGGTATGGTCACTGACTCACTCCTCAAGTACCATTCTCTTGCTCTTAAGGATTTGTTATAAATGGGCTTTTTTTACTAAAAGGCCTTAGTTTATTATTGGGCCGAGTCGAACCATACTTACATTTACCAAAATCAAATTTGAATAAGAAACATGAAGAGAATTGTGTTTGGTCTCTTTGGGCATAACACAACATTGGTTAAGATTCTTGTGAAATTGAAGAAAAAAAGTTGCAGAGAATAATGGAGAGAGTGATGAATATCATAAAGCCGAAGCCTGATCCGAAGATACTATTGCGTGATTGGCAACGGAAACTCAGACAAGAGTGTCGTAACATCGAACGACAAATCCGAGGTTCTTGTCTCGTTTTGATCAGATGTTTAATTTAGGGTTTTTTTTTAGATTCTGGATAATTTTAAAATTCGATGATTCTAGTTGAATTAGATGGTGTTTTAGGTTGATGGGTTTTAGGTTGATTGTGAAATTGTTATGAATCGGGTTTGGATCGAATGATGATCACGAGTTTTTGCTGACTAAAAATTATGGATTTGAATCGTATTGGTTTGAGATTATGGTTTCTGATTTTGATGTTTTTTTTCATTTTTGCAGATATACAGAAAGAAGAGAAGAATGTACAGAAAGCTATTAAAGAAGCTGCAAAGAGGAATGATATGGTCTCTGCTAAGGTAGGATAAAAAAAAAATCACTCTTTAGGTTTAAGAATGTTTAAGCTTGGATTCGATTAATGTGATGTTTGGTTGTTAAAAGTTGGAATCTTTTGGTTCTTTCTAATGCGTCTCTGATTTCGTTCTGCGGTGTTCCAGGCACTTGCTAAAGAAATTGTGGGTTCGAGAAGGACAGTGAACCGGCTATATGAAAATAAGGCGCAGATGAATTCGATATCAATGCATCTTGGGGAGAGTGTTGGTAATAAAGCTTTTCTTGCTATGATTCTTGAGTTTTCGTCACTTGTCCATACTATATTCCTTTTTCTTATATTTGGTACATTTTCATTGGATCTGCAGCGATTGCTCGAACGGTTGGGCATTTGTCCAAGAGTGCAGAGGTTATGAAGCTAGTCAATAATCTCATGAAGGCTCCACAAATGGCTGTAACAATGCAGGAATTCAGCAAAGAGATGACTAAGGTACCTTACTGGTTTCCTTATCTCATCATTGAGCATATCGAGTTACATACAAAAATCACACCTTTAAGCATCATATTACTCCTCTGACTGATATTGGTTGATCATCTGAGCCTGTTTGGAGATACTGCTTTACAATTAGAATCATCGTATCGTACATAATCCCGAATGAATTATTTTGTTACTTTGATATGCAGGCCGGAGTTATTGAGGAGTTTGTGAATGAAGCTATTGACAATGCCCTAGATTCAGAGGATATGGAAGAAGAGATCGACGAAGAGGTTGACAAAGTATTGACAGCAATCGCAGGAGAAACCGCTGCAGAGCTCCCAGAAGCTGTCAGGAAGGAAAGAATAAAGGTACCTGCACAGAAGGCAAGCACTTCCCGCGAGGTAAGATGATCGAATGAGTTCAAGAACATGAACAATGTTTGACTACTTTCTTAACTTCTTTGAGATTAGAATCTGAAAGGATTATGGTTTCGTTTTGCAGGAAGAGGCGATTGCAGAAGGTGTTGATGATGAGGAAGAATTGGAGGAAATTCGAGCTCGGCTCGCTAAAGTTAGATCCTAACTGATTCCAATGACTCTTTCTATACGCGATTCTTGTTTGATCAGAGAGCCACTCTTGAAAGGTGATGAGAACATACGGAGATCACAGTGTATTGTATAATATAATTGAAATACGTTGTAATCATCAACTACCTTTTTCTTTTTGTTAACAAAAACTTTCGTTTCTTTCCCAAGTATTCGATTAGCCAAAACTCTCTTTAATCTACTTTTCTGGTTTAGTAATTGAAAACTGGATCGGGTTTCTTCGGTTTAGTTTCCACTTGTCAAGTGTTGGAGTAAACCGTAATTGTGTTTCTGTACTAGTTTAGGCGATGTTGTTGAAATGATCATGTAATAGGTAAAATTGTTCACTTCACTGGGCGAAACCCTGATCATGTATAGTCTATAAATATACTTTTAGACTGAATTCGTAAACAACACTTTAATCTAAAATAGAGAGAATATTCCTTCCGTCGCATATTAGTTGTCGTTCTAAGTGATTTCACGTCAACTAAAAAAACATTTAAAAATTATGTTTTCTCCCTAATTAATGTGTTTTTCATTTGATATATGTAATTAATAAGGTAAAAGAATACGGATAAAAATGAAAAATCAATCATAAATCTGCATTGAAAATGTAAAACGACAACTAATTTGATACAAAAAAAAAACGTACAATGACAATTAATATGAAACAGAGGGAGTAGCAAAATGTCTAGGGAAGTTAAATTATTTTATATACATACGAGGAAAAACGTTTTAGTGACATATAAATCATTTGTAAATATTAGATTAGGATCCATGAATACACTACGTCATGTTGGTAAAATAGGATTTCACATAACACATACTCATTAACTTAAAACATCATGAACCATCGATTAATTACATTTACCATCGTCCTAATCAAAATAATCTTATATGTACCATCATAGTATATGTAGCGTCATCATCATTATATTAATTTAGACTGATACTACGCAAAAGCAAACTCAAAAACTAGCTAACATTTCCATTTACATAGTCAAACAAAAATTAACAACAAAAGGCTATACATAGACAGTTGGATACACATTCTATTTATTTATTTATAGCAGATAATTAATTACTAAACGACAAAGATTAATGAACCATCGATTACATTTACCATCATATACCATTAATAGTAGGGTTTTTAATGAAAAAACCCCTCAAGTATAGTTTGATCCATTTTAAACCCCTCAAGTATAAGATTAATGATAAAACCCCTCATGTATTAGTTTGTTAATGAATAATCCCTTCCGTCTACACACGTTAAAACCTTAAATTACCTGACATTAAAATATAATTCTACGTTTTGTCTCTAAAAAACGATATGATGTTTGCGCAAAATCCCAAATTCAAGAGTTCTTCCATCGATGGACTTAAGTTCTAGAATAATTAGGAAATATAGGACCATTAACAATTGTGTTGAGGCCTGCAGAAAGTTTTAGTTTCACAGACAAGATATGCTACTTTGGTTGCAGTTTTAGAGAGAAGAAAAAAATCAAAATATGATAGCACTTGAGTTGCAACATGAAATTCTCAAAACAATAACATTGTGTAAAATTCAATTTAAGTTTAGTTTAGAATAGAAAGCGTAAACATGAATAAAATATTACCTCGTCATCTTGCAAGCTAAAGACGAATTATATCCTCTTAAGCAAATTGTAGTTTGCTCGATTTTGGTTTTAATCTGAACAACCAAATCTTTCTTAATCTCTCTTAATCGACCTTTGCCATTTAGGGTTTATTGTGTGTCGATTTTTAGAGCCAAAACGTAGAATTATAATTTAATGTCAGGTAGTTTAAAGTCTTAACGTTAGTGTAGACGGAGGGGATTATTTACTAACAGACTAATACATGAGAAGTTTTATCATTAATATTATACTTGAGGGGTTTAAAATGGATCAAACTATACTTGAGGGTTTTTTCATTAAAAACTCTTAATAGTAATCAAAATAACCTTAACCTTTATAAAAGTATTTTAGCAAAAAAAAACCTTTATAAAGTCAAACTACTGTTATAAGAGTAAAACAAATATAGCTAGCGTTTTCACGATTAGATACTCCTTCTGTTATTTTTTGTTTGATGTTTAAAGTTTCTGCACACAAATTAAGAAATTATTAAATTTTTAATTTTTTCAAAACAAAACATGTTTTATCATCAATTCCAAAATAAATCAACCAATAAAAAAACAATCTGTAGAATTTAAACAGTAAAAAATTCAAAGTCACAATTAATTTTGCATAGAAAATTGAAAACATCAATCTAAACAAAACAAAAAGTCACTTTAAAACATCAAACATAAAATAACGGAGGAATATATTGTTTATGCCTCTATGTATAATGAGTGATTATAGTAGGTACATATATCCATCTTTCTCTCTATTTTTTGTAAATAAAATGACATATGGAGTGTTCCGAGAAGCATCCATCTTAATTTAATAATGGTGCATTAAATATTACATTTAGTAATAGAGATAATTATCCATCCAAGTTGCATGATTGGCTCAAAGCCTCTGTTATAGAGATACATAATCACAAACCAAAAACCGGCTTTAAAAGAAAAAATGGAAGCCAAAATCTTTCTCACTTTGGTCTTCTTTGTCTCTACTTTCTCTCAATGTCTCCCAGCTTCTAACACTCCTACAATAGAAGAATTGGGAAGGTATGCTGGGTACTATAGCCTCCCCCGCACAAAATCAGCCTAGTAAGTAGTCTTAAACTAGTCAAATTAGTCTTGTTGTTTTGAACAAAAAAAAATGTTATATTTGTTTAATAGTTAAATTGTTATATTTGCTAGACATGTGATTTACAAGATGTATAATTAGTGTATAGATTACTTACAAGAGATTTTATATATTTTTTCCGTCTCTTATGTCTGACAAATTCATATAAATTTAGAACTTATTTGATTTATCGTCTCGTGTGTAATTTACACGAATAATAAAGATCACTTTTAAACAAAAAAGAAGTTGAAATAAATAACTTTGCATATGTTTTGCTTAATATTGCACATAAAAATACCAAAACTAATAGTAAATGTTCAATTTTATTACATACATACATAATACATATCACTTTGTACATATCGTCTCGTGTATAATTTACACAAATAATAAAGATCACTTTTAAACAAAAAAGATGTTGAAATAAATAATTTTGCATATGTTTTGCTTAATTTTACACATAAAAATACCAAAACTAATAGTAAATGTTCAATTTTATTACATACATACATAATATATATCACTTTGTACATATATCATGATTTTTCATATATGTTTAGATATTACAAAAATTATATATGTTAAAACCCATTAGCCAAACTATTTAATCATTTAAAGCGCATGTCAAAAAACAGTAGGTCAATTAATCATCCAAATTGTTCATGTTTTGGTTTTTTACAGGATATTCTACTTTTTCTTTGAATCAAGGAACAACATTGTTGACCCGGTCGTTATTTGGCTAACCGGCGGAAGCAGTTTAGCTCTGTTCGTTAAGAATGGTCTGTTCAAGATTTAAGAGGATCTCTCTTTTAGAACGATTTTGGTGACATGTAAATCAATTTTCAAATATTAGATTAAGATCAATATATACTCGATGTCAAACTTTGGTCGATAGGTGTTACAATCATTTTCATTACAAAGTATACATATTAAACTTGATTATAAAAAGAGTAATCTGTTTTTAAAACATATGAACACAATTCAATTAAAATTTATGAAATTTTATAACTAATGTTTGTGTATGATATGTTATAACATTTACCGTTACACCCTATAGTCCAACATAGACTTGCCAACTGCCATCATATACCATAATCATATTATATCTAATGTTTGTGAAGTTTTTTATATACTAAAAAATAAGATGTATATAGATTACTTACAAGAGATTCTATATATTTTTCTGTTTCTTATATCTGAAAAATTCATATAAATTTAGAACCTATTTGATTTATCGTTTCGTGTATAATTTACACGAATAATAACGATCAATTTTAAACAAAAAAGGTGTTGAAATAAACAATTTTGCATATGTTTTGCTTAATTTTGCACATAAAAATACCAATACTAATGGTAAATGTTCAATTTTATTACATACATACATAATACATATATCTTCGTACAGATATCATGATTTTTCATATATGTTAGATATTATATATGTTAAAACCGATTAGCCAAACTATTAATCATTTAAAGAGCATGTCAAAATTCAGTAGGTCAATAAATTGTATGCAATCAGTAATTTAGGTTCTAGATATAATGAAAGTTACATCACTGATATGTATCGTTTAAGAATCTATATTGTTAAGAAATCTCATGTTCATGGAATAATCTTGTTTATTGTTTCACTCAACATAAACTTATTTACATCAATAATCATAATTTCATCACATGTTCGTACGTAAACATGTGTTATTTGGGAGTTTATATTGTTGAAGATGTTTTATTATGAAATGAATGTCTTGGTTACTGTTTCACTTATCATAAATATGTTTTCATCAATATTAAAGTTATATGATTAAGTTTAATAGCTATATGTTATTTGAGAACATAAAGTTGTTGAGAATGTCATGTTAATGGAAAAAATATTTTGTTTATTGTTTCATTGTTTCACTCACGATTATTTTTTAACCAATAATGAAAGTTACATTACTAGTTTGTACTTATATATATGATGATTGAAAACATATGTTGTCCAGAATTCTGTTTTAAAATAAACATTCAACATGTTAAAAAACTATATATATCATCAAAAAATATCTTAAACTTAAGGATCATCAAAAGAAATTATATGTTTTTGAATTGTGATGATTTGAGTTTTAATCTTTAAATTTGATAGGCTTTTTTCAAAGAGCATCCAAAATTCGTTAAAAATTATTTCTATATCACCGGTGAATCTTATGCTGGTCACTACATTCCGGCTTTGGCTTCACGAGTTCACACTAGAAACAAAAATAAAGAAGGAATTCCAATCAACCTTAAGGTCAAGTATCTTTCATTTGTTTTGATTTAAGGGGAAATTGTATCAAAATATTGGTTTAATACTTTAATCTCAATTTAAATCAAGCTTTCTTTTTATAAATCAGGGTTTTGCGATTGGTAACGGTTTAACCAACCCTGAAATCCAATATGGGGCCTATGCGGATTATGCACTGGAAATGAAGTCGATTTCCAAGTCTCATCAAGAGAGTCTCAAACAAGATTACACAGATTGTCAAAGTTCTGCAAAAACATGCAGTAATATTTTTTTTTATAGATTTTTTTTTTCTTTTGAATTTTGTTGGATTCGGTTCGAAGAAAAAGTTTTGATATTTAAAGAAAAATCTTTGTGAGTTTCAGATCTTAAAGATGGTTTAGCGTGTTATACTGCTTACGAACTTTGTAACACCATCTTCGACTGGATAATGTCTAAACTAGAAGGTACAAATGTAAGCATCTAAACACAAACAATTAATCATTCTTTGTAGGGGTTTTTAAGTTTATTTCCACTTACAAGGAGTTTCTTGGCTTTTATTAAGTATTATGACGTGAGGAAGAAATGATATGATTTTTCTATGTGGGAAGCTTATGCTATGATTTTTATGCATACGAATGTTATGTTATTTGAGAACATAAAGTTGTTGAGAATGTCATGTTAGTGGAATAAATATTTTGTTTATTGTTTCATTGTTTCACCCATGATTGTTTTTTAACCAATAATGAAAGTTACATTACTAGTTTCACATATTTGAAATTAATATAAAGAAATATGCAAAATAAAGCAAAATATAAGTATATGTTTAACAAAAATAAAGCAAAATATATGTTATACTATCTAATTTTTATTGCATGTAGCACTAAATATTTTTGAAAGTAAACATTTAAGCGTATTTAGTTTTTTGTAAATAGTTTTTCAATTGTTCTTCTGAGATATTAAAATGTAAAATTAGGATTTTTGTTAGTAAGGTTTTCCGGTTCTAATAAAGTTCTATGTACTAATTTGATCCATAAATGTCTTACTATCAAGGTAAACAAGTTGGAAATTAAAAAAATACATATTTTTATAATGATTTAGTTTCAGTTAAATAATTATATTTTATTGTATGTTGTTTATTTGGATGTTGAATTATGCAGAAAATAAATTAAGCTATTCTGACATACACATAAATTGCAAATTTTGTAAAATTCGGTGGCTTAATGCTTGGAATGATGATATTATTATTTCAGGTTTTCAAGATTATGATCTATTGGTATTTAATTTATAAAATTTGTAACTATTGAAATTAAAATAGGTTAGATCTAAATTATTTTAATTTTCAAGATTAAGAGTTATTAGTATTTAGTTCGTAAACTCCCTAGAATCTTTGTCAGAATTGTATAAAACGTATGGCCTCTTGTAGGGACCGAAATCTGAATCTGATATGTCGTAAAACATTCCTACTGATATGTCGTAAAACATTCCTACGCAAGTTGTCTGCTGCCACACTCTAGATCCCGCTCCATCAGTTACATTATCTCTGGTTGGGATCTTTATAAACGACACTTGACCCAAAGGTACGGATTTAGACAGCTTAGGAGTTGTGTGGCGCCTGACGACTACGGGAACATTAGCACGTGTATGCATCTGGTTGGACATGAGAAGAGTGTCGGGACGTACGGATCCAGAGCTAGAAAAGAGCATTAGGGTCATGATCGATAATATTATAAGAGTTTCCATGGTTTTGATCGTAAGGATAATGTGTTATGGAATGGAAATAACTCTGTTTTTTTGTCAATGGAGATATTATTTAGTAACGTATATCTCTCTCTCGCTTTGATTACACAAATTTGGAGCATCCACAATCACTACGTTTAAGAATTCAAAGGTAATTAATACTAGCTGAATACGGTTACAGTTTGAGTTAATTAGATAGAGAAAAAGGCTTAATACAGATAATGTGTTATGGTCCAGAAATACAAACCGGTTTTACATAGTTTACCATCTGTATATTTATCACTTTAACAATATCACATTAAATTAAGTGATTGTCAATTCTTCAAATAACAAATTATAGATATGAACAGAAGGAAGTGCTCTTAATGAGCGGTTTCGGTTGCGGTGACTAACTTTAATGCTTATGCAATACTACTAGTTAGTTTCATCATATTCCCAATGAGGTAGCTTTTTGGTGTCTTATTATAAAATTCTACGTAACTGCTTATTTATTTGCAAGTTACAAAGTTCTTAGATCATAAGTCAATAAGTTAGAAGTTCTTGGATCATAAGTCAATAAGTTGTATGCATGCATTCATTCATTAATGTAGGATCTTATAGTACTAAAGAAATGATTTGACACAATAGAGCTAGCATTTACACAATTAAATACATGTAATCTAGCCTTTGTTTAATCTTTATATCAATTTTTTTTTTGGTCAACAAACTTTATATCAATTAATTACGTACAAATGTATTTTTAACTAATGAGAGAATCTGCTGGTTGGGTAGGTACATCCATTCATCCATCTTAATTAACTTTTGGTGGATCGAAACTTTATATACACGTATAGATCCGAGTTTCTGAGAAACAAATGTATTGACACTGAAATTCGCTTTTGATGACAGTCAAAGCTTTTAAGTGATAATTGGACAAAAATCTCAATTTAAAATAGGCTAAATCTTTTAAAAGTAAGGAAATAAACCATTTTTTAAAAATGTTTTTTTTTTATGTTTTAGAGGATACTAGTATTAATGTTATTGAGATTTAGATGTTTCGACATTAGTATATGTTTGCTAATTTAAATTAAACTTTTTTTTGGTGAAGATAAATTAAATTTATTTAAATCTATTAAACTACAATTTAACATGACAAATTACTTTAGATCACAACATGAATTAAAAACACACTCTTTTACACATTTTTTATTTTTGAGACAAACTACATATTAAGTGAAACAATCTAAGAACATAAACTGGAAGACCAACCTAAGCCTTAGTCTTGATCGACACATGTGATCCTTGTCGCTTAGACATGTTTGTTGCCTTGTCGCTTCACCACATATTCCTTTCTTTTTCTTTTTATTGTATTTTAGATGCTTGCTGCTGATATCCAGAAGAGCCAAAAAAAAAAAAAAAATCTAAGTAGATTACGAAAAAAACCAGAAAAATAAATACGTGATCATGCAAATTAGGATTTAATCATTGGAAAGTTTGAGCGTTTTTTATCTCACTAACCTTTAACCTTCAACTTTCCAACCTCCTTTGTTTTAATTCATAGAAATAAATTTCTTTCGAAGATGTCGAATTTCGTTACACATTATGAAAAAAGTCATTGAAGAGAATTTAAAGATTTATTTAGGGATTTATAACTTCTGAAATGCAAGTTAAGATGAATGTTCACTGTTCATTAAATCTTCAGAGGAAGATTAACCGTTTAAAAAATCGTCAAATAATGGCCTGATGTGAGAAAATTTAGGGATTATTTTGAAGAAGATTTTGTTTTTATATTTGATAAGAAAATAATAAAAACCAGTTAATAGGAAGAAGTTGTTTTTTCCGTTAAAACTTGTTCCATGTATTTCGTTTAGTCTTTTAAAATATACCCATGATCATTTTGTTTTTAATTTTTGAAGAAAATGTCACATGTCAATTTTTGATTGCTCAAGTGACTTGTAATTTAGTAGTAAATGATAGTATTTATGATTTTGGTTTTTTAGATTTTTCGAATTTGGACTTTAAAGTTGAAGTTAGATTATTTTATAGTATTTTCTTAACTTTAATATATAATTAATAAATTCTCATTTTCATAAATTTATTTGGTCACAATCATCAATTCTATTTTATAGTATTTTCTTAACTTTAATATATACTCCCTCCGTTCTTTAAATATTGATTTTTTAGAGTTTTCACACATATTAAGAAAACAAATTAATGTTTGACTAGAAATGTATTGGTTTTTGTACTAAACAATTTTCCATAAGTTTGACCCAATAACAATCCAATAAAATCAATTAATATGTCTTGAAATCTACAATTTATAATTATTATTGCATAGAAAATGTAAAAAATCAATCTTTTTAAAACAATTTTTTTTTCTAGAACATCAATCTTTAAAGAACGGAGGGAGTAATTAATAAATTCTCATTTTCCTAAATTTATTTGGTCAAGATCATCAAATCTAAATAAATATAAATATATCGAAAATGCTTTGGGAAAGATATCTTCTATTTATTTTTCTTTTTTAACCCAATTTATTAGTTAAGTGTCACACCAAGCCAACTATTCTCTCCGGTTTTTAAATATTGATGTTCTAGAAAAAAAATTGTTTTATAAATATCGATTCTTTACATTTTTTATACAGTAATGATTATGAATGGTAGATTTCAAGATATATTAATTGATTTTATTGGATTGTTATTAAGTCAAATTTATGGAAAATTATTTATTACAAAAGAACAATACATTAGTCAAACATTAATTTATTTTCTTAACATGCGTGAAAATTTTAGAAATTCAATCTTAAAAGAACAGAGGGAGTACATAAATACCTCCATCTCCATCTCCATCCTAACCACAATTCTCCTACAAACTCCAAAACAAATATGGAGGCGAAAACAGTTTCTCTCGTTTTTCTCCTCTTTGCTTTCCTCTCTTCTCATTTTTCGATCTCAACTTCTAAAAGGATCCTAAACAACCCCTCAGTTTTGTCACCCTCGAGCCTTAGCGCAGAGAGGCTTATCAAGTCCTTCAATCTAATGCCTAAAGTTGACGTCAATGTCATATCAAAAGGAAGCCACGATGCTCCGAGACTCTTTGAGCGCCAATTTGATTTTCCAGCGATAATTGGCACCGGAAACGTTTCCAATGGTCCTTCTATTCAAGAATTCGGCCACTACGCCGGTTA
The DNA here is from genome assembly GCA_900128785.1 of Arabis alpina. Lineage (NCBI taxonomy): Eukaryota > Viridiplantae > Streptophyta > Magnoliopsida > Brassicales > Brassicaceae > Arabis > Arabis alpina. Next base: position 41,917,384 of record LT669795.1, on the reverse strand, counting down.
CTACAGCCTCCCTCATTCAAAATCAGCCAAGTAAAAATTTGAACCGGTTTAAATCTAGTTTGGTTTAATAGTTTATATAGAAATGGCGCATTAAAATGATCTGGTTTAATAGTTGGTAATTTTGGTTTTTATAGGATGTTCTACTTCTTCTTTGAGTCACGGAGCAAGAGTACCGACCCGGTTGTGATTTGGTTATCTGGTGGACCAGGGTGCAGTAGTAGCGTGGCTTTGTTCTACGAGAACGGTCCGTTTACTATCTCGAAGGATCTTTCTCTTTCTTGGAATGATTTTGGTTGGGACAAGGTTTGGTTTGGATAAAAAATGCTTTCTTTTTATTCAAGAAACATATTTATCTATTAGAAACCTATAACTCAACTAACGTTTGCTTTTACAGGTATCTAATCTAATCTACGTGGACCAACCAGTCGGGACCGGTTTCAGTTACACATCAGACCTTAGCGATCTACGACATAATGAGACTGGTGTTAGCAATGACCTCTACGATTTTTTACAGGTTCGATTGTTGTTTATATTTGAGAAAATCTCAAAAGAAATTATATGTTTTTTGAATTGTGATGATTTGAGTTTTAATCTTTATATTTGGTAGGCTTTTTTCAAAGAGCATCCGAAATTCGCTAAAAACGATTTCTATATCACCGGTGAATCTTATGCTGGTCACTACATTCCGGCTTTGGCTTCACGAGTTCATACTGGAAACAAAAATAAAGAAGGAATTCCTATCAACCTTAAAGTCAGTTATTTTTCATTTGTTTTGTTTAAAGGGGAAATTGTATCAAAATATAAATCTCAATTTAAATCAAGCTTTCTTTTTATAAATCAGGGTTTTGCAATTGGTAACGGTTTAACCAACCCTGAAATCCAATATGGGGCCTATGCGGATTATGCACTGGAAATGAAGTTGATCTCCAAGTCTGATCAAGAGAGTTTCAAGGAAGATTACGCATTTTGTCAAAATTCTACAAAATTATGCAGTAATATCTTTTTTTACAAAAAAATATTTTCTTTTAAATTTTGTTGGATTCGGTTCGAGGAAAAAGTTTTGATATTTTTAAAAAAATCTTTGTGAGTTTCAGATCTTAAAGGTGGTTTAACTTGTCATACTGCTTACGGTCTTTGCGAAGGCATGTTCAGCGGGATACTGTTAAAACTAGAAGACACAAATGTAAGCATCTAAACACAAAAAATTAATCATTCTTTGTAGGGGGTTTTAAGTTTATTTCCACTTACAAAGAGTTTCTTGGCTTTTATTAAGTATTATGACGTGAGGAAGAAATGTGTGGGAAGCTTATGCTATGACTTCTCGAATATGGAAAAATTCTTGAACCAAGGAAACGTACGAAAAGCTTTAGGTGTCGGAGATATCGAATTTGTGTCGTGTAGTTCCAAAGTTTATAATGCAATGATAAATGATTGGATGCTTAATCTTGAAGTCAAGATTCCAGCTCTTATTGAAGATGGAATCAATCTTCTAGTTTATGCCGGAGAATATGATTTCGTTTGCAATTGGCTTGGTAAGATTGATTATAATTGGCACAATATGTTTGCACATTTTGGTCCTTTCAGGTGTATTATGGTTCGTGTGACTCTAATTGTTTGATTTTAATTATTTGGTTTAAATAGGAAACTCAAGGTGGGTTAACCAGATGACTTGGTCAGGTCAGAAGGCCTTTGGATCAGCCAAGGAAGTTTCATTCATGGTAGATGGTAAAGAAGCCGGTTTAATGAAAAATCACGGTTCTCTCACTTTTCTTAAGGTAAACCGAATATAACCGATGAACCAAACTGATATTTATAGGTTTAACTATCTAATACGATTGATGTTATACTTTCTTCCATTAAAATTTTAATTTTGTTGAAAGGTTCATGATGCTGGACACTTGGTCCCAATGGATCAACCAAAAGCTTCTTTGCAAATGCTTCAGAATTGGATGCAAGGAAATCTCGGGACTCAGATTGGTCAATGATTCTAATGCCTATAGCAGAAGATTAATGTATATGTTTTATTAAGAAATAAATATTGTTTTCTCAGTTATTTTCTCTTAACAGAAAAAGGTCTTAAGCTACCATAAATATATAAGTAATTGATAAATCATTAATCCAGTTCGATAATTCTTCGAGAAATCATATCACGTAATTCTGATAAATTTTTGCAAGTGAAAGTAAAGGAAAAAAAATTCTGAGTTTTAGATGCGTATATTTGGCCAAAAATTTGTTTTTAATAAACTGTGGGATTATGAAATTTAGCCCATAATATTTCCTAGTAGTCAAACTTTACTTTAATCTTTTGGGAAATACTTTTCTTCCCTAACCTATTTATACTAGGGTTCTTCTCTGGCAACGGAATAACTAGATGCTTGTATAAAATTTAAGTCCCATACAAATTCGAAGTGCAAAGCAAGACGAATAGTATTAGATATCAAACCACAAAGAAATTTACTAAGATGCTAAAATGTCTTATAAACTCAAAGAATAAGATTTTTTATTTTAATACTAGTCAAACGAATACAAGTAACCAACAGTTAACAAAAGAAGCAAATAAAGAAGACAAACATAAACGACCAAACAAAAATCAACGTAAAAGGAAATAAGCAAACTTGATCAAATATGGAAAAATATAGGGGGCGGTTAGTAATGAGTTAAATTTAGACTTTTGATTGTAGAAATTTTGGCTGTTACTGTTGTAACTTTAGGCTGTAGAGATTTTGGCTGTTAATAAAAGACTGTTTGGTAATATAATATGTAGAATCTTTGATTGTTATTTTAATAAATACTTTTTTCACTTATTAATAAATATTTATAAATAATTTTTTTGTAAAAAATATAAATGATAACATAAACCAAGAAAAAAACATATAATATAAATTTTTTTATTTATTATATTATTTCATGTTTTGGTTTAAAAACCAAAAGCTTCATAAAGAAATGGAACAAATTGAAAAACATTTGGATGAAATTCTAGAGCTTATGAATCTTTCTTATAAATGCATTATTGACGTTTCAAATAATCTAAACGATGTTTTAAGTGCTTCCAACTTAAATCAGCTTCAACAACGTTGACATAATGAATAATATCACACCGACACATACTCATCATGACTATTATCAACCGCCCGATCTGTCATCATTTCTAATAATAGTGTCTCCGAAGATTTTTTCAAGCAAATCGAAGTGTTTTGGTGGTTTTTTTTCTTATATGAATAGCAGCTGAAATTTCCTGCAAAAAAAAATACTCCATATTAAATATGTCATAACATAAATAATATATTAATTAAAAATACTCAATTGTAATATACCTCTATACGATCATCCCACCATTCTGAGTCCATACCGATTTCTCCATCATTGTATTCATGTTTATTCATGTTGCAAAACCTTGATATTTTTATTCATTTGACAAAATTTTATTATTTTTATTCATTTTGCAAAAAGTTATTATTTTCATTCACTTTTGTTAACTTTTGATATTTTATTCATTTATATAAAAATGGATCTCAAGAAAATAGAAAAAAAATAGTAATTAATCAATCAAAATATTTTAGTTATAAATTATATATAAATCTATAAAGAGTTTTTTGATAATTTGGGAAAAGAGAAAATAATAGATAAATTATTTTGTAATAGTTAAAGCTTGCTTTCCATGGCTATAGGAAAAAAAGAGAAAAACAAGAAGTAAAAATAAAAAACAAGCTTTTAAGACTTTAACATTAATAAAACTTTTAAATCATACTTGACAAAATACAGTCCTTTAAATCTTTTAAATTTTTTAAAGCAATTGATTTGATATAACTAATGACAAATTAATGATATTAGAACAAACAAGTACAAGCTCCATTCCATGACAACGATCACACACGATAGACTAATTCATTTTTGTGATTCTAATTCGTTTATTATCCATTTTAATGAGATCAATTTTTAAATTACAATTAAGACATTTATAATCATTAAACATATACCCATAAAGTCAACAAATCTCCTTAGTTATCAAGTATCAATTGCCTAAGTAAGAAAAACCATTTAAGATTGGTCTAAAATTTTCATCAAATATCTTTCAACACAAAAATCCACGTTGTAGATGTTGATTAGCTACGTCAAATTTAGTCTTTATTGCCCTTAAACTTTTGAAATCATAAAGATATACTCCCTCCATTCTTATTTGTTTGATGTTCTGGATTTTTTACACATATTAAGAAAACACATTAATATTTAGTTATAAATGTCTTATTTAATTTTCCATAAGTTTTGACCAATAGTAAATCATTAAAGTCAATTAATATGTGTTGAACTTTACAATTTATCATTATGATTACATTAAAAATGCATAGAAAAGATGAAAAATCAATCTTTTACAAACAATTTTATTTTCTAGAACATCAAACAAAAAAGAACGGAGGGAGTATCATGATTATCACTAATCATCCATCAATTATTTCTAATCTACTTAGCTCAAAATTAGATACTCACTAATCATAAAGGCGAAAACAACCGATAAGATAAACAAACACATAACATAAATTAAAAGAAAAAATAATATTTAAGAAGAAATCTTCACTAAATGGCATGTAAAAATGAGAGATATTCTCCATACAAGTGCAACATATCAACAGAGCAATGTTCCATGGTTTTGATCGTAAGGATAATGTGTTATGGAATGGAAATAACTCCTTTTTTTTGTCAATGGAGATCTTATTTAGTAAGGTATATCTCTCTCTCGCTTCGATTACACAAATTTGGAGCATCCACAATCACTACGTTTAAGAATTCAAAGTGATTAATACTAGCTGAATACGGTTACAGTTTGAGTTAATTAGATAGAGAAAAAGGCTTAATACGGATAATGTGTTATGGTCCAGAAATACAAACCGGTTTTACATAGTTTACCATCGGTATATTTATCACTTAACAATATCACATTAAATTAAGTGATTGTCAATTCTTCAAATAACAAATTATAGATATGAACAGAAGGAAGTGCTCTTAATGAGGGTTTCGGTTGCGATGACTAACTTTAATGCTTATGCAATACTTAGTTTCATCATATTCCCAATGAGGTAGCTTTTTGGTGTCTTATTATAAAATTCTACGTAACGCTTATTATTTGCAAGTTACAAAGTTCTTGGATCATAAGTCATTAATAAGTTAGAAGTTCTTGGATCATAAGTCAATAAGTTGTATGCATGCATTCATTCATTAATGTAGGATCTTATAGAACTAAAGAAATGATTTGACACAATAGAGCTAGCATTTACACAATTAAATACATGTAATCTAGCCTTTGTTTAAATTTTATATCAAACTAGTATATATAGCCCGTAATACGTACGGGTAGAATACATGGTCAAAGGAATAGATTATAGTACTAATTAATGTGATTTAAATCAGTGAGTATGTGAAATATACGCTAACGTTTTCTTTGGCTATTTTAAATTAGAAAGCAATCTTCCTATAATCTTCTGGAATGCGGAATTTATCAGCCAACATAACCTTATTAAAAGAAAACATGTTATTAGCATAGTTAAATTGGTATAGTGATTGAACTCAAGTTTAAAATGCTCTTCTTTCCTTGATGCTCTAAAATGCTCCATAATGACCAATTAAGATCTAATCACTACCAAAACTCTAAAACATTCGAAAAACACCGAAAAAACTTGATAAAACCGGATTAAATCATGGTCAAAAGATGGTAAAACCATGATTTATTATCTCTCAATGCAATTCAAGCAATATGTTTAACAATCATGTTTGGAAGTATATATTTTAGCAAAAAGAGATTACAGAGGGAAAAACATGAGCTTGCATGGCAAAACCCTCTTCATAAAATGATACACAATATTATGAAGGTTGTAGCTGTCTTACCTTTTTAAATTTTGAAAACACATCAATAACATGATAATTATTTCAGGAATAAGAATAATTTTAAAAGGTCATCGTCTGGTGATTAGTCACTTACATGAAGATTTAGGACATTGAAATTTCAATTCAGAGAGTTTCGAACTTCATAACCATAACAACCAAAACTTCCGTCTATACACCGTAAATATCTCATTTCTGTCCTTTCTCGGTAACTCTAATCTATTTTTGCAAACAAACGGAAAAGATTTACTGCCCATTGTTAATGTATAGTAAAAGACTTGTATGAAATGGCTTAATAGTTTATTGTTTAATTCTTGAAGATGTTTTGAATCGTAAAAATGTAGTGTAAATCAAGGATACACTAAAGAAATTGTTGACATCGATGTAGTCATAACCGTTCGAAGATGGATTAGCAGTGAGGCGTTGTTCTTCATCATCCTTAATTGAAGGTTCCAATGAACCAAGATGGTTAGAGGTCCATTTGAATTCTTCTATCTCCTCTCTGCATGCCAACTTAAGAGAAATCAGTGAAAACTCAACTTAACCAAATATATTTCTCTACTTGTGAAGGAAGCAAGAGAACTAAAAAAGGTGTAAAAAGGAAGAAGATTGTTACCACAAAGATTAGAAATATAGCAAATTCGTCTATGCTTATGCTTGCTTATAGTGTCTCTAGACTCTAGTTGTTGTTGTAGACAATGGAATCAAACGACTTGGGAGGTTCTTACCATGAATACCAATAATGTCTGAAAAACTATTTGATTTTTGCTTTAATTATATTGGAGACCGAGCGAGAGTGGGAGGCAAAAAAAAAGAAGTGGTTTGATTTCTTTAAAAGATAAAATCGTGGAATAGAATTATAACCGTGAAGATCGTGTGCATTTCTTTTTTCGATATATCAAAGATTTGTTATTTACTTTCAGTTTTTGACTTCTTTTACAATTTCTTTTTAATTTGCCATGTGTCAACACTTAATTGCACAAGTGACTTGTGCTTTAGTAATATAAGATTTTTTTTTTTTGTCAATAAACTTTATATCAATTAAATACGTACAAATGTATTTTTAACTAATGAGAGAATCTGCTGATTGGGTAGGTACATCCATCCATCTTAATTAACTTTTGGTGGATCGAATCTTTATATACACGTATAGATCGGAGTTTTTGAGAAACAAATGTATTGACACTGAAATTCACTTTTAATGACAGTCAAAGCTTTTAAGTGATAATTGGACAAAAATCTTAATTTAAAATAGGCTAAATCTTTTAAAAGTAATGAAATAAACCATTTTTTAAAAATGGTTTTTTTATGCTTTAGAGGATATAGTATTTATGATTTTGGTTTTTTAGATTTTTCGAATTTGGACTTTAAAGTTGAAGTTAGATTATTTTATAGTATTTTCTTAACTTTAATATATAATTAATAAATTCTCATTTTCCTAAATTTATTTGGTCAAGATCATCAAATCTAAATAAATATAAATATATCAAAAATGCTTTGGGAAATATATCTTCTATTTTTTAACCCAATTTATTAGTTACGTCTCACACCAAGCCAACTACTCCTTCCGTTCTTTAAATATTGATGTTCTAAAAAAAATTGTTTTATAAATATTGATTTTTATACCGTAATGATTATGGATGGTAGATTCAAGATATATATTAATTGATTTTATTGGATTGTTACTAAGTGAAATATATGGAAAATTATTTATTACAAAAAAATAATACATTAGTCAAACGTTAATTTATTTTCTTAACATGCGTGAAAACTCTAGAAATTCAATCTTAAAAGAACAGAGGGAGTACATAAATACCTCCATCTCCATCTCCATCCTAACCACAATTCTCCTACAAACTCCAAAACAAATATGGAGGCGAAAACAGTTTCTCTCGTTTTTCTCCTCTTTGCTTTCCTCTCTTCTCATTTTTCGATCTCAACTTCTAAAAGGATCCTAAACAACCCCTCAGTTTTGTCACCCTCGAGCCTTAGCGCAGAGAGGCTTATCAAGTCCTTCAATCTAATGCCTAAAGTTGACGTCAATGTCATATCAAAAGGAAGCCACGATGCTCCGAGACTCTTTGAGCGCCAATTTGATTTTCCAGCGATAATTGGCACCGGAAACGTTTCCAATGGTCCTTCTATTCAAGAATTCGGCCACTACGCCGGTTACTACAGCCTCCCTCATTCAAAATCAGCCAAGTAAAAATTTGAACCGGTTTAAATCTAGTTTGGTTTAATAGTTTATATAGAAATGGCGCATTAAAATGATCTGGTTTAATAGTTGGTAATTTTGGTTTTTATAGGATGTTCTACTTCTTCTTTGAGTCACGGAGCAAGAGTACCGACCCGGTTGTGATTTGGTTATCTGGTGGACCAGGGTGCAGTAGTAGCGTGGCTTTGTTCTACGAGAACGGTCCGTTTACTATCTCGAAGGATCTTTTTCTTTCTCGGAATGATTTTGGTTGGGACAAGGTTTGGTTTGGATAAAAAATGCTTTCTTTTTATTCAAGAAACATATTTATCTATTAGAAACCTATAACTCAACTAACGTTTGCTTTTACAGGTATCTAATCTAATCTACGTGGACCAACCAGTCGGGACCGGTTTCAGTTACACATCAGACCTTAGCGATCTACGACATAATGAGACTGGTGTTAGCAATGACCTCTACGATTTTTTACAGGTTCGATTGTTGTTTATATTTGAGAAAATCTCAAAAGAAATTATATGTTTTTTGAATTGTGATGATTTGAGTTTTAATCTTTATATTTGGTAGGCTTTTTTCAAAGAGCATCCGAAATTCGCTAAAAACGATTTCTATATCACCGGTGAATCTTATGCTGGTCACTACATTCCGGCTTTGGCTTCACGAGTTCATACTGGAAACAAAAATAAAGAAGGAATTCCTATCAACCTTAAAGTCAGTTATTTTTCATTTGTTTTGTTTAAAGGGGAAATTGTATCAAAATATAAATCTCAATTTAAATCAAGCTTTCTTTTTATAAATCAGGGTTTTGCAATTGGTAACGGTTTAACCAACCCTGAAATCCAATATGGGGCCTATGCGGATTATGCACTGGAAATGAAGTTGATCTCCAAGTCTGATCAAGAGAGTCTCAAGCAAGATTACGCAGATTGTCAGAGTTCTGCAAAAACATGCAGTAATATTTTTTTTTACAGAAACATATTTTCTTTTAAATTTTGTTGGATTCGGTTCGAAGAAATTTTTTTGATATTTTTAAAAAAAAATTTGTGAGTTTCAGATCTTAAAGGTGGTTTAGATTGTTATACTGCTTACGCACTTTGCAACACCATCTTCAGCCAGATACTGTCTAAACTAAAAGGCACAAATGTAAACATCTAAACACAAAAAAATTAATCATTCTTTGTAGGGGTTTTTAAGTTTATTTCCACTTACAAGGAGTTTCTTGGCTTTTATTAAGTACTATGACGTGAGGAAGAAATGTGTGGGAAGCTTATGCTATGACTTCTCGAATATGGAAAAATTCTTGAACCAAGGAAACGTACGAAAAGCTTTAGGTGTCGGAGATATCGAATTTGTGTCGTGTAGTTCCAAAGTTTATAATGCAATGATAAATGATTGGATGCTTAATCTTGAAGTCAAGATTCCAGCTCTTATTGAAGATGGAATCAATCTTCTAGTTTATGCCGGAGAATATGATTTCGTTTGCAATTGGCTTGGTAAGATTGATTATAATTGGCACAATATGTTTGCACATTTTGGTCCTTTCAGGTGTATTATGGTTCGTGTGACTCTAATTGTTTGATTTTAATTATTTGGTTTAAATAGGAAACTCAAGGTGGGTTAACCAGATGACTTGGTCAGGTCAGAAGGCCTTTGGATCAGCCAAGGAAGTTTCATTCATGGTAGATGGTAAAGAAGCCGGTTTAATGAAAAATCACGGTTCTCTCACTTTTCTTAAGGTAAACCGAATATAACCGATGAACCAAACTGATAATTATATTTATAGGTATAACTATCTAATACGATTGATGTTATACTTTCTTCCATTAAAATTTTAATTTTGTTTAAAGGTTCATGATGCTGGACACATGGTCCCAATGGATCAACCCAAAGCTTCTTTGCAAATGCTTCAGAATTGGATGCAAGGAAATCTCGGGACTCAGATTGGTCAATGATTCTAATGCCTATAGCAGAAGATTAATTTATATGTTTTATTAAGAAATAAATATTGTTTTCTCAGTTATTTTCTCTTAACAGAAAAATGTTTTAAGCTACCATTAATATATAAGTAACTGATAAATCAATATTCCAGTTCCATAATTCTTCGAGAAATCAAATTTTTGCAAGTGAAAGTAAAGGAAAAAAAACTCGGAGTTTTAGATGCGTACATTTGGCCAAAGATCTGTTTTTAATAAACTGTGGGATTCTGAAATTTAGCCCATAATATCTCCTAGTATTAAGAGTCAAGCTTTACTTTATTATTTTGGGAAATACTTTATTCCTAATCTACTTATAGCTCAAAATCCGATACTCACTAATCATAAAGGCGAAAACAACATATAAGACAAAAAAAAAAAATACATAACATAAATTAAAGTAAAATTAATATTTTAGAAGAAATCTTCACTAAATGGCATGTAAAAATGAGAGATATTCTCCATCCAAGTGCAAAATATCAACAACGCAATGTTTAGATCCAAATGATTAAAAATTAAAATATAACTTAGGATTTCCATAATTCTGAAAACTATTTATAGTAAAATAAAATAAAACAGGGCCAAACCCAAAATACCAAAAGTTTAAGCCAGAAACGAAATATAGATTTGTCTTCACGACAACAAACGAAATGTGTGGGACCGCATTGATCCGGTTGATGTTTATGATTCTCCCTTTTGGTGTATTGGGATGTTCGTCAGTTTGATCACTGCCTTTCATTTCCTTTTTTGTAACCACGATTACGCAGTAAAACATCATCATCTTCTTCAATTGTGATTTTCTTCTGTTTTTTTCTCCCAGTTACATCCTCAGTTCAAGCCCTCAAAGATATCCTAGCTTTATAGTACTTGAAAAATGATGAAAATACACCTAAATGCCACAACCGAGCCTAAAACTCTAAAATGGGCTTACTAAAAACAAAAACAAAAACAAAAACAAAAAGGTAAGAATGCATGAAAAGGCCTCTAAATGATACGATCGAAATCAATGCTTATAAGTTATAACAAGTAAAAAAATTAAATATCACTTGCTCAAGAACCACTTGATTTTGGCTGAAGATGTTATTCCAAACTTCGCAGGAAAAATCATATTGTTTGACAATTTCCTAGATGCTTTAAACAACATATTTTCATAGCGTGCGTAATAGATTGAAAATTTGAAGCATAAGTTCGTGATTAAATAGGAGATTTGATTCAATTCCCTCAAGATCAGGTTCGTGTTGTGCCACCTAAACTATCAATTATTCCCTATGTTTCATTTTATATAATGTTTAAGGGTTTTGCTCACGGTAAATAAAACAATTAATTTGTAGTTTTATAAGATAAAACATGTTTTATTATCAATTTCAAATAACAACCAATAAAAAATCATTCTACAGAATTTAAAGAGTAAAAAAACAAAAACATAATTAATTTTGTATAGAAACTTTAAAGCATCATTTAAAATGAAACAAAAAGAAACTCTAAATTAACAAAAAGAATATCTAAATATGAAGCGTGGTTTGGAGGGTATAGCGCACCAAGAATAGAGTAATGTTGTCTTGCATAGAATCCACTAACAAATCCATCAGGTTAGGCCAATGGGTCGTGTATCGTGAAGCAAGGAGCTTCTTCACCAATTGTCTTCATATCGTCTCTGTAAACACACATTCAAAATAGAGGTGGTTTCGTGTCTCGAGTTGAGTTTTACAGAGAATACAAGTACCATTGGCAAACTTACTTAGTCAAAACAGCTCAAAATTTCGCTCTAAAATTCCTTTCAATCTCTTGATGCACCTGTTGTAAAAACCATTTTTGGTTTGAATAAATTTAACATTCAATTCAAAAAATAAATTAACAAGGTCCTTCACGTATAGGGAAGGGGTAATTGACAAATTACTCCACATTGAAAATGTTTTTGTCCTAATATCCATTCCTTTTTTTGACTAATTTTGGTGTAAAGTACCTTTAAGCCAAAAAAATAAATAGAAATAAAAGGTTTTAATTTTTTTTTAAAATCTTAAAATTACAAACACTTAAACAATAGTCATTTCTATATATTTAAATATTTTTATAGGTTAAAAAATTCATTCAAACCTAATGTAATAAGCTCCTTCTACGGTTCCAGAATCCACGTTCTACCTCTACGGAACTGTTGACTTTTGGTTCTTCTAACTACACTTATATCTACCAAGCAAAGATTTTGTGTTCTACGAGTTGTTATATGTTCTACGGCGCGGTGGAATGTGTATTCCACGATTTGTACTATTTTCTACGGTGGTAGGTTACGCAGTCTACCGTTTTAATTATAATCAACCCATGTTAGAATTTAAATTCTACCACATCATCAATCATCTACCGAGTAGGGTAGAATGTGATTTCTACATGATTATTTAGTAAATTCTCTAAATCTAGGATCTTAATATTTTATTTTCTTATTCAGACAAAATATTATTATAATGTTTCCTCATTTTAAAAAATATATATTTTAACAATTGTTTATTATTAATTAAAAGTAAAATATACATATATATTATGTTTTTTTCAACCAAAAAATATATATATTACATTTCTTTATTTATTAGATTTTAGAAATAAATATTCAGTATGTTCTATAACCCATATCTATTTTTATTTTTTATAAATAAATTATTTTATATTATTTAATGAATTTGGAAAACAAATTGAAAATTTATTTATAATTAAATTTAAAGGGTAAATATATATATATATGTTAAATAAAATATTTATATTACGTTTTTTTTTCAACCAAAAAAATATATATTATATTTCCGTATTTACTATATTTTACAAACAGATATTCAATATATTCTATAACCCATATCTATTTTTATTTTTTGTAAACAAGTTATTTTCTACTATTATTTAATGAATTTAAAAAACTAATTGGAAAACTATTTTTAATTAAAGCCAAAGGACAAATTAGAGTTCATATTAAAATGGAGGTTAATGAGACTTAAAATATGGTAAAGGTGGCATTGAGATAAAATGATTTTCAAACCATGGCAGTTAGGCAATTAATCCTATAGGGAAAGGGAGGGAGCATGAATTTAAGACCACAGTTAAATTAACAAAATTCTACTAGCTTTTTGTATCGTTACATATTTTGTATTGTTAATAATCATCAAATTTTGTTTTAATGTTCCAAAGTTTAATTTAATTTATGTTTCTTTTGTGCATATGTTTTTGTTCATTATTTTCATATTGTTGGCCTATTTTGTTGACGCAATATGTGCAGCAAACTTTTGTGAAGTGACTAACACACTGTTGCATTTGGGACATGTATATGGACCAAATTTCTCGTACGGTAGGCTATGTGTCCGACCATCGTATTCACCATTTTCCTCGCAATTCAAGCCGTCAACAAAATCTATGGTTGGTTTAGAACGTTTCTTCACCGGTCAACGAGTACGTAGGAACATTATGGTTCTTTGGTGAAAAGGAAAACATGTCTACATGCATTCCTAGGAAACACGGGAATTTGCTGCGGAAAAATGGCATTGAGAGGTGTAGGGTTTAAGATCTCGCATTGCTTGTCAACAAAATTTGGAGGGGAAAAGGAAGGACTCAAAATTTTGGGATTCAGGGCACTTTGATATTCATTTTGGAGAGTGATCAAATCATTAGTAGGAACAATAGTAGAGTACCTCTTTGTGATAGTTTGGGTGATAGAGACTTGAGAAATATGAGGAGTTTTGTTAATAGGAAAATAATTGACATTAGAAACCATGTTATTGCTCATCTGATAAGCTCCATGTGAATTATTGAAACCAAAAGAAGAGTAAAGGAAATGTGAATTTGGATAACAATTAAACGCATGAGAGGAAAAAAAAAAAACCATGATGGTTCGTATGGTCAGAAGTAATGAACATTGACCGAACCATATTAGACCCATGATTCCTAAAGCTTGCGTTAGTTTGGGTGGGAATAGAACCAGGAAAATTCATAGTATCGTTACCATAAGCGTTTAAACCATTTGGGATTGAAGACATTGTGGAAGTTGATGGAGAGTATATTACAATTTTTCTAACTGTGTATCCATTTATGTATTTGATATATAACCCAAGTGAATTATTGAAAAATCACAATCCTTAGGAAAAACTGATTGTATGTGATATATAACTCAAATTCAAAAAGACATATTCCTTCAATAACCATAAAACGGTTATTTTTGAAAATACACATGTTACGAAAAATCATAACTCTTCGAAAAAAACTGTTTTTTACGAAAGGATACAACTTTTCAATCATATTAAATATTTCTTTTAAATAAGTATTTTACGGAAAGACACAACTCTTCGGTGAAAAAAAAACATTACTTTTCGAGGCGTTCCAAATGCATCTTTTAGAATACTATAAATCTGCATTAAACATACAAAAGAACACAACTTCTAGATTATTTTTTCAAGAATTGCTATTATATAAAGATAAAACATTCAAAATATTTACTACTTACATAAAACTATTGTGTTTATTATAGCTGTTCGGACAGAAAAAAAAGATTTAAACTTGCTTTTCTATTGTATCACATGAAAATGTTGTAATCAGTTTTTCAATAGACACCTCTATAACACACAGGTTAATTTATTTTTAGAAATTGATATGTTGAAAATAGTTTAACAGCCTGGAAAACGCTTCAGTAATTTGTCCACTTTAGTTTGCCAACCGTTGAGGAAAAATCATATAATGCACTTAAGAGTCAAACGAGAAAAAGACTCTTGTCTTTTTGGTATTCATCATCCAATCATAGTTTGACTCATCGAAATCTATATTAGTTCTTTCGTAACAAATAGTATAAACCAATTCGTTTATTCAACCATTATATATTAATTGTGTAAAGCGCATTTTAGATATTTTATTGCTTCGTTACTGAAATGTGATTTTTTTATAGTTCTTGTGGATGCAATTTGTTTTCTTTTTGTCAACGGAGGCAATTATAATAATGAGCATACCAGATAATTTCATAATTGTCTGTCTAAGAGGTGACGCATGAGTACTATTCAATGATACTACAAAAGTTTATGGCGCAAAAAATGTTTAAAAGCAATTATGAGACTTTACGGATGTGTATCTTCAAGAAAATAACAGAAAATTTGCGAATGAAAACCATGAACACCAATGAGACAATATGCTAATTGTTCCATATAGTTTTCTACATATGCATTGAACATTGCCACTAAAGGACATCATCTCCAATTTTATATAAACACTCTGAGATTTTGTTCACCAGCAAGATTTCTAAAAAAATATATATAACTTTTCTGTCGAAATCCAATTCAAAAGTAGAAAAGCCATGTTCTTTAGAGCAACTCTAACACATACATCAAAACTTCATTTTTTGGAAGTTTTTTACTCCAATGAGATATACTAAAACTTCAAATTTGAAATTTCATCTTCTTTTTTTTACATTTTGAGTCTTGTTGCTATATATCACTTAAATAATTTTACTTATTTTGTTGTTTACCATTTAAGTCCATATATTTTATACCTTATAAATATTTTACTTATATTCTTATAAATTTAAATTTTCACATATAAAATTACACCTTAAACTTAAAACTAAAATTTGATCCCAACAACCAAGATCACCAAAAAAATTGAAATGCATTGATTGATCGTATATGGAAACATTACGGAAATAATTCTAGTGAGTAATTTGGTGTTGTATGTATAATTTGTAATTTGCTTTGCGTGTTTTTTTTTATATATATAATTTTATAATGTAATGTTTTTATTAAGTAATATAAGTTATAATGTTTCTTTAGCATACGCTTTATAATTATTTATAAAAGTTTTATGATTTTAATTAGTTATAAGCAATTTTAAGGACCAAAATGCAAAATACATATTATTTTGAAGTTCCATTTGAAGCTTTTACCATTGGAGAAAATACACACAACTTCAGATATGAAGTTTACATTGGAGATGCTCTTAGGGTAATATCAAAAATACATTAAATTTTTTGAACATTTCAAGACTAATAAAAGAATATTCAACAACAAATAAGTTGCCAAACAATATGAATGTAACTAACACATACTTTAAGTTCCTTTTGTAACACATGTTAATGTAAGTAATATCGCAAAAAGTTAGTTGGAACAATCTAAGAAAGTACATTACGAATGTAGAGATTTTTGTTTGGCCATTTGTACACACATACGTACATGAATCAATAAGCATATATACATATTACTTACACATATGTGGAAATGAGTGTGTGAATGTATCTGCGTGAAAAATGTTCATCAAACACATGTACCTTAAATGATGTAAACAGTAGATCTATCAATTGTACATATGTGGATACATACCCATCGATGGGTCATGAGCTCTGAAGTTGATAAGTCGGTCCAAATATACACCTGATCATCATGAAATTCATATTTACATGGTGTGTGTGTGTGGAAAAATAATTAAAGTGTTATTCATACATGCAAGTGTCCATCAAAGTAGTACGATATGAATAATTATGAAGGGTTCTTTTGGCACTTTACTAAATGCAATAATGAAAACAACATTGGCAAGTCAACTCGTGATGATAAAAAATTTGTTAATGAGATTTCACAAAAATGGCTTTTTGTTTCCTTTGGTTTTTGTTTTGTTGTCACTTTATAATCAGACAGTTCTATATAGTTCACTGGTCCGATCAATGCAGTTTCCTCTTGTTGCATGCGATCTTCCTTTTATCCGTGTAATTTTTCCACCACTTGGCATGGGAATTTTTTTTTTTTTTGTGAAATTCAAGATGAATCTAGTTACATATGCAAATAGGTTTCGATGAGTGATCAAATCAAGCAACCTAAATGATCAGCAGTTAATTTTACTGAATGATTTTTTAGGGTGTCAAATTTAATACAGTTCTGGATTTTAATTTTTTTTATTCATTTTGAACTCTACAACTATACAAACAAACAAGCAAACAAATAAAATGGAAGACTATTATGTACCAGAGATACTTTACCAGTTTGTTAACCCACTAAATCACATGTTAAATATTGTAGAATATATAAATGAAATACGTAGCTCAATTCCGTATATATTAAAAAAAATTACATGTATTTGAAGATTAGGGTAGAGAAACGATAGTAATTAAATCCCCAAGAGAGATAGAAGTTTACGAAAATAAAAATTCAAGTTGCGATCACATGAACAATTTTTTAACAGTCTTTTTTTTGTTGTATATTGTATTCTCATCATCAGAAGCCAAGCGCGAATCAGGATTGATAATTGCAAAGCTAATTTTTTCAAAGACGCACAATGAATATGCATGCATGTCAATCATGTTGACTTCTCACACCCATAGCTTTTGAGAGAAAACGTAATACAAATAATTCAACAATATTAATAATAAAAATAATTGATAGGATGAGTCCGAATCCAAGTCTCTTATTAAAAGGTTACAAAATCAACCACTCCTCCATAAACTCAAAAGGTCCATCTTAAAAAAGCAAGTAAGAGATAACACTTTCTCTCTTTTTCTTTTCTTCAAATCTTCAACACACACTAACGAGAGAAAATGGGAAGAGCTCCATGTTGCGACAAGACAAAGGTGAAAAGAGGGCCTTGGTCTCCTGAGGAAGACTCTAAGCTAAGAGATTACATCGAGAAATATGGTAATGGTGGAAATTGGATCTCTCTCCCTCTCAAAGCCGGTGAGTTCATGCACATGTTCTTCATTAAACTCAATTTTCTGCTTCGCCTTTTCGAGCTTCTAATTTGAAACAAGAGCTTATGCCATTTTTGTTGTTTATTAAGGTTTGAGGAGATGTGGGAAGAGTTGTAGACTGAGGTGGCTAAACTATTTGAGACCGAACATAAAACATGGTGACTTCTCTGAGGAAGAAGACAGGGTCATTTTCAGCCTCTTTGCTGCCATTGGAAGCAGGTTCCTTGATTATTTCTCTCCAAAATTACCTTTTTATTCTGACAAATTTATTAAGCTCCACGCTAAAATATATAAATTATATCAATTTATTGTCCAATTGTTTACAAAGGTCCATTGAATAGTCATCTACTGAAACAGCTTTCAAAAGAATTATTATTTCCTTCTCCTTAATTTATTCTTCTCAAAATTTATTTTCGCGGAAAGCTATTTTGATACTATTTGGAACTAATGATTCAAAACCATGTACGTATATTTTTTAGAACGAGCTTAATAATTAGAGGAGTCAAAACTAGGACCAACATATATTCATCTAGATTTGCAACATTTTCCTCCGACATTAACTACTAATAGAAATATATTGAAACTTGTAGGTGGTCAATAATAGCAGCTCATCTACCAGGAAGAACAGACAACGACATCAAAAACTATTGGAACACAAAGCTAAGGAAGAAACTCATGTCTTGTTCTTCTTCTTCTCATTCATCATCAGTCATGGCTTCTCCTTTTCTAAACCCTAATGCTCAAGATGTGAAAAGACCTTTAACCCCATCAACATTAATCCCACCTTCTTCCTATAATCCTTACGTTGAAAACCCTAATCCGAACCCAACAAAATCTCTCATCTCCAACATCAATGGCTTTGAAGCTGACGAACAACAGATCTTGCCCTTGATTAACCCTAGTTATCCTCAAGATTTCTCTCTTTCGGACAGCAGCAACAACAACATCTCGGGCACAAGTGGTTTCTTGCTCAACCACAATATGTGTGATCACTACAACAACCACAACAGTTTCTTCTCAGACGTCAATGGAAAGAGATCAGAGATTTTGATGAAGCAAGAAGAGATCATGATGTTGATGATGGTAGACCACCACATTGACCAGAGGACAAAAGGGTACAATGGAGATTTTACACAAGGGTATTACAATAACTACATTACTGGACATGGGGATTTGAAGCAAATGATTAGTGGAACAGGCACTAATTCGAACATAAACATGGGTGGTTCAGGTTCATCTTCTAGTTCCATAAGCAACCTAGCTGAGAACAAAAACAGTAGTAGCCTCCTACAACACAAGTGCTTGCCCTATTTCTACTCCTAGTTTTTCTAGACTCTCTTGTCTTCTTATATAAATATATCTTGGACTGACTGTTAGTATAATAAAAGATTTGATGGGGTATGGGAGGAAAAAGATTGAGAGAGGGAGAGACACTGTGATCAGTTTTTATGGGATTTTGTGTTTTTGTTTATTTATTTTATTATCTTTAAGAGATTTCTAGTTATGAGGAGACAATGGAAGATTTCATTTGATGAAACCCAAAAGGATGTATTTATGGTTGAAGAGTAGTTCTTCTTTTTTTGTCGTTAAGGGTAAAATCATATCAGCTTATAGTTAACTCTTGGTCCTTAGAACAAAAGTATATGATCTCTCTATATATAGCACTGTTATTGTTTCTAAATTCAAATGAGACTACTATTTTAAGGATATGCTATAAATAGTATAGAAAATGTTAAAGATAAAAAAAAAACTTGTGCAAAACGAAGTGTCCGATAGATAACTACTTTACAAGGAAAGGTATTTGTATTGTGTATATGACCACATCTAATTTGTAGTGTTGGAAAATTAATTTCATTCCAAAAATATATAATTGATTCCTTTTTAGAAATTGGATGAATTTGTGATCTGTTCATTGGAATTTTGTTGTTACAGTAGTGACATACTAACATCTTCGAGCTTAAGCGTATCATAAAATCTGTCGAATTAAAAAGATTCCAACTTTTCCAATTTGGTAGTTCGATTTGACGATTTGTAATTTTTTCATTTACAGATAAATAAATAAAAATACTACAGTTAATTTAATAACAAAAAAAAGTTCACTATTGCTTTCCAAACAATAATAGTTACTTACGGATGCTCTAGTAGTCGTTCTTTGAAATTTGTAGTCGTTCTTTGAAATTTGTTTTTTCTTTCGACTAGTCGTTCTTTGAAGTTTTATCTTCATATAACTGTACAAAACAGTATCTGGAGTTGTTTACTATTTTACACACTTTGTGAAAACTAATAACTTTTATAAATACTTTCTACTATTGGGGCACTTTTCATATATTACTCCAATTTTAAAACTAAATTACCCTTTTTTTGCACATGGTTTGGGGACCACAAACCACATGACTCAATTCTTTTTCTTTTTAATAAAATTCAACTTTTGTTCTTTCTCCTCTCTTTTCCGATTTTGTTTCAATATAAAATATGATTCAACATTTACTATTTTTCTTCTTCTTGCTTTGATTTCTTCTTTTTCTTTTTTACTTTCTTTTTCCTTATCAAAAATTTAATTTTAGTATTGGGTTGAAAGAAAACCAAATTTTCTTAAAAATAATCCATTTTTATATAATATCATGAATGGTTCAGTTTGGATTAACTAAATTGGACAAAGAAATCAACACAAAATTGTTTGATTAATGAACTAATGAACCCAATGAAACTATTTGTAACCATAAAACCATAACCATGTATATCGTCCATATGGATAACATACCTTATAAATCTAGCAACATACTTTTATGTCAACAAACTCAAGACGTTTACTTATAATGCGTTTACAAAGCAAAACATAGTTTTATAAGTAAGGTTCAAATTATTATCAATAGAGTTGCAAGATGAGGATACTACCCATAAAACACTAATCATGAATTACTCATTACACTAACCACAAAACTTTAACCATATATCATTAACCACAAAACTCTAACCATAAATCACTTCTTATCAACATCATTTTTGTACTTTGATGACCACTATTGTAAGAAATATGAGGACAAGAAGGTGGAGGAAGAAAATTAAGAATCAAACTCTCCCACTTATGGATCTAAAAGAAGCTAATAGAACATGTTTTAACCATTGTACACATTTTGTCACAAAAAAATCAACCATCAGAGTGATGGTAGGTGTGCGTAACAATAAATATGTAAAAGTCTAGTTACAAACATCTAAAGTATTCAATGTCACAAACATTTTACAAAAGATTAGCAATTACATAAAAAGTAACCACAAAACATTAACCATAAATCATATTTCACAAATGTATATCAACACTGACCATAAATCATTGACCATAACGAGTCACTTTTCAGTTTTCATTAATGAATTTAAAATCTTAAAAACAATCCAGAAATTAAAATTTAGAGAAAAGCTTAAAAAAAAAATTGAGAGGAAAATAAACTAAAAAAATTCAGAAAAATAAGAAAGAGATGAAGGTGGGTCATATGTGAGTAAAAAGAATAAAGAGAAATAAAATGATCGATTTGTCTTTCTCTCCCATAAAAGTGTCTTGATAGTAGAAAATGCCTATATTGGCTAATAGTTTAATAAAAAGTGTGTGTAAGTGTAAAAAATTAAACGCCACGAACCTCCTGGTAATTCAAAAAAAAAAAAAAAAAAAAATTAAAGACTCTATGTTTAATTAAGTCAAATGAAAAAGCAAAACCAAAAACAATTAAGTCAAAGGAAGGCGTGTATTTTCTCATAATCGTTTTTCCAATTTCTCATACTCAACGCCACGAGATAAATTTTAATATGGGACCACTTGTAAGAAATATTATTTTCACTAGACTATCTATTCATTATAAAGAGTACATATTACAATATATAATAGGCATATATACAAATATTTATTACCTATTGGCTATTGTTTGTATTCTTTTCTCCTACGTTATATATGATTTGTGTATAGTAATGTAGCAGTCAGTGTTTTGGATCGTCTAAATAAAGTCGGGACAAATAAACACTATTTTTCCAACATCTATTAACAAAAAATTATAAGAAAAACCAAATAGAAAAAGTACATATTCAATACTGAAAAAACAAGAGTATAGCTATATCAAACCAAAAGATCCAAACGAGCCCATCAAAACATAAGTTTCCGGTTTAAGAGGTTGATTATGATTGACATATCTACACATTTATCTATCTTTTATGCTAGAATTTCTATTATAGTAATAAATGTTATAAATTTTATAATTAAAAATTAATATTTTGTTTCTTAGTTTATCCATAGTTAAAAAGCTTATTTTGATAAAATATTAATAAAACGGTAAATAAGTATTATATATGATTTAACAAATTTAAGAAATTTTATTAATAATCTAATAGTATATATGTTATGAGTTATATAGTGTAGAGAGATAAGGAAGAAGAATTGTGTATAAAAGTCATCACCTTTGGTCAGTGATTCAAGCGGCCAGGAGAAATTGATTGATGGAAATACATACACTATTCATCTGTTCTAATAATGACATTTATACCCCTGCCAGATTGTTTATCTTTTCCTTCAACTCATTTCCTTCGAACATAAATAGTTTTTCTCTCTTTTTCTGATCAAAAAACAAGTTCTCCTTTGTCTAAAGATGTTAAGAAAATCTATGTTGTAAAACAAACATTTTAAAAAATGTTACACGCCGGTCTAATAGAACGTACCTACTTCCATTAGTGAAAGGGTAGCTAGAGTTTTTTTGGAGGTGATTAGAGTTTTAGAATGGGAACAAGTAATATTTACTCTCTATCATCTTATATTCAATAATGTTCATAGTTCACACTAGTTAACATAACTACTATAAGTAATCTATTAGGTTCGATTTCTGTTAACTATGGTTGTGGCCTAAACACTACTCACTTATTTTTGGAAGAAAAACGACAAAATAAAACTTGGACTTTGAGTGATTTTAAGAATTTCAGAAAATATGTTTGGTAAACTTGGTGGCTTTATTTTCTCAAAACAAAAAAAACTTGGTGGCTTTGAAAAAGTTAATTCATTTTTAGGTTTTAACATCCCTAAAAGCCTTTTCACCGATCATCCAAAATTGCTCTATATACTGCGTTAAAAAAAACAACAAATCAAAACCGGATTTGAAATCAAAATGAGTTTTTTGAATGTGTAAAACTATAAATGGCTGTACAATACAAGAAAGCATAATTGTTAACAATTTGTTAAAACTTTTATACAAATTCTTTAATCTATTATTCATTATAGTGTATTCCATTTCATTTCTACTACTTTTTCTAATGCTTGTTTAGACCCTAGATTATGATAGAATGTGTATGTATTCATTTGTTGGCTTTATTGATCAGTAACGTGCCTAGAAAATTTGTTACCCATTGTCTTATCACCTGCAAGATAGATATGCCCCCTCTCCTTTGATTAGTAAGCCCATCAGATAGTTACACAACATATATTTTCAATTTGGGCTTAGTAAGGCTATGTAGTGCCACTTTTATGAAATGATCACAATTCACAACCCAAGATCGCTGGTTTGATTGAAAACTTTTGATACATGTATAAAGCATTTGAGCTTAAAATGTATCAGAGTAGTATAAAATTCTACACTTTATTTCTTATAAAATTCTATATTTATATTGCATTTATATAGAACACATCACCTTTCAACAAAAATCATTATATCTAGATTAAAAGAGAGCTTATAGATTAACTGGCCTTCTTTTCGACATCAAGCATTTGAAGTACAAAATTTTGGGAGTCATTAAGAATTAGAGAATAAAAATTGAAAGTTTGGCATCAATCTTATGTAAATCATCTTTCTTGGATACAAAAGAAAAAGTATTTGCCGGTGAAGGAGTTTCTTAATGTGGATAATATTTGGCTGGTTTTTATTTAGAGTCTGTCATGGGTTTAAAGCCAATAAAGCTGGTACAATAGTTAATCCAAAAATTAGTCACATAGGTTTTAAATTTGAGCCATAATTATACTAATCCTTGTGTTTCTCTTAAAAATTTGTTAATGGATTTAAAACCTTTATGGGCTTTAGGCACAAAAACTCTTTGAGTCGGCTCTGCTTTTCCTGTAGAGCTTATTCTTTTGCTAATGTATAGAAAGTTGGTGTTGCAGTTGCTATTTGTCTTCACCAATCTGTGCAGACCTCGGCTTTGAGGTGTGATGCTTGTAAATAGTCTAATTCAGTTTAATTGTATACTTGTATTTGTAAAATAATCAGATGACAAAATTAGATAAGAACAACTTTTGAATTAGGCTATTGAGGTTACAAAAGCACTTATAATTGGGCTCATAAGGCCCATAATCTTGTTTTCTTATGAACTTCATGTTTATAAACCGTTTCGTCTCAATTCAAATACAGAAAAAAACAAAATCTAGCCTGGGTTTCGAATAAAAAAAGGAAAGAGGTTGGGAAAATTTCCAAAAATTACAATAATGTAAGCAACGTAGAAATACAAATAAGCTTATGAACAAAAAAAAAAAGCAAAGTACCTATCGTTTTGTCCTCTACCAAATTTGAGATCGATGAAAATTCACATTTACACATGAATAAAAAGGCACCTTAACTTTTTTATAACGTTTCAATGAAAACAAACAAACAAAAAGCAATGTGTTGAATAATTTCCTCATAGTTTCCTAATTGTACAATTTCAATAAATCGGTAAAATCAAAAACAAACAAAAAATGGCATACTTTTGTAATTTCCAATCAATAATCGACCGGTCGCATATACGCCGAAATTTACAAAAAAGCAACAAACAAACGTACGTATTATATGAAAACAAAAAACACCATACCATCATACACATTACACACAAACATCATCATCATCATCATCATCATCATCATCATCATCATGATATAATGACCATTCATCATCATCATCATAAAAAAAAACCATAACCGACTCCAAAAAATTGGCGTACTATAAATAGAAACGAAAGGTCTCATCTTTAGCGACTCTGTCTTCACCCACTACTCTCTCTCTCTCCCACTACTCTCTCACTAAACCGAACACCGAGTCGCCACCACCAAAAACCATGGCTAAGGTAAAACCGCTTCCTTCTTTTTCTCTGTAGATTCAACAATAACAATAATGGGTCTGATTTGTTCTCTCTGTTTTGTCTCTAAACAGAAGAAGAATCAAAACAACAACAACAACAACAACGAGAAGAGTGGAGATGTTAAACCAGAGAAGAAGAACGAATCATCCAACGAGAAGAAAACGACGACAATCACTGTCGTTTTGAAAGTCGATATGCATTGTGATGGTTGCGCTTCCCGTATCGTTAAATGTGTTCGTTCTTTCCAAGGTCCATAAAAATCTCACCTTTTTCGTTATATTTCCATAAAAATCTCATCTTTTTGGGTTAAAAATCAGATTTTTAAGAACGTTATAATAGTCCTTTAACTCCGGAATCTCTGTACTGGTTTTATCCCTACTTTAAAGGTTTGATTTTTTTGACTGATTATGATAAAATGTGTTTGTTTAGGTGTTGAGACGGTGAAATCGGAGTCTGAAATAGGGAAACTAACGGTGACCGGAGCAGTAGATCCGGCGAAACTAAGGGAGAAACTTGAAGAGAAGACGAAGAAAAAAGTAGACTTGATTTCACCTCAACCCAAAAAGGACAACAAGGACAAAGGCAAAAGCGAAGAAGACAAAAACAAAGATAAAAAGCCAGACAATGAGAAAAAACCCAAAGAGGTACACTAAATTGTTTGTATCTCTTACAAAAGAATCTGATTCTACACTAGTTTTTGATTCTTAGTAATGCTTAAAAATTCGACCTTTTTGATTACTGTGAGTGAATTTTGGATGTTTGTTTATAGGTTCCGGTAACAACGGCGATATTGAAGCTCAACTTCCATTGTCAAGGTTGTATTGGGAAAATCCAAAAGACTATCACTAAAACCAAAGGTTAGAAACAAAAACCCAAATCCAAACGCTGTTTTTGGTTTAAAACGGTTTAAAACGCTAAAAACTGTTGTTTTTGGTATAAAACGCTAAAAAACTGTTGTTTTTATGCAAACGCAGGTGTGAATGGTTTAACAATGGACAAAGAGAAGAATTTAGTGACGGTGAAAGGAACAATGGATGTGAAAAAGCTAGTTGAGAGTTTATCGGAGAAGCTGAAACGTCCGGTGGAGGTTGTACCTCCAAAGAAAGAGAAAGATAAAGAGAATGAATCCGGCGGTGATAAGAAGAAAGGAGGCGGTGGAGGTGGAGGAGATGGCGGTGGAGGAAAAGAGAATTCCGGTAAGAATGGCGGAGGAGACGGTGTGAATATGATGGAGTATATGGCGGCTCAGCCAGCTTACGGGTACGGGTATTATCCGGGTGGGCCATATGGATATCCGGTTCAAACACACGCGCCGCAGATTTTTAGCGATGAGAATCCGAACGCTTGTGTTGTTATGTGAGGAGAAGTTGGTAGGGGTTTGTGAATATGCTAGAATCCTGGGGGTATTTTCGGGAAAGACTAGTGTTTTCTTGGATTTTAGTAATGTTTAGTTTTCTTCTAGTACTTCAGTTTTGAATTTTCTCTTAATATGGGATTGCTCTAGTTTTTAATGTTAAAAACATGCAAATATTTCCTATGATGAAGTATGCAAAAAGAGATTTAATATTTTGTTTGTTTGGTAGTCGAGTTTCAATGGGGAATAATCATATATAAATTCTAGTATGGTGTATTTTATTCAGAAAAGGATTGTTGTCACTTAAGATTAAACTAAAAAAATGGCAGTGAATAATTCATCTAATATGGAAAAATGTAAAAGTTTTTGTAAGTTTAATATTCTGAAATCCGCTAAAACCATGTTCATATTCTACGATGAATGCTTAAATTATGTTCAAGTTAAATTGTTTTTTTTTATGGTAAAATAAAAATAGAATAATGACAAAAAGCAGTAATTAAGAAATAAGTACGTCACTTTTATGGAACCGAGATTGACCGCAGTTAAAAAAACGTAGTATCATTTATGGTTGAGTTTGTATTTGATTTTATTTAGTAGCTTCATTTTCTTCTATGTAAACCCGTAATCTTTGTTAAAGCTTTTTATTTATTAATTCGATGTAAAAAGGTTCCAACTTCATGGCATTATAGGTTTAGCGATCGAGTTAATTCAAAAGGTGACATGTTAACAATAGTATTGAACATACTTGAAACCTCGTTAATTTTTTTTTTTTGAACTAAACCAAACTTTTATAAAAAACAAAGTTAAACCAGACCGGTTGGTACATCCGCAATAGCGGTTTTAGCAAGAACATCAGATTCGATATTTTTCAATCGAGGGACGAAATCAAAGGAAACAACTTCAAGCTCTAGAGAAAGTTTTCGGATATCTTGTAGGATTCTATATAGCCCTAGATGTGATTTGTTGTTGTTAATCAGGTTGAGAAGGGTTTGTGAATCCGATTGCAAACTGAAACCGCCAATGTTTCTTCTTGATGCTTCGATTAGAGCTTTTCTCAGTGTCAGTGCCTCTGCCATAAGAGGTGAGGTTACATGGGTTGTTCTCCTGGATCCGGTAAAGAGGATCTCATCATCAATCGATCTCGCAATCCAACCTAATCCGGCCACCAGTGAATCTTATCTCCACGCGCCATCGTCATCGGAAAATACCTTGACTGTGCATACTTGAAACCTCGTTACAAGTACTATTTTTAAGCCTTGTATATATTTATAAATTTAGGATCTTTGGTCCCCTCAACGTGCAAATTGAAATTCGGGAATAAAATCTCAACGAATTCTCCAAATTCACCGAGAATCTCAAAGCTACCATTACCAACGGTTTAATTTAACCACATTGTATATTTAAGTACTTTACTTAACTAGTCAGCAATTATTTATTTCCATGCACTACTAATCACCATTTCACCAATTTAACTTAGTCACTCGCATGCATTTTTTACTATAAACAACAAAGCTTTTTCATTTTCCCTTTAGATACATATACAAGAGTTGTGTCTTGTGTTTTTATGTGTACAGTTTTTTGGCCTATAAGAGTTACTAGTAAGTTTTAA
The DNA here is from genome assembly GCA_900128785.1 of Arabis alpina. Classification (NCBI taxonomy): domain Eukaryota; kingdom Viridiplantae; phylum Streptophyta; class Magnoliopsida; order Brassicales; family Brassicaceae; genus Arabis; species Arabis alpina. The sequence continues at coordinate 41,889,604 of LT669795.1, read as the reverse complement.
TTCTACCAAACGATAATAAATGGCAGTAATTATTAAAATTAAAAGCGCAATGGTGAATGTCCATAAGTACTGAGTCAAAAGTACATAATAAATGCATAATTATATAACTACCATTCTTTTCTCTCGTTTTTTGGCTTTGTAATAAATTAGCTTACGTAGTTTCTTCTTTCCCACCACTCACTTGATTGGAAATCTCCGTCGTATCTATTGCACATATTTTCCTTTTTCAGCTTTAACAACTAAACTTATTAATATGGCTCTATTAGTAATTTGTATATTGTAACAAGGAACTAGTAGTCTAGTAGAAACTATAAACTCCCGCGAAAAATGAAAATATCATCGGCGACACAAACTCCAAAGAGGGAGTTACAAAATAAAAACAGTAGAACAACAAAATCGAAAGAAAAGGCAAACAACAATCTTGAAGTTAGTCTATAAACGGTGAGCACCACCTTTTTAGAAAATCATGGTAATTTGAGCAAAATTTATGATGGATTAAGAATGGATTCAAATTTATTAGATTGCTTCACTATATATATATAACTATATATATAAGGTCTGATTGGTAACCTAAAACGATATAAATTATCTAGTTGTAAGGTAAACCGTTAAGTGATTATAGAATAGTATAAAAATGTAAAAAAAAAAAATGTATAAATAAAATTGAGTTTAACGTTTTTGGTATCGTTTCTATGATTGGTAATTGGCTTTTACTGTATCGGTACAATGTTACCAATCGAAACCATAGTCTATACCATACACTATTACATAGGAAAACTAAATTAACCAATGTGGCCTCTAATAACTTTTTCAATACTACATAGAAATTTTTTGCTCGAAATGAAACTCATTTTGTAATTTGTTTCAAGTTGGGATTAAAATTAGGGTGTGGAGAAATGGTGTCGGTATTAGGTGTCTCTACTAAACTCTGCAGCCAGTTGGATGGGAATGCTCTTGTCCTCTGCTTCATGCCCTCTCCCGTCTTGTAAGTTGTAACTGTTGGAATATTTTACTTCAAAATTTTGGACACATTTGAGTCCATAATATATATTTTATGTCTATCATACTGAACTTATAAGTTCTTTTATATTATCATACTGTACTAATTAGTACAATATGTCCTTTTATATTATAAAATTTCCAACATGTATTTAAACTACTAATTTTGATATAAGAAATCGACGGAGGAGGATGTATGATTTGAACCATTGCCTATTCGGACAAATAAATATAAAATCAAGCAACTACCTAATAATGGATAATGGATATGAAACTACTTTTTTAAGTTACAACTTTGGTAGAGTTTAGTTGCAAAGAAACTAAATTCATTCAGTTCCTTATTAACTTCAAAATAAACCGATTATAATGAACTTGATAGCTACAAGCCTACAAGTGTACTTATAGATTTAGCCAAGGCATGCATGTATATGTGGAATGAATACAGGGTGATTATTTTGGGTATATTATGCTTGCTCTTTGTAAAGTTACGGTTTGGTTTTCTTTGGTAAAGTTGATTAACAAGTGAAAATCGAAATAAATTAGCATTGTTTTGGTCAACAAATAAAGTGTAGTTATATGTTAAAACGAATTGAATAGGTAAGTCAACATATAGTGAATGCCAACTCATAACATCAATGCTTGCATTGCTATTTATTTCCTTTTACTCTTTTATGGTAACGTAAAGCCAAAATTTATTTATTTGTTTCTGTAGAAAAAATAGCCATTAATAAGAAATTAAAATTTAACATCAATATAGTGGGTATGTTTCAAGTTGTGATCATTCTCTTTGATCTATTATTGTTTTGCTCTACTTTGTAAGCTAAAACCTTGTGATCCTTTTGTGGTCTTTCAATGAAAAATCAAACCAGATGACAAAAAAAAAAAAAAAAAAAAAGTCGTCGTATTCATGTTTTTATTGTGCATGTGCCTTTGATGCGACATATCATTCAATTTCAATTAAAAACTATTGATACATGCATGAACATGTGTTGAGAACTCTGGATCATGATGCGGGGTGCTTCATGCATCATCATCATCATCATACATGTTAGTTCCAAATTACCAACATTCTTTCTAGGAAAGTTCCATTCGAGTTCGACGAAACAAAGTATTTAAAGATAAATCACATAAAATTTATAAGCTTTTAACACGCTTATAAATTTCATTTACTTTAACCTTTTTACAAAAAAGTAATTAATTGGAATATTTTTTGCCAGAAACCTTTTTCACTTTACAAAAATTTAAAGTTTATCATATCCTGTTATTTTAAGTATAGTTGTCAAAAAGAAAAACTTCTCGAGAAGCTTCACATGTAGTATTCCAAAGTGAGTTGTGATTTTTAGTTATATCATGCATTTAAAATTTAACAAGAAGACTAAAAAGTTGTGGTGGTTCAAGTTACATATTTCGATTGTTAAATTTTTGTTTTTGTAAGTCTAAGTCAAAGAACAATTCAAGTTTCCTTTTTCGACTTTTCCACATGTTATTGTCAACGTTAAATGTAAAAAAGAGGTTTCCAATTTTTATAATGAATTGATGGGTTCCATGTAAAAAAAATTCCCCCTTACAAATGAAGAAACCACATTGTAAACTTTTGTTTCTTATCAAATCTATAGCTTACACATTTCATAAGATATTTTAGAAAAATAAAATATATATTAACCTAACTTGTTAATTAATTGTATTATGTATTTTTCAGACAACTATGATATAGAATTAATTTGTATACTATGGACCAAGGGTAGGAAGTAAATTATAGCATATAGATTTTAAGATAAATTAGTAACACTAACAAAAAAATATCATAATTCACAAATAGTGTGTAGGTGTTTTGTGTGTGTAAACATGGAATGTTTTCTAAATGCATAAACAGTGATGGTTATTCGTTGTATTTTTATGAACATGGTGCTATATTCTCAAATTTCAATAATATGATGCAATATAGTTAGTTGGCAACTTCACCCTAGATTAATCATTTGAAAGAGAATGGCAACACACGAAAGAATGTTAACCGAACTCATTAATCAATTATTGTTTGTTGATATAAGAATGGTTTGGTAGACAAATATATACTATATATAAAACAAAATATTATACGAAGAAGACACATGAATTTCCTTTTTTAACATTTTGTGGATTGATAATTGAAGTTGGTTGCAAGAGAGGTTGTCCATGATACATTTTGGTTAAATACTTAAATGAAGATGACTAAAATGTTAAAAATATTTTAAAATGGTTTAGTGAATATGATAATTAAACAAATAAGGGATCAAAATGATTCCCTATAATTTTCATCCCTTTTTTTTCTTTTTCTTTGCATAGGTTTGATGATTGTCTTTGGTTCTTACCACGTGGGCTTTTGTAGGGCATGCCAAGAAAAGTGGACCAAAAGACCATTAAAGAAAAAAGAAGGAGAGGAAAAAAAAGATAAAGAAAAAGGTAAATAAACGAGAGAAAAAAAATACATTGAAATTGATGTTATAAATTTATAATGCACATCATTAGTCGGATAAAACAAAGGGATTTTTGCTAAATTAACCCAAATTGAAAGGTACTTTGTCCCACTAACCTAATATGAAGGTGTTTTTGTCCCATTATCCAAGCAATTTGTTTAATTCAATTTTGCCCTTGGAATTAAATATAAAAAAATTATTTATTTTTTTAAAAATTCGTTTTTTTCTTAAAAATTAAATTAAATTAAATAAAAATCAAATAATTCGTTTTTTTCTTAAATATTTAAAATTCGTTTAAATAAATCTAAAAATTTGTTTAAATATTAAATTCGTTTTAAATTTATAAAAATTCGTTTTGAATTTGTTTAAATATAAATAAATAAAATTCGTTTAAATGAAATAATTATTAAATAACTAAATCAAATAAAAATAAAAAATAAAATAAAAAATTTGATAAAAGAAAATTCGTTTTTTTTACAAAAATCCGTTTTTTTCTTAAAAATCAAAGAACATGTCTTGGAAATATGTTTTTTTTTACAAAAATCAAGTAATTTTCTTAAAAATCAAATAAAATGAGAAAACCACTTATTCATACCCTAAACTTGGTAAAACATGTAATAAATGCTTAAAATATGTTTTTTTCAAAAATTTGTATTTTTCTTAAAAATCAAATAAAATGAGAAAACCACTTACCCATACCCTAAACTTGGAAAAACATGTAGTAAAGACTTAAATATGTTTTTTTACAAAAATCAAATAATTTTCTTAAAAATCAAATAAAATGAGAAAACCACTTATCCATACCCTAAACTTGGCAAAACATGTAATAAAGGCTTATAATATGTTTTTTTAATAAAAATCAAGTAATTTTCTTAAAAATCAAAGAAAATGAGAAAACCACTTGTCCATACCCTAAACTTGGCAAAACATGTAATAAAAGCTTAAAATATGTTTTTTTTTCAAAAATCAAGTAATTTTCTTAAAAATCAAATAAAATGAGAAAACCTCTTACCCATACCCTAAACTTGGCAAAACATGTAGTAAAGGCTTAAAATATGTTTTTTTACAAAAATTTGTATTTTTCTTAAAAATCAAATAAAATAAGAAAACCACTTACCCATACCCTAAACTTGGCAAAACATGTAGTAAAAGCTTAAAATATGTTTTTTTACAAAAACAAGTAATTTTCTTAAAAATCAAATAAAATGAGAAAACCACTTACCCATACCCTAAAGGCTTATAATATGTTTTAGAACAAAAATCAAGTAAACCTACGTAAAGTCAAAAAAAAAATATATATGTAACCTTGCCGCATCGAACTCATGACCTCATGGGTATATTTTGTGCTATGTGGAACCAATTGTGCTATTTTTTTATTTAAAAAAAGCGAAGCCGTGTACCATCGAACTCATGACCTCGTATGTACAATGTGCTATGTGTAACCAATTGATCTATGGGTAGGAACTTGTTCGTTATTAGAAAATTTAAAATATATAGTTTATGTACTCTGTTTTTGAGATACACTTTCTCCTTCTCATTCGACTAAATATCTCACTAGAATTTGGGGAATTCTGGATCATCGAACACAAACCCTAGTCGTCTTAATTCTCTTCCGACTTTGGGGAATTCTGGATCTGTTAGACTCGAACTGTGTAATTAGAATTCATGCAATCAATTTGACCAAGTAAGTGTTTGATTGTTATCCAACTTTCTGTAACCGTTTCAGGTTTGATCTTCATATACACTTTCCATTGTTGCGTAGGAATGAGCATCATATCATCGGGCTCAAGTCGTCGTGGTTCCTATGTTAGGGGTATTCCGAGACTGTGTATCTGTGGAGAACGTACTACAATTTTCAAATCAACCACAACTTACATAGATATGAGACATTGTAACTAACACTAAGAAGAATCAAAGGAATTTAGGTTGTAGGAGGTTTCAAAAACACTGAAAAAAGGGCACGATCAGAGAAAAAACAGAAGAAGAATATTAGATTGAGGAAATATTTTTTAATTATATTACTTAAGGAAAGTAGCTAATCACGGTTTATATGATCCTATATTTAAGGAAATAAAACTAACTTTGGTAGAAACTACCTTCTACCAACGGTAGAATATAGGTAAGATGTAGATGCATGCGGTAGAATGCATCTGCTACATGGCGTAGAAGACAAGCGAATGGCAGAAACTAGTTTCTACATTTGGCAGCAACAAGCCAAATCGTGGAACTTGCTTTCTGCATTGCGTAGAAATAGAACAATTGGCAGTACGTAGGTTTCTAGCCTTCGCAGATTTGTGTTGTTTGGTAGAAAGTGCAATCTGCGGGCCGATTTGACCTTGGTAGACGGAAATAACATTATTTTTCTAACACATTTTTTTATAAAAAAAACTATTAACATGGATCTATATACCTTCTACATGACTTTTTTGTATTTTCCATATTTTAAAAAATTATAAAACCTATTTATTTTGAATTTTCAATGTTTAGTGAAGGGTAATTTAAGGAATTTTTGACACAAAAATGTGTTAGGTTAGTGGGACAAAGTGCCTTTCAATTTGGGTCATTTTAGCAAAACTCCCTAAAACAAAAGTAAAACGAAACTGTAACCGGAATATTCGAGGGTTCTTTATTACATGCATATACTATAATTTGTTGTTTCCATGATGCAATTTCTTCGTATACATTATTTAGAGATAATTACTCAAAAGACCTTTTTAGATATATGGTTTACTCAAAAGACCTTTATTTGTTTGAGCTCTAATTTTTTTTGCTAAAAAGGTTACAAAGACCTTTAAAAAATGGTAAAACCGTTTATTAACGGTTTTGCCACTAAAAAATAAAAAACTGAACATATTAAAAAAAAGGAAAAAAAAACGTAAACCCAAAAAACGTTCTTCTTCTTCAACTTCTGCGTAACCGGCGACGATTTTGGCGATTGTTCAAGCGACGTTGATTTGACGGTAAGTTTCGATTTCTTTAATGAGTTTTCGCCTTCTCTATCCATGAGGAGTATTCGGTAAGGAGTTTTTACGGAAATTGAAGTAAATTTTGCGTCCGTCGGTTTTAGGTTTTCGAAATTCCGGCGAAGCAAAGTTCCGTCAAGCGGTGGGTTATCGATTTCGTGCATTGAAAAGAGGTATTCAGTTTATTTAACCATTTTTGGTTTGGTTTGTGGAAGTCTTGTATGAATGACGAAAACCCTAATCTGAAATCTGTATATTTATTTCAGTTTCGGTTGTGAAAACCCAGATTCCGGCGTCGATATTCGCAGATAAAGTAAGAGAAAAGATTGGTATCGTAGATTTGTTAATCTCTGTGGTGGTAGATTTATTTTAAGTAGCGGTAGATTTATTGTATGTGATGGTAGACTTATATTTTATGTGATGGTAGACTTATGTTTTGTTTAATGAGACTTATTTTCTGTTTGATGGTAGACTTATTTTCTGTTTGATGGTAGACTTATTTTCATTTGATGGTAGACTTATGTTTGTTTGATGGTAGACTTATTTTCGTTTGATGGTAGACTTCTTTTCGTTTGATGGTAGACTTATGTTTGTTTGATGGTAGACTTATTTTCTGTTTGATGGTAGACTTATTGTTGTTCGATGGTAGATTTATTTTCTGTTTGCTGGTAGACTTATTTTCATTTGATGGTAGACTTATTTTTGTTTGATGGTAGACTTATTTTCGTTTGATGGTAGACTTATTTCCATTTGATGGTAGACTTATTTTATGACATGGTAGATTTATTTTATGTAATGGTAGATTTATTTTATGTAATGGTAGATTTATTTTATTTTATGTTGAATAATGAATTTACTTTTCATTTGATGGTAGATTTATTTTGTTGTGATGGAGACTTATAATTACTGATTTGTGCAGATATGACTTCCTCGATTGTGCGAAAGATATATCCACCGAGAAGGTTTCCGGCTGGATTGGCACCATCGACTTTGAGAAAATGGGGGAAGCGGTTGGTGAAGACGTGTACAATGATATAATGAATAATTCCTCAGTTGGAATAATTCTGAAGCTTGCTGCACGGAAATTCAATTTCTCAGGTGCGACGGTGACTCATTTCCTGGCTAACCAATTGAAAACTGAAAGGTTCTATGAGATGTGGTCCTTGTTTGGTGGTCGGCCAGTTAGATTTTCGTTGAATGAGTTTGAAGAGGTAACCCAGATGAACTGTGGTGAGGTTGATGCAAATGATGGTTGGGACATTGACCACACAAAGTTTTGGGAAGAAATTGGTGTCCCAGTTGGGGAGGGACCAAAGTGGTCTGAGCTGTTGGTCCTGTTTGAAAAAATCAGGACGTGGAGTGAGGAGAAGAAGAGAATGATAGCGCTGTTGTTTATTTTGCATGTTGGAGTGTATGGTTACGCTCGTGATAGTAGAATCCCTTTGAAAGCTGCAAAAAGGGTGATGGATCCCGAGGCTTTCGAGAGGTATCCATGGGGACGAGTGTCCTTTCAATGTCTGATTTCGTCCATGCAAGTGACGGACATGAAAAAGATCACACTCCATGGGTGTGTTCATGCGTTGCTTGTTTGGATTTACGAGGCAGTTCCCATTTTAGGGGAAAGATTTGGGAAGAGAAGAGAAGGAGGTGTTCCTATGCTACGTTGGGGTGGAGGCCGAGGAAGGTACAACCTGGAACAGGTGATGGAGGAGGATAAGAAATCCTCCAACAACAACAAGGTAATATTCATTTGATGGTAGACTTATTTTTGTTTGATGGTAGACTTACTGTCTGTTTGATGGTAGAGTTATTTTCACTTGATGGTAGACTTAGTTTGTTTGATGGTAGACTTTTTAGGTCTTTGATGGTACTTATTTTCATTTGATGGTAGACTTTTTAGCACTTTGATGGTAGACTTATTTGTCTGTTTGATGGTAGACTTTTTAGCACTTTGATGGTAGACTTTTTAGCACTTTGATGGTACTTATTTTCATTTGATGGTAGACTTTTTAGCACTTTGATGGTAGACTTATTTGTCTGTTTGATGGTAGACTTTTTAGGTCTTTGATGGTAGACTTTTTAGCACTTTGATGGTAGACTTTTTAACACTTTGATGGTAGACTTATTTGTCTGTTTGATGGTAGACTTTTTAGGTCTGTGATGATAGACTTTTCAGCACTTTGATGGTAGACTTATTTGTCTGTTTGATTGTAGACTTTTTAGGTCTTTGATGGTAGACTTTTTAGCACTTTGATGGTAGACTTATTTGTCTGTTTGATGGTAGACTTTTTAGGTCTTTGATGGTAGACTTTTTAGCACTTTGATGGTAGACTTATTTTCATTTAATGGTAGACTTTTATTAATAATCTCTTTTTTTTTTTTTGCAATAATGTTCTTTATAGGTTCGTATCAGACACTTAGTGGTGAAGCCTCTGGAATTCATTTACCCTACATGGATTGATAAAGAAGATTTCAAACTTAATAACATGATCCGCGACATTCTTGGTGGATGCATGGATGAAGATTTTTGGGAGTTAGATGCTCCGGTTTCTAAGAAAAAGAAGACTAAGACTAAGGATGACTCTCCGGGTTCTAAGAAAAAGAAGAAGAAGGCTAAGGTGGTTGAGGAAAGTGAGGATGATGATGAGGATGAGGATGACTCTCCTGTTGAAAAGAAAAAGAAGATAACGAAGAGCAAGAAGATGGAGGCTATTGTTATTGTTGATGAAAGTGAGGATGAGTCTCCGGCTCAAAAGAAAGAGAAAAAGAAGGAGAAGGAGACCGAAGGTGGAGTTATTGGTGAAGTGCTTAAGCTCCTACAGGGAATGGCGAGCACAATTGCCAACTTTGATAGTAGGATTATAGCTATAGAGGGAAAAGGGGATGTCTTGAAAGCTGTGGGAGATGAACAGTCAACCACGGGAGATGGCGGAGATGCATCTGAGGAGGATGATGATCTGGTACGCAAGACTCTTTTCTAAGCTGATGGTAGATATATGGGAACCATGTTTTAGACTTATTTACATGTTTTCCTGAACTTCTATGTTAAGGCGTGGTAGATTTATTAGTGTGTTATGGTAGACTTATATGAACTTATACAGCTGTTTGAACATTTTCCCTCTACTTTTCTTAACAGTCTTGGATGGAACAACACCCAACAACAAAAACAAATTTGGCAGTTAGCCGTGTAGTTAGAAAGCCGGATGAAAAGGCTACACGAACTGACCAGCGGAAAGGGAAAAGCAAATCTGTGGCACCTGTGCAGAAAAGCAAACAGAAAAGCAAAGCTTTAATAGCCTTGGAGAAGGTTGAAGCTAAAAAGAAGGTGGGAAGTTATTCTCCATTGTAGTTTGATTTTCAACAAATTTTCTTACTGCCATTCGATTCATTACTTATACATTGTTCGGAGCTGTAGAGAAAAAGAAAAACTCTTAAAGAGAAGGAGACGAAATCTACAGCGGATAAAAGGAGGAAAGGAGCTGAGTGTGTCGAAATCCACGATCTGGTACGTATATAGATGACTTGTTTTGTGTTTGATGGCAGACTTATTTTGTCTTTGATGGTAGACTTTTTTTGTGTTTGTTGGTACACTTATTTTGTGTTTGATGGTAGACTTATTTTCGTTTGCTGGGAGACTTATTTTCGTTTGCTGGGAGACTTATTTTCGTTTGATGGTAGACTTATTTTCCTTTGATGGTAGAGTTATTCTCGTTTGATGGTAGACTTATTTTCTGTTTGATGGTAGATTTATTTTTCTTTGATGGTAGACTTATTTTCTCATTCCTTATACATTGTTTGGAGTTGTAGAGTAAAAGATTAACGTGGAAGGAGACGGAACCTACACCGTTTATAAGGAAGACAGGAGCTGACTGTGTCGAAATCCACGATCTGGTACGTATATGGTAGACTTATTTCTGTTTGATGGTAGACTTATTGTCTCTTTGATGGTAGACTTATTTGTACTTAGTGGTAGACTTATTTTCAGTTTTTCCTTTGATGGTAGATTTATTTTCCTTTGATGGTAGATTTATTTTCCTTTGATGGTAGATTTATTTTCGTTTGATGGTAGACTTATTTTCCTTTGATGGTAGACTTATATTCGTTTGATGGTAGACTTATTTTTGTTTGACGGTAGACTTATTTGTACTTAGTGGTAGACTTATTTTCTGTTTTATGGTATACTTATTTTCGTTTGATGGTAGACTTATTTTCTTTTGATGGTAGACTTATTTGTACTTATTGGTAGACTTATTTTTGTTTGATGGTAGACTTATTTTCTTTTGATGGTAGACTTATTTGTACTTAGTGGTAGACTTATTGAGACTTATTTGACTCAATCCTTAACTTGTAGACAAAAGATGCTATTGTTGATGCTGGGAAAGAGAAGGCAAGATCTGATTCTGATTTTGTTACACCTCCTAGTTGGCGCAGAAGGATGCGTTACGCGTACTCATCTTCATCTGATGATGAAGATGATATAAGGGCGAAGCAGGTCAATGATGCACTGACCACTGCTTATGATGCTATTACAAAGTTGTCAAACAAAGATGATTTTAAGGTTCCCCCCGTAGCTCGCAATAAAAATCTTGCTCCGTCTCAGAAGTCCCCATTTATAGGACACTCCGGGACCGTACGAATCATGGCTGGTACAGTTCCTTCTTCCGCTGTCTACAATCCTTTTGAGCCGGTGGACGAGCATAGGCTGGAAAACTTGACGGACTACGTGAATCAAGATATGTAAGTCATTTGTCTTTTTAATAGGAACGTCTTATTCAATGCACCAAAAATTTCATCCTTCTAAGCATTTGACATATGGTTCTATCAGAGACAACCCATTAGAAAACACTCTGCCACTAGTGGAGTTCTATTTGGGAATTATGACACCTAAAGAAAACTGGCCACACAGTCGATATGGATGGATAAATAGTGAGGTAATTAAATCTACTATTGACTTATTTTCCTTTCATGGTAGACTTATTTTCCTTTCATGGTAGACTTATTTTCGTTTGATGGTAGACTTATTTTTCTTTGATGGTAGACTTATTTTCCTTTGATGGTAGACTTATATTATGTTTGATGGTAGACTTATTTGACTTAGATGGTAGACTTATTTGCCTTTGATGGTAGACTTATTTTCCTTTTATGGTAGACTTATTGTTGTTCGATGGTAGACTTATCTATAATTTTTGTGCCAGGTTTATTTACTTTTGGTTAAATTATTTTGCAGCAAATGGGGGCTGCAATGGACATGTTGCGAAAAAAGGCTATGCAACGTCCTACCCCTTTTACCAGTGAAAGGATAGCCTTTCTGGATCCGATATTTGGGAATCTTTGGTGTCAGGAGTACAAATGGAACTTCAAAGGTAAAGAGAAGACCTTTTTATTCGGCGAGGGGTATTTCAGCATGTACAATGGCCTATTACCCACGTTTTCTCCAACCCACCAGAAATGGATAACGGATGTTGATACATTATACATAGCTCATAATATCAGCGACGTGCATTGGGTGGGTGTTGTAGTAGACCTAGTTAACAGGAATGTCAAAGTGTACGATAGCATCCTCTCGGGTTACCAGGACAACGTTGTGGCCGAGTCATGCAGACCATACACGAGGATGATTCCTAAGTTGCTTAAAGCTGCTGCACCAGCAGAAAAAAAGAAGGGGATGAGTGAGGCTGCGTTTCACTTCTACAGGAAAAAATCAAACATACCCCAAAACATCCAATCAGGTGACTGTGGTGTCTACACTGTGAAATTCTTAGAGTGTCTAGCTCTAGGACATACAATGGATGGGATTTGCGATGCAACTGTGCCTGCTATTCGTCTAAAACTTGCGGCTGATATCCTGGAGGAGGCACCATTTGTAGACTTGGCCATACAGGTGTCCGACCCAAACCCACGCACTAATCCAGACGACAGAGTTCCGTTACAGACAGATTCAGGATAGTCGGATTTGTGTATGCAGTGGTAGATTTATTTTCATTTGGTAGTACACTTATTGGATATTTTGCATACTTTCGAAAGACCATGTTTAGTATCACCATTGGAGTAGATTTAGTGGTCCTTCGAAAGTTTGGTAGACTTCTGTAGCGAAAATGTATTGACATCATTTTCAGACTTAATTTCATAAACCTACAATCAGACCATTTTCTGTTTCATGGTAGACTTATTTTCCTTTCATGGTAGACTTATTTTCCTTTGATGGTAGACTTATATTCTGTTTGATGGTAGACTTATTTGCCTTAGATGGTAGACTTATTTGCTTTTGATGGTAGACTTATTTACCTTTGCTGGTAGATTTAATTCTCTTTGATGGTAGACTTATTTGCCTTTGATGGTAGACTTATTTGCTTTTGATGGTAGATTTATTTCTGTTTGATGGTAGACTTATTTTCTCTTTGATGGTAGACTTATTTGCCTTTAATGGTAGACTTATTTGCTTTTGATGGTAGATTTATTTCTGTTTGATGGTAGACTTATTTTCTCTTTGATGGTAGACTTATTTGCCTTCGATGCTAGACTTATATTTGTTTGACGGTAGACTTATTTTTGTTTGATGGTAGACTTATTTTCCTTTGATGGTAGACTTATTTTCTCTTCGATGGTAGACTTATTTGCCTTCTATGGTAGACTTATATTCTGTTTGATGGTAGACTTATTTCTGTTTGATGGTAGACTTATTTTCTCTTTGATAGTAGACTTATTTCTGTTTGATGGTAGACTTATTTTCTCTTTAATGGTAGACTTATTTTTGTTTGATGGTAGACTTATTTTCCTTTGATGGTAGACTTATATTCTGTTTCCTATGTCTTTCGCAACCATTATGTTAATCAAATTACATAACATAACATTCATGATTAAGCTTTGCAAGTCGCACGATTGTGGCCATGATGAAGACAGTTTGAGCACTTGGGTTCTTTCCTACTTCGTTTCCGAGCCATGGCTATTTCTAAAGCACTTTTAATCCGGGAAAGTCTTGGCCTACCTGGTGGTTTCCGCACAACCGGAGGTTTGCAGACTTTTGTTACCACAATTTCCGGCGCTGGAAGCGCAATATCTCGTGGCATAATACTTTTTGAGTAACCCTTGAACAAGTTCTTTGTATGGAAGTAGGGATGTGCAAGGGCGATCCGTGACTTCTTCACTGTTTCCGCTGCTGCAATGGCATGAACACAAGGAATTCTATCCTTGTCAAACCTTTTGCAAGTACAACTATTTGATGTCAGATTCACCACATGCAATGATGACCCCAACGTTACTTCTATTTCGTTGTGATTAATCTCTTGCACAGTCCAAACCTTAGCGTTCTCAACCCTATCCTGTTTCCGAAAAAAGGCAAACAACTATTAATCTACCCTCAGTTGTCTATAAATCAACCATAACATGCCTATTAAATCTACTTTAGCACATGCAAATTAGATGTACAACAACATGCTTATTAAATCTACCATCATACAGAAATAAGTCTACCATCAAACAGAAATAAGTCTACCATCAACGAGAAAATAAGTCTACCATCAAACACAAAATAAGTCTACCATGACAAACAAAATAAGTCTACCATCATACAGAAATAAGTCTACCATCAAACAGAAATAAGTCTACCATCAACGAGAAAATAAGTCTACCATCAAACACAAAATAAGTCTACCATGACACACAAAATAAGTCTACCATCATACAGAAAATAAATCTACCATCAAACAGAAAATAAGTCTACCATCAAACAGAAATAAGTCTACCATCAACGAGAAAATAAGTCTACCATCAAACACAAAATAAGTCTACCATGACACACAAAATAAGTCTACCATCATAAAGAAAATAAATCTACCATCAAACAGAAAATAAGTCTACCATCAAACAGAAATAAGTCTACCATCAAACACATAATAAGTTGTCTATAAATCAACCATAACATGCCTATTAAATCTAGTTTAGCACATGCAAATTAAATCTACAACAACATGCTTATTTAATCTACCATAACAAATATTTTACCTGAAGCTGTTTCTCCACCGCAGTGGTCAAGGTTGTGGTCATTAAACTTGCTTTTTTCCTTCTTGTAGCAAACCACCTTGTCAACATCGACCTAATAGTATCCAGAAGTTCCACTATTGGATACCCGCGCGCAGGAGATAGGACCTTATTAATAGATTCCGCTATGTTGCTTGTCAGGAAGTTATATCTATGACCGGGAAAATGCACACGAGTCCATGAACGAACATCGACTCCCTCTAAATAAGTATGAAGAGCAGGATACAACGCCTCAATCTGCCCAAATAACTCATTAAACTCTTGAAGTGTATATGCCTTCGCTGCCTTCTTCACTAGTCCGAATGATTCTCCACCTTTGAATTTCAGCAAAATGTTTTTATGCAGATGATATGTGCAAATACCACGAGAAGCACGCGGGTATACCTTCCCAATCGCCTTCGATATTGATCTATGCCTATCTGAGATAATCGCAAGACCTTCATCATCTGCTATTACTCGGCTTAACTGTCTAAAGAACCACTCCCAAGACTCATCATTCTCAGTATCAACAACACCGAAAGCAATAGGAAATATGTTATCTCAAGGAAAAGAAACTTGAACCTATTTTCACCATCGACTTCCAGCTTTATAAGTGTCCCTGGATTAGCTCTCCTAATCATGTATAAGTACGTGGGAAGTCCTTCGTACCCATTCTCAGCGCTTCCTCTAACCAATTGCCTTGCATACTTTAATGCTCGATGGGCTTTCCAATACTCAACCTGTAACCATCAAACGAAAATAAGTCTACCATCAAACACAAAATAAGTCTACCATCAACAAGAAAATAAGTCTACCATCAAACACAAAATAAGTCTACCATGACACACAAAATAAGTCTACCATCATACAGAAAATAAGTCTACCATCAAACAAAAAATAAGTCTACCATCAACAAGCAAATAAGTCTACCATGACACACAAAATAAGTCTACCATCAAACGCAAATACCATCGAAAAGAAAATAAGTCTACCATCAAACAAAAATAAGTATACCATCAAAGAGAAAATAAGTCTACCATCAAACCGAAATAAGTCTACCACAAAATAAGTCTACCATCAAACACAAAATAAGTCTACCATCAAACACAAAATAAGTCTACCATCAAACAAAATAAGTCTACCATCAAAGAGAAAATAAGTCTACCATCAAACACAAAATAAGTCTACCATCAAACACAAAATAAGTCTACCATCAAACAAAATAAGTCTACCATCAAAGAGAAAATAAGTCTACCATCAAACAGAAATAAGTCTACCATCAAACGAAAATAAGTCTACCATCAAACAGAACATAAGTCTACCATCGAACAACAATAAGTGAACAACAATAAGTCTACCATCAAACAGACAATAAGTCTACCATCAAACGAAAATAAGTCTACCATCGGTTAAAGTACCTTTATTCTGAAACGTTTCCTTATAGCATCGGCAACATGACTTGGCAAGACTGTTGGTCCAACACCACCAATGAAATCTTTGTAGAGACGACCTAACACCTGATACGTTGCTTTACGAGCACGGGTTGAACGATCAGTCACAGAACAAGAGTGGTTTCCATTATAAGTCTTGATATAGAAACTGGGACTGTCTCCAATAGTTGAAGCACGAACCCTCCACGTACATCCTTCCACCCAACAACTAACCGTCAACAACGTTGGAGTTGAGTGTCCGACGTTAAAGTCAAACTTACGTGCAACACAAATAATCTCCAATCTCCTCTCCAACTCCTCTTTTGTGGCATAACGTTGCCCAACCGCTAAGTCTACCGACCTCATTTCTAACTTCACGCCATCTGGAATCGATGGTAGACCCCTTTTCTTTGGTGGTAGAGTTTCCATGGCGGCGTCGTCGTCATCATCTGAAAGTCTACCACGCCTCCCGTATTCATCATCGTCCGAGCTTGCACCGTCTGAATCGTCGCAATAGTCAAATCTACAATCATCATCTTCATCATCTTCATCATCTTCATCTATAGGTTCTCCTTTCTTGCATCCACTTCTCTCTCTTTTAAACTGTTTTTTTTCTTTTTCACTAATCTCCACGCATAGACGAATCATTTCCTTCTTATGTTGTTGTACAAAACTCTTGAACTGTCTTGAATTTGCAACGAAAATCGGTGGTGTATCTACAGCGAAGCTTGGTAAAAGGTAACTCAATTTTAACTCAAAAATTTGTTCATCGATTCCAAAATCTTCATACACCATTCGAAGGAAATTGTTGAACGAGGTTGCATGATCTAACCCAAGAACTCTACCACCTTTTGAGTTGTCAACCTCGAACGCCCATCCATTCTTCGAAAAACTCCATCTACCACAGACAAGAACAATTTGTTCCATTGGACCTCGTTCAAGTTCACTCCAACAAGTTCACTCGTTCGAAAAGCACTTTAGAAAACAAGGAAAGTTCAAAAAATCACTTCGCAAAGATCTACCCTAAGCGGCTGTGAACCATAGTTCATCACCATTGTTGCTGGTTTTTCGTGCAAATTTGTCTATTGTGAAAGGGTAAAATCGACATTTCCGTTCCCTTCAACTAACTCTACCACCTACCAAAATAAGTCTACCACCACATAAATTCCTAAACATAAAATAAGTCTACCACCAAGTACAATAAGTCTACCGTTATAACAAATAAGTCTACCGTCACTAAGTTCGAAAATAAGTCTACCACCACTATAAATTCCTAAACAGGAAATAAGTCTACCACCAAGTACAATAAGTCTACCACTATCACAAATAAGTCTACCGTCACTAACTTCGAAAATAAGTCTACCCGGTAGACTCTACCGCATAAAATAAGGCCACCGCTATGGGAAAATAAGTCTACCGCAGATAAAATAAGTCTACCGTTCGGAAATAAGTCTACCACCAAAGGAGACACAATAAGTCTACCGCTCAAAAATAAGTCTACCGCCACATAAATTCCTAAACATAAAATAAGTCTACCACCAAGTACAATAAGTCTACCGTTATAACAAATAAGTCTACCGTCACTAAGTTCGAAAATAAGTCTACCACCACTATAAATTCCGAAACAGGAAATAAGTCTACCACCAAGTACAATAAGTCTACCGCTATCACAAATAAGTCTACCAAATGTCTAATGTGAAAAAAGTCTACCGTCACTAAGTTTGATAAAAAGTCTACCATCACTAGACCTGGGTAAAAACAAATCTACCGCTTCTATCGCTAAAAACGCATAAGTATACCACCATTGATCCTAAAAAAAAAGTCTACCAGTCAACGGTTGGTTTCGTTGACCGAAAATACGAAATAAGTCTACCGCTAACTATAAGTCTACCACTACTACAATAAGTCTACCGCAACTAAACACAAAATAAATCTACCACCACGATAAAAAAGTCTACCGCACACTATAAGTCTACCGCTACTAAAATAAGTCTACCGTCACTATAAATCTACCGTCACTATGACTAAAAATCTACCACCAAAGGAAACAAATCTACCAGTCAAAATAAATCTACCATCGAAGAAAAATAAATCTACCGTTGAAAATAAGTCTACGGAAATAAATCTACCATTCGAAGAAAAAGTCTACCGCATAAAATAAGTCTACCGCTATGGGAAAATAAGTCTACCGCAGATAAAATAAGTCTACCGTTCGAAAATAAGTCTACCACCAAAGGAGACACAATAAGTCTACCGCTCAAAAATAAGTCTACCGCCACATAAATTCCTAAACATAAAATAAGTCTACCACCAAGTACAATAAGTCTACCGTTATAACAAATAAGTATACCGTCACTAAGTTCGAAAATAAATCTATCACCACTATAAATTCCTAAACAGAAAATAAGTCTACCACCAAGTACAATAAGTCTACCGCTATCACAAATAGGTCTACCGTCACTAAGTTCGAAAATAAGTTTACCACCACTATAAATTCCGAAACAGGAAATAAGTCTACCACCAAGTACAATAAGTCTACCGCTATCACAAATAAGTCTACCAAATGTCTAATGTGAAAAAAAGTCTACCGTCACTAAGTTTGATAAAAAGTCTACCATCACTAGACCTGGGTAAAAACAAATCTACCGCTTCTATCGCTAAAAACGCATAAGTCTACCACCATTGATCCTAAAAAAATAAGTCTACCAGTCAACGGTTGGTTTCGTTGACCGAAAATACGAAATAAGTTTACCGCTAACTATAAGTCTACCACTACTACAATAAGTCTACCGCAACTAAACACAAAATAAATCTACCACCACGATAAAAAAGTCTACCGCACACTATAAGTCTACCGCTACTAAAATAAGTCTACCGTCACTATAAATCTACCGTCACTATGACTAATAATCTACCACCAAAGGAAACAAATCTACCAGTCAAAATAAATCTACCATCGAAGAAAAATAAATCTACCGTTGAAAATAAGTCTACGGAAATAAATCTACCATTCGAAGAAAAAGTCTACCGCAAAACATAAGTCTACCGCTATGGGAAAATAAGTCTACCGCAGATAAAATAAGTCTACCGTTCGGAAATAAGTCTACCACCAAAGGAGACACAATAAGTCTACCGCTCAAAAATAAGTCTACCGCTCCTCAAATAAGTCTACGGACAAAAAATGGCATTTTCGTAAATACGTTTCATTAATGGTATTTTCGTAAATACGTTTTTTGTTATCAAAGGAAAAAGGGTAAAACGGACTCGAAAATAGCTCTAGTAATTAAAATCTAAGAAGGTTATTTGAGTTAAACCAAAATCTAAGAAGGTTATTCTAGTAAGTCTTCCCATTATTTAATCTAGTACTATGCAAAAATTAAGTAGCTACATTTAATTTGATTTCTAATTGTCAGAGGTACGTACGTACCCACAAGTTGGATTGATCAAAAAAGTTTTTTTTAGCTAGGCACATGAGTTTATTGCATTAGAGAAGTGTATATCAAGCTACAGATTTCAAGAGCTTCATCTCATAAACAACTAACAAAAATAGAAAAACATCTTATGATACTATTTATTTTGATAAAATCTATATTTGGACTGAGTACATTTCACCAAATGAAATTTTCGTTCTAGTGTTGTTGTCCCTATAATTTATACATACAATAAAAATTTTACTTTGTTTACGATATATCATCCATCATGCTATACAATGATAATTAAAGAAACAAATTTCAATCGATTTGATTCATTAATATAATCTTGAACTATTAACAAAGTTGACCAATGTGTATAGACAACACAAGTATACAAAACAATGAAACATAGGCTCTATTCACAACAACACCTTCTTGCGCAAGGAGGTAATAATGAGGGCCACACATAATGAAAGAAAATTATACTAAAGAAAACAAACTAAAGAAGGAAAAGAGAAAGACATGTAACCTTTCTTGGAGTCAATGCCTTTGCCCTTTTTTCTTTCTTCATTTTCACAATTTTTTTTCTCTACTTTGGTACGTTGTGAAATTTCTATTCTGATTTGATTTTCTATACACTAATTTCCAAACATCTTTTTGCAATGAGTGAATGATGATAAGGACGACGAACTTTCTTCTTCCTTGGAAACAAATTTCAAATCACTATGAGGACATTAATTTTAAACGGAGACTTAACCCAATTGACGGGTTGGTTGAATCTTCCTCCTAGACAAGACGATTTCGTTGACTTTACCAAATATGAGTCAACAATAATTCAGTTTTTGATTTGATTTTGGTTGGTTTTAACCGAACCAAACCCGGATCATTTGGAAAATCTTTCAAATCGGTTTAACATGTTCAACCGTTGCCTTTGCCTTTGCCTATCCCAACGATAGGCTTTGCCATAAGTTTAAGTTTAACACGTCTAAGTCTAGATATGAGGTTATATAAGTTTGTGTAGTCACTTTCGTGCATTTAAGAGTCTCTAATATAGTTATATGTTGTTATTTTAAATTCGTATAGTTAGAAATGAATGGCAGTAGTATCCCAAGTCAATAAGAACATTGGTGACACACATATATCATTAAAGTGCACAGGCATTTTAAATTCCGCATACATAAAATATATATCAAAGCTTAAGAAATGATGAAGATCTTTATGATACATCTCGTCGAATGAACACTAAATCTACATGGACTTCTTCAACTTCCAAGTAGAATCAGCTTTTATCTGTTTACAAGTATAACTATTCTTTACCCACAAAAATATAACTATTCACACACAAGAATCTGACTACATTCTACAGTTTATCTAGAAGATAGAATAGAGCACAAAAGCTGATGGAATTTTTCGATAAGACCTATCATGTTATATCATCAATCACCATGATCACTTTCAAGAATGAGTTGGTCTTATTTACATCCGTGTGGATTCTTAAGATTCTGTACATTGCATAGAAATCGAACAGAACTTGATTGCATCAAACATGTGAAGCACACAAGTGAAAAAAGTTACTTGATCTACACAAATAAAATAAAACCAAAAACCTAATCCATCAACACATTAAAGATCTATGGGAGAGGATATGATTAAACTAAATGAATCCATCAACAATTCTGTTTTATCAGATATGAAGAACATAATTGAATTCTCCTCTATTACACACACGAAATGTGGATCTGACAAATACGACGCCAAGGAAACCAAGTAAATATAGCGTTTTGGTTTAGAGTTCTAAGAAACACTTCCCACAATACAATGAACATGACTTGTCAAGCTATATCCCCAAATTCCCTACTTATACGTATTATTATTATGTCTTGACTGTTTGTTTGTGTTTGAGTTTAGGTTTACATGCATTTAGTTTGGTTTATATATATATTTCCAAATTAATATAAATATCTTGGCTCCGATTAGTTACTATATTTAAACGAAACGGTTTTAAGAATTTTATAGCGGCTATGAAGAAGGTGGTTAAGAGAAAGCGGGTTAAAAAAGTAGATATGATTGGTTACATGCGGTTAAGAGAATTTTATAGCGGTTATGAAAAAGGTCGTTTGAACATTTAAACTCTGTTTCCAACCATCTATTTCAATAATCCGTTTCAACCATGTATGGCTAATTGATCTATTTATTGTTCCTTCCCAAGTGCTCTTATTTGATTATAATGCACAAATGACGACTATAGGAGATAGAGATTACAAGAATTCGCAATTAAAAGCAATGAAGAAACTCAGAGAGTAGATGAGAAAGATAAAGTGTTTCTCTATTGCTTTTTTCTTGTCTTTCTCAATTACATTGGTTTTTTATTTTATATAATCTCTCTTCCTAGTTTCTTTCTTCTCACTCTTCATCAAACAATCCTTTTCTCACTCTTTCATTTCTCTTTTCCTTGCATCTCAAAGAACCAGAAAAGAGATCTCTTTTATCTCTCTCAGACACACACAACTTTATCATGTCCATGTTTATGTCACCCGAGAGAGATGTGCATCTAGATGTTGCACCTGGAAATTGCATCTAGATGTAATAGTTAAAACAAATAACCCGAAATGTTAATTTTTTTTTTTAAACCACCTTGTTAAGGTATGTATTCTTGTTGGAACTAAAGAATTTTACTTGTTCGATTAGGTTTTCTTTCATTCATTTAGTGCAAAATCTGAACAAAAACATAAAACAATAGGCTAAATATCAGTTTTAGTGATATCAAATTTGTGTATTCAAATTAGATCATATTTAAAATTTAGATTTGTAATTCAATTTAAACTTATATCTAGGAAACACTAAAGTAAAAGCATAACAATCGACTATTTGTTATCACATTTTTCAAACTCGATTCATAATAGATCATAATAATATCTCGATAGCTAAAAATATTTCTCCATTAACCATATCAGTTGCATAACCTCCACATGTTTCCAAATACTAAACAGAGAAAAAAACTTATCAACTTATGTTTCACTTGAATTTAGAAGAAAAAAAGATTGTATCTTGTGAAATACCAATATAAGACTTTCAGATAAGTAGACATCTGGGCTTCTTATTTTCCATTATTGGTTCTTTACCAACAGATAAATATTAGGGCCTTTAATTTATTTGGTAACTATTGGGCCTTTAATTTACAAAGCCCATATAAAACTCGCACTTTATTCGGGAACCGACCAGAGCTGTTAAAATCTGATACGTAAACAAAAATCTGAGTACGCTAAACTAAGTCACGCCGTACACGTGGCACTCTCACAAGCATCGTCTCCTATAAATACCTATTCTTCCTCCTCGCGTCACCAGCAACCAAACATTAACCCTAATTTTAACCCAACTGCTGCAAACCCTAGATCTACAGATCTCTCTTCCTCTCCATCTCCCAAATCTCCAAGGTAATGATCTCTTCCTCTTCACGATTCCTTGATTCTTCGATCTATGTTGTTCGATTGTTGAATTTGTTCTTCGATTTGATTTTTGGTGCAGGGAGATTTTTCAAGATGGTATCTGATGCGAGTAAGAAGAAGGCAGCTCAGAAGAAAGCTGCTGCTGCTGCTAAACGTGGTGGTAAAGCTGCAGCTGCTTCTAAATCTGCAGCTACTTCTTCTAATGGAGTTGATTCTTTGTCCACTGGTGTTGATTCTATTCACATCTCTGATCGTACTTGTACTGGAATCCTCTGCTCGCATCCTCAATCCAGAGATATTCGTGTAAGTCACAGATTCGATTTCCTTGGAACTATGTAGATAATAATCCTGAGTTTGATTTGGTTATATAGTTTTGATGAAAGGGAATTTTTGGATTTGCAGATTGAATCTCTGTCTGTGACGTTTCATGGTTATGATTTGATTGTTGATTCGATGTTGGAGCTTAACTATGGAAGACGTTATGGTTTGCTTGGGATGAATGGTTGTGGAAAGTCTACTCTATTAACTGCTATTGGACTTAAGGAGTTACCTATTCCGGATCATATGGATATCTACCATCTCTCTCATGAGATTGAAGCTACTGATATGACTTCTCTTGAGGCTGTTATGAGCTGTGATGAGGAGAGGTTGAGGTTGGAGAAGGAAGTTGAGACTCTTGTTGAGCAGGTTTGTAGAGAGAACTATAAGATTTTTTGGATGCTGAATTTGATATTTTTGTGTTGGATGGGAATTGAAGTTGGTTTTGTTTTTAGGATGATGGAGGCGGAGAGCGTCTTGATTCGATCTATGAGCGGTTGGAAGCTATGGATGCTTCTACCGCGGAGAAACGTGCTGCTGAGATTTTGTTTGGTCTTGGTTTCGACAAGGCAATGCAGGCTAAGAAGACGAAGGACTTCTCTGGTGGTTGGAGGATGAGAATTGCGTTAGCAAGAGCGCTTTTTATCATGCCAACAATCCTTTTGCTTGATGAGCCGACGAATCATTTAGGTTGGTGATTTTTCTTCTTTTAGTACTTGCTTTTGGATGGTTTTCTGTTGTGTGCTTGTCAGTATTGTGTGTGTTTATGCTGACTTTAATGTTTTCTCCTGAAACAGATTTGGAAGCTTGTGTCTGGTTAGAGGAGAGTCTGAAGAATTTTGACCGCATCCTTGTTGTGGTGTCTCACTCGCAGGATTTCTTGAATGGAGTCTGTACAAACATCATTCATATGCAAAGCAAACAGCTCAAGTACTACACTGGTAACTTTGATCAGTATTGTCAGACTCGCTCTGAGTTAGAAGAGAACCAGATGAAACAATACAAATGGGAGCAGGAACAGATTTCAAACATGAAGGAGTACATTGCTCGGTTTGGTCACGGTTCAGCCAAACTTGCTCGTCAAGCACAGAGTAAGGAGAAAACATTGGCAAAGATGGAGAGAGGTGGGCTCACAGAAAAGGTCTCCAGAGATAGCGTTCTTGTTTTCCGTTTTGCTGATGTCGGGAAGCTTCCACCGCCAGTGCTTCAGTTTGTGGAAGTCTCTTTTGGGTACACACCGGAGTATATGATATACAAAAACCTCGAATTTGGTGTGGACTTGGACTCTAGGGTCGCTCTCGTCGGACCCAATGGAGCTGGAAAGAGTACCCTTTTGAAGCTCATGACTGGTGAACTGACCCCGACTGAAGGAATGGTGCGTCGTCACAACCACTTGAAGATTGCTCAGTACCATCAGCATCTGGCTGAGAAGCTTGACATGGAATTGCCTGCGCTTCTCTACATGATGAGGGAGTTCCCTGGTAACGAAGAGGAGAAGATGAGAGCTGCGATTGGTAGATTCGGTCTAACTGGAAAGGCCCAAGTAATGCCAATGAAGAATCTATCTGACGGACAGAGGAGCCGTGTGATCTTCGCGTGGTTGGCTTACAAGCAGCCTAACATGCTTCTACTGGATGAGCCTACTAACCATTTGGATATTGAGACAATTGACTCTCTGGCCGAGGCATTGAACGAGTGGGACGGTGGTTTGGTTCTGGTGAGTCACGACTTCAGACTGATTAACCAAGTGGCTCATGAGATATGGGTGTGTGAGAAGCAATGCATTACTAAATGGAACGGTGACATTATGGACTTTAAGAAGCATCTTAAGGCTAAAGCCGGACTTGATGACTGAAGCTGAAGGTCGAGTCCTGTCTCCTCTTGAAGTGAAAGGAAAGGAAAAGAAGACTCGATTGGGTCCATGCCAAGAGAGAGAGAGATTTTGGTTTTGGGAATGGTTTTTTAACGAGTTCTGAAGCCAAACCTGAGATAGAGAGACACAATACTCGTAATCTCTGCATTTTCTTAAGCATTAAGAGGTCAGAGATTCTTCTATATTTAGTAGTATTATTATTATCACTGTTGTTGCATTTTTTTTTTGTTGTTGAACGTTTTTTTGAAGGCGAGACAGAGAGACAAATGGGAAAAAGTAATATTTTTGGTGGTATTGTAGGATTTTTTTTTTTTGCTTTGTTTTAAAGACTAAGATATTGACGATTACGGTCTCATTATTTAATATTAAGTGCGAATTTTTCTCGTGTTATATTCGAATATTCGTTGGAAAGTATGCGAATATTATATCTTTATGTTGATTCAAAGGAAGGTATCTTGAATCGATGACCGAGTTGCACAGAGTATTTCTCCCATGAAAAGCATATTTGAGTTATACCAACTCTTCTTTGGGGAAAAAATCTAGGCCCAGTGAGGTGAATTTATCTCGGGAAATTTGTTCATTCTGTCACTTTTGAATAGTGGTTCAAATTATCAAGGTTTAGATTTTATTAGTTTCTCTCGTTGCCTTCTAAAGCAGATTGATGTAGGCATGTAACAATTGCAACATTCTTCTTAGTGAATGAATCATAGGTAGCTTAATGTTTAAACCTTCACTAATTGAATGAATCAGTGCTTATGGTTATGGAGTAGTTGTTACATTGTAAAGAAATTACAATCAATCTTTTCTGGCTGTGTATGAGTTTCTTGTGTTGTAGTTATGGATTTGTGTGAGTCTTCCTTGCATCAAAACGACAAAAAGCCATCTTTGGTAGTTCTTGCCGGTGCTACAGAAACTCTTCTTGTTCTCAGAACCAAAGCTCCTGATGAAGAAACCTTGTTTTAGTCTTTCCCCAAAGAAAACATAAAATCTCTATACCCTTTTCCAATTCTTATTTCTTTGGTTCTAGGCTTGACACAACACATTTTCAGACGTCTCAAGAAATGGTGTTATATATTGGACTAATATTATCTTGCACAATGTGTAATCGATGGAAATGGAAACATAACCAACTAAAACCACTTTCAGAGGGTTTACACTTGATTTTATTCCCAAAGCCGATTCAAAAATGTTTGTAGTTAATTAGTTTCTCATACTCTGCGCAGGTTCTTTTGATGTGTGATTTGTTACTAAGATGTGAAGAATGATTGCTCATTAGTTGCTTCTTCATTAGTCTCTTTGTTCATAAAGTTTTCTTCATGTGGACTCTTCTTAGCATTTCAGCAATATAATCAGAGCTTTTATTTCCTATTCTGATTGAAAAGAAGCTTATGGATGAGGAAAACAAGAGTTTGTTGAACAATTTGCCTTTCACCGAAACAACGTTACATTAATTAATACTAAGTACCGAGCTCATCGAACATTACCTATCAAAGCAAGATCTTACTCAGCTACATATCTCATATAAAAAGATTATGAAAGATTAGTGATTTTGTTATCAAACATAAGTCGGAGTTCCGGTTTCCGGAGATGGAATGTCAGCCAAAGCTACTTTCCGGCCCCTCTCAGACCGACTATTCTCAGCAAATTTGATGCTTCCTTCGTGCAACCCTTGTCGCTTCTCGTCCTCTGTCCACTCAGAACCGTAATAATATTCCTCCTTGGATCTTTCTCCATCGCTCGACGGTCTCAAAAACATGCTTCCCCACTGCGGAAAATGTATAAACGCAACCGGGAGTGTGCACACAACCGCCATAACACCCATCAATGAGAGTCCTTCCGCTGTACTAAACCTCGAAGATGAGAAGAAAAGCAGTTGAGTCACACCAGACCCGAAATTTCCTCCAGCGCCGGTTAGTCCCGAGATGAGCCCTAAAGAGCGGCGTGAGACGAAGGGTGCAACACCAAAGAGAGCTCCACAAGCTGCTTGTGTACCAATTGAGAAGAGCATCATTGCTAAGATCGCTATAGGAAGTGAACTAGCACGACCTAGCCAGATACAGAAGAGAGCTCCTACGGTTTGAAAGATCCATAAGGTCCATAACCGGCCTCTCATACCGAAGATCCGAGCAGCTACATCAGAGGCGTAGCCACCGAAAGGACGGGCGAAGAAATTTGCCATTCCGAAGCTGGCTGCTACAATACCAGCTGTTTGAAGCTTAAGGTTAAACCTGATACGTAGAGAACAAGAAAACAAAAACTGGTTATTACTTGTGCTATAAGTTAGTAAGATTCATTATTTGGCCAAATGAAGAAGAAATCAAACCTGTCGTAGAAATATCCGGAGATAACGTTGTTGATAGTTAATTCAATTCCCATTGATGATCCATAAAGAACGAATAAAATCCATGTTCTGTAGTTCTTCACAGCAAACCAGAAAACCTAAAACAAATAACCAGTTATGTTAGACAATTAGGAAATAAAATAGCAAAATAGATACGAAATTTATTAACAAACTACAAGGAAAATAAACTCAAAAATAAAATCCCGTATCAAATTTGGTTCTAATTAGCTACATGTCGTCCTATGTTTTAGTCAACTTAGTCGCAAACTGCAATAATTTTGTGACCAATTTGCATCAAACGTTAAGTAGTCAGCAAAATGTGCTAGGACTAAAATTTGTTACAAAATGTCATGACTACGAATTGTTTTGTTTTTTATCTGATTTTATTATATAGTGAAAATGAGATGAATATATATAGAAAAGTACCTTGGAGAATTGGTCTTTAGAAACTTGACCGCTCTTCTGAAGAGTACTTAGGTTACCATCTGGAAGATCTTGGCCAAGAGTGAGGACAAGAATGCCCATAACAACTTGAAGAAAACCGGGAACGAAGAAAGCTATGCGCCACGCCGTGAACGGAGTTGCTCCGGCGAGTTGGATGACTTGGAAGACCATTGGCATGAGTAGCTGAGTCACTCCACCGCCCATATCGCCCCACCCACCGGCACAACCATTGACTAGTCCTATGATCTTGCCGTTGAACATGACACTGGTCCAATACTGGCACGATACGAATGTGGCAAGGCAGAAACCGATCATGAACCGGACGGCTAAGTATCCGCCGGCATCGGCAACAAACGACATTGTGAAGACAGTTGGAGCAGTTAGCATGAGTGAGAAGGCGGTCCCGTACCGCGCACCGAGGAGGTCGCATACCGCTCCCATGGCTAACCTTGAGAAAATGGCTCCGGATACCGAGGCGACTCCGGCGTTTCCAATGTCGGTTTTCGTAAGGTCGAGGTTGTCGCGGATGACGGGGACTAATGGTGCGGCCGCGAAGGTTGAAATGAAGCAAGTGAAGAATGAGATCCATCCTAAATGAAAGGCTCTCATGTGTGGTTTAGCAAATGATAGTGGGTTGAACACTTTGGCCCGGTGTTCGGAATCAACGGGAAGTGCGAATTTAGCCGTGGGATCGTCGGTTTGGGATGAAGCATCTACGGAGAAGGAGAAGACTTGTTCTCTTGCTGTGACTCCATGCAAGGAGGTTCCAATAGAGCCTTCTTCGTTAGAAGCCATTTTAAGGTTGAGAGTTATTCGAAAGACTCTGAGGGTGAAAGAAGGTTATATTGTTCTTTGTTGTGTGTGTTTTGGAGATTAAGAAATGCTAAGTATATATAGAGCCAGAGGGATATAAAAATCATATGGTGGGTAGAGTTAGGTGGGTCCAATGACGAAAATTGAATAATAGAAGAAAAAATTAATAAGGGGTTCACCAATTTGTGAGTTTCTTCATTATTTATTAACTGATAACAGCATTAAGTTATATATTTGACTTCTACTTTTGATTAGTAATGACAGAAGAGGCTTATCATTTTTATAATTTGAGAACTTCAAATATTCTTGTTGCATAATGTAGCTGCTAATACGTGCTTGATTATTATTACTTTAAGCACGTTTCATATGTACTGCATTTGTGTTTTAAGTTTAGTCGGACACATATGCCGATTTGCCGTGCAAATGTTTTTAAGAGCATTGAGTTAACCCGAAAACAAATATATCCTTTCTGATTTATGGGTCGACGTATTTTGATTTTTAATAAGAAAGTTGAAGTTTTTGAAAATATATAAATAAGGAATCGTGACGTTTTGTCAAGTTTTATAAGTGTCTTTTTCTAAAAAAGTTGGAGCAGCTTCGCAAAGTTGAAGATTTTTCAAGTGAGAAAACCAATTTTCACATTTTTGTTTGACAAATTTTCTTCTAATACTTTGATTATGTTTATAACCTGGTTCTATAAACTCCCTCCGTTCTTTAATATAAAATGTTTTAAAAGTTTATTTTTGTTTCACACCGTATGATGTTTTGATAATATTATTGATTTTTTTTTATATTTATTGAAAACTGTATAGCCAATAGTATCATGCAGTCTTTTTTTTTTTATTGGTTGAGTTATTTTAATTTATATATTAAATCTAATTTTATAGAAGAATTTTTTTTTTTTTAATGTTTGTGCTTTTACCTTAAACATCTTATATTAAGGAGGGAGTATTATATAAGTAAAATGCACGAGTAAAACGTTTCATTTTTCGTATAGTTTTTCGAAATATGCAGAAATACTTGTAAATCTATTTGTGTGGATGGAATTTTCTTTAAAGTTCCATAGAAATATGAACATTTGACAGTTGGCATTGGCAATAGCTAAAAAGTCATATAGGCCGTACGTATCAAATTATCAATGAAGGCAAAAAGCGTCCAAAAGACTTTAATAATTTTAAATTTGTCTCTTGAGCATCCATGTGGTCGGCTCACCAACTGGAATAATTATTCCCTCAAATTAAATTCTCACAAAAATGCTCTAACGTTTCTGCAGTTTATACTTTATACATATACTTAAGGCTTCATAGGTTATCATTAACTTTCCGCTAATCATATTCGCATATTCCCACTATGAAATAAATTGATAAGTTGACTTTGTTAAACCTTCTTTAATCTTGTATAATCTCTAACTCTAAATAGTATATATTTTCTCCGTTACATTTTAATTGTCATTCCATGTATGTTCACACATTAAAAAAACATATTAAAATTTCTATTTTATCCTTAAAAATGAATTTGATTTTTGGTATTCTTCTTGGAATTTGAAGTTTGAGGTTAAATTTATAATTTAAAGCTAAAATATGCATTGAAAATGAAAAACGCCAACAACATTGAAACAAAAAATTAAGTGTAAAATGACAACTAAAATGAAAAATACGATTTATAAGCGTTAAAAGTTATAACATCTATCAAATGCTTAATTGCACTTTTCTATTCATACTTGTTGATGATATATACTTGTAAAGTAGAGAGAATCTGTGATTGTCATGCTCATGTACGTAAAAAATAAATAGTTATATGGCTATAAACATATATAGAAAGAAAAAAATGTGGTGTAGTATTATGGTCTAATTTGTTATATAACCAAAAAAAAAAAATTATATTACAAAATCTAACCAAAAAACATAAATCTATTGGCCAAGATTTGGCCACATAAAAGTGATTTGGTTAGAATTTGAAATATATATATTTTTTTTGAGTTATACAACAAATTATCCCTAGTATTATTAGCTTTATTATATTAGTTTGTAGTCAAATATACGAAAAAACAAAAATGCTGATTTCGAAAAACTATATATAAAGGGGAAAAAAATCATAAACATGTTCTGTCATATTTATTTTAATGGATTAAACATAATTTTTAATAACTATAAAGTTACATATAGATTAAACATTTCAAACAACAATTTTGTTTCCCGTAAAATCACTCTTAAAATAACACATTAACAAAAGCTTTTTTTTGCTTAATTCCTTTTTGATATATAAAAGATTGTAACAAATTCTAAGCAAAACCGAAAATCGCTATTCTTTTATATAAAAAACAAAACCAAAGATGGCTCTATATACTCGCCATATATTTCCTTTTTTGACAATTATAGATTTCTGTAGCGTTTAGAATTGACCATCATTAATATCTTTTTGTCATCGTTTTAGTTTTATTTATTTGTTTTCACATGTAGGGAGGGCAACTATAAAAGTCCAATGGTTATAGGTTAAAATTTTCAAATCTTGTGGGAATGTCAAACAAAAAAAAAATCTCAAGCAATCTTTCATAACATGAGTAATGGCTCATTGACTTATCACTTATGGCTAATCTTAGTTGTAACTTGGTAGGCTTCTAAATTTTATATATCTGTAAAACAAATAATACAGAAGGGTCTATTTCTTAATTTCATTTGTAGCTTAACATAAAAAAGAAACTAAATTGTCTATCCAATTAAATTTTTGAGAATATCTTAATTTAGTAATAGAAAATTGGGAGAATGTGAGAAATGGCACTTAATCGTTTTGCACTTTTGCTTAATTGTATTTGTTTTGTTTTGTTATAGTATAAATTATAAATTCAGATTTTTTTGTCTTTTCCTTTTGGTTCGTGTGGTTCAGGTGTTATAATTTGTTGGATATAGAAAAAGTACCACAAATCCAACAAGTTGAAAGATTCACCACATATATAACAATTTTAGATTTGATTTTCAATTGATTCGTATTTTACGTGGATACGGCCTTTTGGAGTGAACAACACTAGTCACTAGCATAGACTTCAAGTGGTTAAATTCGAAAAGTAAACGGTGTGAATAGATTAGAGTCAAAAGTTGTGGGTTAAAAAGATATTTACTTTTGTTCAGCGTGAATTAATTGTGGCACCTTTTTGTAAATTTCCACAAAGTTTTGTAGTTGATATTAGAATAGTCGCACAAATAATGGCAATTTTTACGTAACAACAACGAACGTGGGGCTTATTCACCACAAAAGTAGTTGATGCTTATCGTGGTCAGTATAAAATTTTCTTGATAGGTGCTAATTATTGACTTTTGACTTACTTAAAAAGCATTAATGATAATTCAATTGACTTATCTGTTAATACACTATTTTAAAAAAACCGTACAGATCACAGCATTGTGTTATGTCCTTGTTATACGGAAGATGTAAGTACAGCCTCCTCTTTGACTATAATCCTCAATCTCATCATTTAAACCCATTGAATTTAATTAATACGTTATTCGTCATAGACTTATCTTGTTCTCGTAACTCGTAAGTACATATACAAAAGTTCGTAAGATGTTAATTTTGCAGTATTTGAAAATACTAGTTTAACGTAATAATTTAGTAATGATCCTTGGCAATAACGATTTTTATGAAAAGAATAGAACAAAACAAAGCCTGAACTGCCTAGTCTTTAGCAGGGGTCTTTAGTTTAGGCCTTTGGGTAATCGACCCATAATCTCCATAGACATAGAATAGAACAGATGATTAACATGTAAATTAGATAAGTTGTCGACTAGTTATTATATTAGAGGTAAGCAAAGTTATGCTATAGAAATATATTTAAAGAAGAAACAATGCAAACAAAAAACAAATTAGTAGTAATTTGTAAGTAAAAAAAATGGAGAAATGACGTCATTCTATGTTTCTTGAGTTTGATTCTCACCCAAAGATTAGTTTACTCCCATTTGTAGTCGAAATGATATCACATTTTGGATCCATCTAAAACTTTGTTAACAGATTACTAGAGGGTAATATACTTATTCATGTATTAGTCGGAACTCGGAATAAAAATGTATATTTATTATAAAAAATGTAAACATGATGTTTAAGCACCCAACTTTGTAATCAAATTGAGAAAGTTAAAATCTGACTTGCTTAATCAGACTCAAGGGCATCCGTAACCATGAGATCTTTAAACAATCTCATTAACAAAATAATATAAAGTAACATAAAAACATGAGAGAGAAGAAGAAAAAGGATGAGAAACCTTTGTGCATTGATAAGTTTCTTTTATGTTCGGAGTTTTTGCATGACAAATGGCTTCTTTTGATTCGTTAATCAATTTTTCAATAATTTAATTTTTAAATAAATAATTAAATTAAATTAAAAATATTAAAATTAAAAAAAGTTGAGACTCAATGAGGTTTCATTCAGGGATGAAGATGTTACCTCATTAAGCTTTTATTAAAGCACAAAATGGAACATTAGCTGAAACAAATGGGCTATTTTAAAGGAAGGCCCATTCTTTTGTTATTTACAACTCGTTTTCTTTTTGGAGTCGTCGTGTGTCACAACTTATAACCCTTTTTTTTTTTTGATAAAAACAACTTACAACTTACAACTTAACGCCGGGAGTGGTAAAAGTATGATATTTCAGGTAACTGATTTTATGAAATGTGACAAAAAAATATCACGAATTATCAATATTCACCTAGGTCTTCCCTAATTTGTCACATGTTTTCGGTACCATAATTAATTCGTTAGATAATGCATAGGATGATCATAAACAAAGAATGAAAGGACAAAAGTTGAGTTTGTTACTCAAGTAAATTAATTAAAGAGATAGTTAAAACAAATAACAAATTAAAAAACAACCATATAATTGTTACGATTACATAATTCAAGAGTAGTATAACACTTAAACATATTGATAAACTACTTACACCTTTGGAGCAATAGCAAACTGATATTACACATTTAAACGCACAAAATAACTCTCAAACTTGTTCCGGTGGAGGTGATGGTGCAGAAGCCACGCGCCGTCCACGCTCCGATCTACTATTGATGGCGAACTTCAAACTTCCTTCATGCATTCCCTTTTGCTTCTCCGGCTCCGTCCACTCTTTCATGTAATAATACTCCTCCGTAGATTTCACTTCATCTTCCGTGGAAGGCAAAAACATACTTCCCCATTGCGGGAAATGCACTAAAGTGACAGGTAATGTACACGCGACAATCATCACCCCCATCCACGTTAGCCCTTGTTCAGTTGTGAACGCTGAGGTAGAAAAGAACACGAGCTGGGTTAGACCAGAGCCGAAGTTTCCTCCAGCTCCAGTTAACCCAGAGATGATACCTAAAGAGCGGCGTGAGATGAAAGGTATGATGGCGAAAGTGGCTCCACAAGCAGCTTGAGCCCCAAGTGAGAAGAGGATCATGGAGAAAACCGCGGTCGGGAGCGTTGTGGCTCGGCCTAGCCATACGCAGAAGCAACCGCCTAGGGTTTGGATGATCCATAGGGTCCAAAGACGGCCTCTCATGCCAAAGTGCCTAGCCGCCATGTCTGAGGCCCATCCGCCAATAGGACGCGCAAAGAAGTTTGCCATACCAAAGCTCGCCGCGATTATACCGGCCGTCTGAAGCTTGAGATGGAACCTGCAAAATGATCATCATAAATTGAGTCTTTTTATCCACATACGTTATTTATATTCCTGGTGTCCAATTGGTAACAAATATTAGTAGTGGATTTGCGCGAAAAAAAGAAACGTTAAGAAAATATTAATTAGGAAACTCTTTTTCAGTACCTGTCAAAAAAGTACTCGGCGATGACGTTATCGGTTGTGAGCTCTACTCCCATGGAGTATCCATATAGTAGCACGAAAACCCATGTCCTATAGTTCGTGATCGCGTACCACAAAACCTGGTAAAGTTGTCCATGAGAAAATTATGAGTCTTCCTTACCCAAAAATAAGGAGAAAATGATCTTTAACAATACATAAATAAGAGAACATTTATGAAAGAGTATCTTGTATTTTAGAGATGGTACAAATTATTATAATCAGTTAATTAACATGGTATATATCTCTTTTTCCATAGAATAGGTCCTTTTTAGAAAGAATCAAAAGAGAGTGAATCAGGTTATATATTTCTTGGATTAATCTGTTTGTATATATCGAATATCTAAATGTTAATCTAAGATCTAGCAGAACAACCATAAAAATATGCCACTGTCCACAAAATGCATAAATTTAACAGACTTTGAACATGTATAATTAAGATTAACAATCAGATGATCCAAGGTGACGTTAACATGTATCTAATATAATTACTACTAAGTACCTTTGAGAACTTGTCTTTAGTAACAGCACCTTTCTTCTCGAGTGTGCTTCTATTACCATCAGGGAGGTCTTGACCTAAAGTCAAGACCAAGATCCCCATGATGATGTGCATCCATCCGGGGATGAAGAAAGCCATCCTCCACGCGGTGAAGGACGTGGACCCTAATCGTCGAATGATCTCATAGACCAGCGGCATAAGCAGCTGCGTGACTCCGCCGCCCATGTTTCCCCACCCGGCCGCTGTTCCGTTCACTAGACCTATGATCTGACCATTGAACATCGTGCTCATCCAGTACTGGCATGACACAAAAGTTGCAAGGCAGAATCCGATCATGAACCTCACCGTTATGTACCTATGACCAAAACATTGTTAAAAATTTCAAGTTGTTAAATTTCATAGACTTCTAACTCAAAACTTATTTCACGTTGTTAAACTTCACATACTTCTAACTCAAAACTAATTAGTAATAAATAGATGAGGAATTCCCTCATATACCACTCTTTGAAGTCTTTTTTCCAAAAATACCACCTTGAAATTTTTTTCCCAAAAATACCACATTTTTTTCCAAAGTTCCAAAAATACCACTTCTTAAAAAGTTGATTTTTAAGGTTTAGAATTTAATTTTTTTGGGTTTGGGTTAACTAATCCAAAATTAGGGTATAGTTTTAGGGGGTAGGGTTTGAGTTTGGGGTTTAGGGTTTAGTTTTGAATGTTAGAAATGAATTTTTTAAAAATTGATATTTTTGGAATTTTGGAAAAAATGTGGTATTTTTGGAAAAAAAATTTCAAAGTGGTATTTTTGAATTTTTTTTTTAAAAATTGGTATTTTTGGAAATTGCCCTAAATAGATTGAGTCATATCCCTTATATATTAATTAACGCAAGTAGAGTTCTTGACACACAAAGAAAAGCGATCTTATATTAATTCACTAAAATCATTATCAATCAATTTTGAGATGTAAATCAATGAATTTAACAACCAATGCTTTTAGAATCAGACTGATTAATTTTACATATCACATATATACCGGACAATTTTTAACTAAGTGAATTTCAGCTTAAGGCTTGCACAATTTTACAATTTACAACCATGCTTACCCGCCAGCATCGGCAACGAAAGACATGGAGAAGACTGTCGGGGCCGAGAGCATGACGAGGAAAGCGCAGCCATAACGTGGCCCAAGGAGATCACAAACCGCTCCCATAGCAAGCCTAGAGAAGATACTTCCGGACACAGAGGCAACACCGGCATTTCCAACATCCTGTCTGGTGAGATTAAGGTTATCTCTAATGATGGGGACAAGAGGAGCAGCTGCGAAAGTAGAAATGAAGCAAGTGAAGAATGAGATCCAAGCAAGATGGAAAGTTCTCATGTGTGGAGCTGCAAATGAAAAAAGTTTAAAAACTTTGGCTTTGTGTTCAGTGTCAACAGGGAGAGAAAATTTTGCTGATGTATCGGAAGCAACCGCTGGAGACTCGACCGAGAACGCATAGCTTTGTTCTCGGCCGGTGACTCCATGCATTGAGCTTCCCGGTTCACCAAAACCATTTGCCATTTTGTATATGATTTTTGGTTGTTGTATTGTGTTTAGGGAACAAATGGCTGGTTTATATAGAGATACGAAAGTTGACTTCGTTAGAGCCGATGGAGATTCAAAAAGGCGATAAGTGGGATACGTTTCTACGTATATGATACTATAATAGTATAATATTATAGTTCTTAACGATAATTAATGACTCAAAATTGTTTATGCGAGATTGATTACAATTATACAAGTTGCGTCTTTATATTATTAGTATGGAATATTCACTTTCGCCGCGAGCATGCATACACGAGAATTAAGCCTCGTCCTACGTCCCAAACGTTCACTTAGATTCCAATTTAGTATTTATTAACATGCAATTTACAAACTGTCCAGAAAAAAATGTTTGAAAGGAGAATTACTATTTTCGAATTTCGTTGCTCTTTTTCTTTCATGTAGTAAAACACATTACCCGTCATCATATAAAGAAAACAAACTATAACGCTATTTCTATACTTCGAACTTTAAAGTCTGATATTTTTAAGAATTGTCATAAAATTTCTATTTTTTTTTTAAATCTATCAAATGATTGATGATATTTTTATTATTTAAACAAACATAATCATTAGAATACACTCCACGAAAATATAAGTTCAATAAAAAATTACAATATGTAAAGTAAAATTAAGATCCTCCTAACAGAGATTACATTTCTTGACAGCCATACAATTAAGATCGCCTGTATATGCCACATAATGGTCTACTTTTCCTTTTATGTAGGATTCCTCTTTTTTTAAGGTCTTTTCATTCTAAAATTAGACATACTGATCAATATAATGTAAGTCTTCTTAAAAACAAGATTTCATTAATATCTCTTAGAAAGTTATTTTACACGTATGATAATAAGTTTATAACTAGAGTTCTAATCATGGAGTTTACCCACGGAGTTTTATTATTGAAGGTGCCTTGAAATCTATGAGCTAAGGGAGAGGAGCAAAAGGGTAAAATGTGCCCTTTTCCCACATGATGGGATGCAATAATTAAGCCAAAAAAGTCACAGTGTGATATATTACATTATATTCATACATGGGGTCGAGTTTAGTGTGGGTCATTGTTCTCTTTGTGATTGTGACTATGTCTTTTTTTCTGACTATATCTTTGCATGGATTCAAAGGTTCCATTTGATAATTTATATTATTTTTGGGGGTTAAATATCTAGATCATTCTTAGTAACTTATTAAATTATACATGTAATGATGTAATCAAATCCCTAACTATGCTTAGGAAAGATTGCAACAGCAGAATAACAGTTGTATTTTTATGTCTAAAGAAAGCCACCATGCGTTTCTCTGATCAGAAATAAGAAAGAAAAAACAAATTAGGAAGAACCACAGAGGAGATAATACTATAGTTTGGTCATTTAATTTGTAACATAGAACTCTACATGGCCCAAAAAAATCATATAAATCATTCGATAACTTTTTCGAAAGATTGATCTCATTATACAATAGTAAGAGATAGCATTATATTAGCTCTATGACTAGTTAGCATGCAGTCTTGTGTTCTATTTTGTTTGGGCTAAAAAAATTCTACATTGAAATAAATAGTTTTTCTATAAATTATTCGTATGTACGCATTATAGTATGATAGTTTTTTCAATGAAGATGAAACAATACAAACCCGTTAAGAAAATTAAAATTATAGACAAATAAGGTAAATTTTGGATTCAGAAAATATTTTCTGAAGAAAAGAAAGAAGAACCAAAACACTTTCAAAAGAAGAATCTTTTATTATTGTCAACTGGAGGAAGCAACATGCTAGATACAATGCCAGCATATTTACAGGCGCAAACAAATAATTATATATAAATTTGTATGATTATACTTTTAGACTATTTATATAATTATCTATAAATTATATGATTATATATTACATCAAAATGTGAATTATACGTGCCTCCAAGACTTAAGTGGTCCAACAATTGCAAGTCAAATTCTTGGGATTCCATTAGATTATAGAAGTTAATTTGATGATGTAATCTTCTTCTTTTAGTTCATTTTGTTATCGGGATCATCGTAAGCTAGCTAAAGCTATGATATTTTAAAACCAATTACTACATATAATTGTAGATGCAAGGAATTTGAAAGTACTCCAAATTCTCCCCGGATATAATCTTCATTTTTGTCTCTTTCCATCACAATTCCGCTTGGAATCTATAAAGCTGTAAGATGCATAGATAATTCGTAAATGAACAAATATAATCCCAAAGGCTGTCAAAATAAGGTTGTTAATTAATACTATTCCACATGATACATCATTGTGGTTGTGGCCATTGCTCTTACATTCTTTGACCTCAACCATATTGACACATTGTCCATTTTAGAGTTTATTGCTCAACATTGTTGTGAAAAAAAACAAAAAAGAGAGTTTATTGCTCAACATTTTTTTTTGTCGTCTATTGCTTAACATTTAAAGATGAATTGCACATTACTAGAATATTGTTTTAGATATATTCGTAATCTTTTTTTTCACTAAAAACTTGATCTTATATTGAAGCCGCGACGAATGCGTTTTTGGAATACAAGGTAGGATACGGAATGAAATACAAAGTCGATGTCGACAAGAAAGACATTGGAAACAAAATCAACGAGCCTAAGCAAATACATCTTAATCCAAACTTGAAACAGATGAACACAACGTATTCGTAATCTATGGAATAAAATATATTGAACGAAGATCAATTAGGCAAATAACCATGTTGTGAGTGTTAACTAAACAAATGTATGTGAACTCCTTTTGTTGTTGTGAGAGTTAATTGAATGCTATTTTTAAGCAACTAACGTTTTATTTAGCGAAAAATACAAACGGTATACATTATTAACTCGAAGTTAAAACCTAAAGTACTGTATTGAAATTTGAGATCGAAGAAAAGACAAAAACTAGAACGAGGGTCTCAATATTTCAGAAAAAGTCTTAAACGTAGTTTAGATTAGAAAGCCCCAAACTTTGTGACAAGTTAAAAGACTATACACACACAGTCACAAACTTAAACTAAAGACTACACAGAAAACAACACACTAAGGAATTTACTAGCAAGCAAAACCAAAAGCAAAGGTAAAAGCAAAGGTAAAAAGGATCATGGGGCTCCCAAGAGAATCGGATCACCCAAACCGGACTCGTGCTTTTCGATGGCCGAAATGCTTAGAGACCGCTTCCTCATCTTTTCTTTACCCGACCAGAGTTTTGTGTTGCCGTCCTCGCAAGTCAGTAGCGACGCACATAGCTGAAAGGGCTCCACCATCTGCTGGTTTGCAGTTCGGAGGAAAAGGTCTAAGTTTTGTATGTACTTATCGTCTTTTGTAGCGGGCTTGTGGTTCTTTTCAGACATTGTCGTAACCGTATCTCGCGACTCTTCCTCCTCGTCTGTCCAGTAGCTTTTGTCTTCCATTGCAAGATCATCGTACTCCTCATCCGACTTTGTCGATTGCTCATCAACTGATCCCACCTGTAAACGATTTACCCCAACACTCTTAGGACACTGAAATAAGCCTTGTGGAATCCAAGAAGATAAAACCATTAGCAAAGTGTTTACCTCATCATGGTCCCGCTTGTTATCATCATCATCGCTAAAGTCTGTATCTGGCTCGGGAAGATCATCCTCGCCTTCTTCATCCTCTTCATCACTCCCATGCACGGACTGCTCCTCCTTAAGCTGAAGGAAGATAACATCAAAGATACAGGATCATCAAACAACCTTCCAAATACGAATCAAACGAGGAAAAAATGGTGTTTTGGAGTACCTCTTTAGAAGTTCCTTCAGACATCCTAGGCGAGCTGCAGTAAGAAGAGTAATAACAGCTGCCGGTTTCACCCATGTCGGCTCTAAAGTCATCCACACTCCCAGCACGGCTCGTGGCTCCATCACTAGGCCAAGCACTGATCCCAAGTAGACCAAACTGAAGATTCACCGGTTCAGCTTTCTGTAGGTATCCATAAATGGGATGCTCCATTCCATTTGCCTCCATTATCTCATTACATAAGACGGGCTTTCCACTCTCGTCAACCTTACCACTAACGGGCCAAGTTCTTGCGAAAGAGCCATCAGTATTTAGAAGAGCCATTAGATGCCTAGAAGAACCTTTTCTTTGGATCAGCTGAAACATTCCTTTGGAACTTAGTGAATTGGCTGTACATTGGTTTCTGTACTCGTCGTCGATCAAAGAGACGGTATTCGTTGTAGCATCATAGAGCTGCTCTCCTGCTTCTCGCCTACGCAGGCAACTGAAGACTGTGGCGTGGATTGCAGCCACACTCTTATCGACATTGGTATTGTTTATCTTAGGAACGAGATGTTTGTCAGCTCGTTTGCACAAGTAATCCTGTATTGTTCTGATGTTACGTATATATTTTACATACTTGTTTTTTTCCGGGTCCAGGGTCATGTACTTAGCTCTTACTGCAAACCGTTCCAAGTGTTTCTCCTCGTTTGAGATGTAAACCATGAAAGGAACGATCGAAGGATGCTTTTTCATCAGTCCCATCTGCAAAGAAAGAAAAAGTTAGAATTTAGAACTCCCACAACTTCAACTCGTAAACTGTTAAGAGAATTAATTGGGGCTTACTACGAAGTTCAGGCTTAGATGGACACCTTCAACAACCACAGACTCTTTCCGCTCTTCCCATGCGGTAATAAGCCTATCAAGATTGTCGATAACCATTTCACTTTGAGCCTTGTATCCTTCTACAGCCATTTGCTTGGGACTTAACAATGTTGGGGTGGTTGATTTAGATCCATTATCCGCCTGCTGAGTATTACTAGACTTAACACCTTCAAAGGCATTTGCTTTTTCTTCCTCAAGTATTGATTTTTCATAACCATCCATCTTTTTGGCTCTTCTTCTTTTGGCTTTTGACTCAGCAACAGCCACAGGGTCAAGGTACTCTCCAGCATGGTACGTTGAAGCCCACAGCAAAGGATTCTGCTTCTCATCAACGAAACTCCTCATCATGTGACGGATTGAATCGGTTGAGACCACTGTCGTAATCCCCAGCCTGCTTCCCTGTTAGAGAATATCCAGGGTTGTAAAGCCTGTGCAAAAATAAGTAAAACTGTACCTAACCTAATATCTAATAACAAAGGAGTACTGAAGCATTTAAAGCGCTTGCAAAAAGATGTGACGAATAATACCAAAAGTGCAGAGAGTGTAGATTTGCCACAGCCACTAGTACCGCACAGGAGAACAGTCACACATTCTTTCCTTTCTCGAATCCTGCAGGAAATGATTAGGATTCTTGAGATGATGTGTGAAGTGAAAGAAGATTAAATGCAGTTACCAAATGAGACGTATGAGGTAGCTAAGGAATTGAGATGAACCCTAAAGTCTCATGGATCAAGTTACAGGCTTACAGCCATTAACAGCATGACTAATGCAATGGAAACATCGAATACAAATCATATGCAAGAAAAGATGAAGCTGAATACATAATTAAACAGAGGTCATAAGAGCTAGTCCTCTTATTTTTTAAGAGAATTTCTATCATATATAAACCCAAAAACGGCGTAAAAGTCTAGAGATGTCTTAGAAAAGCAAGCAAACACAATGAAGTAAATACGAAAAACAACAAGAGCCCTAAGCATATGTTCATAAAGGTAAGAAACTTACTTGCATGCGAGAATCAAGTCCGCCCGTTGGTCATGACCCACATACTTATACTCAGCAAGAGCATCACAGACAACGTTTAAGAATATCTCCCGCGAAACAACAACGGTTGTGCGCCTTTTATACATCTCAAACGGCTTACTCTTATCAACATCATCATTGTTAACTTTGTTAAGCTTTTCTACAGCATCACATGAGTTATCAAATTCAGATTCTTTCCTATGCGAAGGCGAAAGGATTAAAGATCCTTCACTTCTTATTAACTCAAAAACCCTGCGACTAATCTGTACATACACAACCAAAAAAGAACAAATCAGGGTCTATCAAACTCAAACATGGCATGGAAATTGCTTAGTCACAACACAGGAACGGTTTTGCAAACAGGACCACCATAATTTTTTGTCTGTTTCAAACAAAAAATGTAACCCTTACAAGATACCAAGCTAGCTCATCAATAAATACACTGATCACACACACACACACACACACAAAGGTGCAACAATACTCAAAAGAGAAACTAAAGACATGAGCAACATCAATATACAAAAAGCAAATTCAGGAGCAATAATCCATCTCCATGGTAATAAATTCTGCAAAATCCAAATTTTATAAAAAAGATTGAAAAATCATGCTTAATATGTGTCCCTACCACTATAAAATCTCCAATATTCACACAAAATTCAACACTTGTTAACACAATAATGCCAAAATTAAAGAAACATGCTTCTTAATCATGTCCAAATCAAAACAAAATCACTATTCCAAAAAATCCATTAAAGTCGACATCTTTATGATGAAAAACAAATCCTAATCTCATCATTAAACGACAAATAATCCAATGAAAGCGATGTGTTATAAAAAAAAAAACCAAACCTTGAAAGCATGACGAGCTTTGCAACCCATTAGCTGAAGAGTACTCTGTAAAACCGGACGAGTATACCGAAACGAATCTTTCCGATTCCCAGTGGTTCCATCTTCTTCCACAATCGCCTCCGTATCTAAACCGGTATCAACCACCACTATATACATCACCTTCGCCGTCTCCGCCATTAAAAAAACACGAATCTAATCTCGATTTGAAACTGGTGATAAACAGAGAACATGCAGGGAGAGAAAATCAGTGAAGGGAGATTGGAGAAGAAGAAGAAGAGAGATTAGGGTTTATAAGATGTGGGCATTTTGGTGGCAGCTATGTTGGTACACGCATCTGTTGAGTAGAGCCTCCACGAGTCGAGCTTTTAAAGCACCCACACCTTCTTCTTCTCTTTCTCGGGGTTCCATTACAGAACACGAAATAAAAAGTTTATTTATTTATTTATTTATTTATTTATGTGTTGTGGTCTTTATTTTTATTTTGGTTCTTTTGTAACTAAAATCTTTTTATTTAAAACGTTACACCTAATTTTGTTTTCTATCAAATTGCTCCTCTTCTAGGCTTTGAAAAAGAGGACATTAAGATCCAAATCAAATTCATATTTTTTTTTTATTACATTGGTTATACAGACAATTTTACAACGAACAATTCTAATTGATTCTTATAGATCAACGTCTTAACTTTTGATTATGGTAAACAATTCTATTTGATTAATACGGAATATTTCATGTAAGTTTCTTTTATTAATCTGCATAATCATTATTAAATCGTATTTTTTGGAAATCGAACTCCAGATTTTTTGGTGTAGAAATATTAGTGAACTTTTATCAACCAAAAAGGTTAGTGGAACTTCCACAATCAAATTTATATTCAGACATGGGATTTAGCCCTTTATGTTCACTCTAGTATATTTGGTTTTGCATCAGATTTTAGAATTGTAATCCAAGTTAATTAATGTTGAATTAAGATGTAGGGGTGAAATTAGAGAATTTATAATTTTAGTGGTTTTTTGTAAGATCTTTTGTTTCTGTTTGTTATGGTTAGATGCTTTTATTTTTAATTTTCTATAACCAAGTGTTTTTTGTTTTTGTTTAAAACTAATATAACCAAGTTTTTCGCCGACCCTATTTGATCTGGTCTTTGTCAACAACTAATTAGGATCCACAATTTTTATAAGGAAAAGTATATATACTAGTTGTTATTACTATACATTTTAAAATATCTTTTTGTTTGGGTCGAGTAGATTTTAAATTTATGATTTCAGTTCCTGTAAAAAGAAAAACTCAATTCAAAACTTATGTGTTGAATCAAGTCACGATAATGACTATTGACTAATATATTTGAGAATTTTATATTACTTGATTTGGTTTCTGGTAGGTTTCGTAAGATATTTGTTCTCAGAACCAAAATCCAAGAATTTGTTTTCCATAAAATACAGTGTCAGTAAGTCACAAATATGTATTTGAAGAACTAAATTGGTACAAACAAAAAGAATACATAATCTCATAAATTGGTAACTTTATGTATTTTTGCAGAAACAAATTAGGATTTTGGTACTCTGCAAAATTATCTACAAGTTAATTTTTTTTTGTCGGCCAATTATCTACTAGTTAAATAAAACAATTAAAATACATTTTGAAATTGTAGAATTTTATGTATTTTCACCTCGGCTTCTTATCTTTGTCAATAACATTTTACTTCAATTAAAAAAAAACGAACTTAACTGAATATTCATCGAGTCACATGATTCATCTAATCAAAACTGAACTGTCTTGACTTTTTTTAAGTCTTCATGGGACAATTATTCACTCAGTTTAATGACGAAATTACCCCTCATCTCAACCCTACATTACGTTTTGACGAGTTGTATCAGTCTCAAGATTAGAGGGTGTTTTAGGAAAACCAGTCAAAAATGTTCATGGGCCTTCTTGATTATATTTAAAGGCCATCATGTGGGCCCATAGATAAGAATCAAAAAGTGGTAAAGCTGTAATTATCATGTGAGAACAAGGGTAAAGCT
This sequence comes from Arabis alpina, assembly GCA_900128785.1. NCBI lineage: Eukaryota > Viridiplantae > Streptophyta > Magnoliopsida > Brassicales > Brassicaceae > Arabis > Arabis alpina. The sequence goes on along the minus strand of LT669795.1, from coordinate 41,844,695 downwards.
GACTGTGAGAGAAAAGGAAAGAAAAAGACAAGAAAAGTGGCCCATCTTGGGTCAGAGGACAAAACGCTACATCCATGGAGGTTACTAAACGGCCATCAATGGACACCGTCAATTATTAATATTGAATCTACATTATTAAAAATGAAATATGTTGGAAAAATCCGATGTAAACCATTTTCCAAAAGAAATAGCTTCATAGATTTTAGTTTATATAAAAAGTTTGTTTTTAGAACCAAGTCTATGAGTTTGATAAAAAGAAAAAGAAACAAGTCAATCCAATATTGAATTGTTTCAAATTTTATATACTCTACTTTCATATAGGAAACGAACTTCTAATCTGTGTTGAACAATTTTGGGATTTAACTTGTATCAGTTTGTTATTCTCATGGCCTGTAACTAGTCTTTATGGAGACCCCACCACTAAAGTTACGAAGCTCAATAACATGCACGTAAAGAGAAAGTCCGTATTTTCTGCATGTTTTAACGTATAAATGTACTGATGATTAACTTTTAAAAGAGTTCGCTTTATGTTATATAACAAAAGTGTTTGTTTTGTTTGTTGGAAACTTGTAGTTTCTTCCAAGATGACTTTTAAAAGCGTAAGGTAGTTTCAATTACTTTGAAAGTTTGAATCATTCATATTTGCTAGCTTGCATTTTCATATTTTAAAACAACTGCATATTTTTTTTTCTATTTTTCTGATTTGGTTACCAATGGCCAACTAAGATTCTTCTCTTTGTTTTTCTCTTTTTTTTTGAAACTAACTAAGATTCTTCTCTTTTTTTTTGAAACTAACTAAGATTCTTCTTACGCCCACCATAAAATTTAGGGTTAATATTCACCACCTTCTCCCCTTAAATATGAGATTTAATTGTCATTTTTTTTGGGGGGTTTAAACTAATGCCAAATTGCATGAGTATACAAAGAGATGATATAATATAACCCCTTAATTAAGCGCTCTGTTATTAGTTCCATTAGCTACTAAAAAATGGTACGTACCACACTTCGGAAAAGTTTGCAGTTAATTTCTTAAAATGGATGTTATATATACATACGAATAAATAATTTGATGTTTTCAGTAATATTCTTTCTAGTTTGCTAATATCCACATTCTTTTCCACTGTTCTTTTTTTAATAATGTTGCATGAGAATAACTTTCATTTAGATCCGACGTAAAGTTAAATTTTAGTCTATGTTTTCTAAGCTTTAAAACCAATTGATGGCATATAGCACATTGAATTTGTATCAACTTATTCACGAACATTGGATTTGAATGCAATTTTTCATTAACATATGATCAAGAGAAATACAGTAACTTCAATGACTCTTTCTCATTTCATATTTCTGAGATAGAAATGTAACACAGTTCCTTAAATGTATAAAGTTCTGCGATAAGTACTCTCACTGCATCAACATATCTTCATTATATAGATAAACACATACAAATAAGAGTGACTAGATATTAATTAAATCACAAACACTCCTTCGCGGACTCTATCTTCACCTTTTTATTTTGACTCTATCTTCAATGTTTTCGTTTTCTTTTTCTCTGTTGAATTTGTCATCCTTAGAAAAATTAAATGTATTTTTATATCTATATAAAGTTATATCTTTCAACAGCCTAGAGCCAAAGAGGCTATCACATCTTGTCGAATAACCAAAGCATTAGCATCCAATTTCTTTCTAGTTTTTTAATTGTCAAGGGCCAATTTCCTTATAGTTGATCGTATTTAAATAATCAAACGAAGATACACAATTACTGCAACGAGGGACTGTGAAAAGTTGGAAGATTGTAAACCAAAACAACTGTAATACTTTATGACATATTTTTTTGTTACTTTAGATTGAAACATTCTCTAAAGTCAAACCATATTATTTGCGACTTTAATTAGGAAAGACATTTTAGTTAGATTAATTTTATTTTAATGTATTTTGTAAATGTTTTACTTAAGAAAAAGGGGTTTTAATGAAAACCCCCCTCAAGTATAGTTTGATCCATTTTAAACCCCTCAAGTATAAGATTAATGATAAAACCCCTAATGTATTAGTCTGTTAATAAATAATCCCCTCCGTCTACACTTACGTTAAGATTTTAAACTACATGACATTAAATTATAATTCTACGTTTTGGCTCTAAAAATCGACACGCAATAAACCCTAAATGGCAAAGGTCGATTAAGAGAGAAAGATTTGGTTGTTTAGATTAAAACCAAAATCGAGCAAACTGCAATTTGCTTAAGAGGATATAATTCGTCTTTAGATTGCAAGATGACGAGGTAATATTTTATTCATGTTTATGCTTTCTATTCTAAACTAAACTTAAATTGGATTTTACACAATGTTATTGTTTTGAGAATTTCATGTTGCAACTATTTTTTTCTTCTCTTTAAAACTGCAACCAAAGCAGCATATCTTGTCTCTGAAACTAAAATTTTCTGTAGGGCTCAACACAATTGTTAATTGTCCAATACTTCCTAAGTATTCTAGAACTTAAGTCCATCGATGGGAAGAACTCTTGAATTTATGATTTTGCGCAAACATTATGTCGTTCTTTTAGATACAAAACATATAATTATATTTTAATGTCAGGTAGTTCAAGGTTTTAACGTGTGTAGACGGAGGGGATTATTCATTAACAGACTAATACATGAGGGATTTTATCATTAATCTTATACTTGAGGGGTTTAAAATGGATCAAACTATACTTGAGGGGTTTTTTCATTAAAAATCCTAAGAAAAACTAGTTAGTGGGACTTTCATGTGTCTAGAATTGAAATTAAATTTAATTAGTAGATCTGTTATAAAATACGAGATATTTTTGGTTTCTTATGAGTTAAGATCATATCTTCAATAAAATATATGAGATCTTAACCTAACTTTGTCTAAACTGATTCGATGTTTTATGAAAATATTTCGGAGTGATAGTTACATTCATAAGCAGCCAAAGGGAGATTACAATCAATTATTAACTTTTTATATATCTTTGGCCACTCTCCAGAAATATCGATCTAGGCAACTTTATGAGATTAGTGAAGAAGAGTATTATAATCTTGATAGATTATTTATTCGACTTGTAATATTTTATACGCGAGTGGGAATTTTAGCTAGCCAACCAACATTTGTAACCGTATATTTTACACATGCATGGATCGGAAGCTTTGACCCCGATATCTATGTTGACCAAATGTATCCAATTTGTCGGCGATGTTCAGTTCGAGTGTATCTAAATTTTGTTTTATAAAAGTTCTGCTTTAATTAGTAGAATTCACTTGTTGGATTTGGGAAATATGCAAACAAACATATAGATAAGCTGCCAAAAATAATTAACTTCAATCAAATTCTTGTAGTATATTGCAATCTTTCATGATGAAACAAAAAGTTTATTAAGAAGGGATTAAAAGGTTCTATAAAGAATAATATAAGCTCCACGAACACGTGCGTGAGTTTGATATATATAAAAATATATCCTCTAAATATGGCATATATATACGAATCCGATTTAAAGGGAAAAGATATAGTGCAAAGTTATTTAAGCATCTCAACCTTTTAACGATAAGTGGACAAATATACTAAAATATAATTTTGAAAAGCTATTAGTAATGGATTTTTGTTTGTCAGTATTAGTAATGGATTTATAGGTTTGAAGAAGGATTAGTTGGCCTTAATTGAGCTCAAGGGCCGGATAATTCATTGATATCACCACCTTAACTGAGGAAGTGATAAGACTTACTCGACACATCTTTTCTACACTTTCTTATTTATAAAGTTATGTGTGTGTGAATGTCGTTTTCGTATCATTTGCTCAGTACAGTATAACCTTTATAAATTAATATCTCGTTAAATTAATATAATTTTCAAGTATCAAATTAAGTTTTTGAATCAATTAATGTCTCGATAAATTAATATTTTGTTAAATTAATAAATATCGTGGTCCTAATGTTATTAATTTATAGAAGATTTACTGCATTTAATTATTTATCAAGAAAAACTTAGTCCAATCGTTAGGAAAAGGTTGAAATATACATTTGAAAAAAACGAAATGAAAAATGAACGTTTTAGATTTATTGAGAGAACCAATCATTTAACTTTCTAAAGTTAGTAGTTTAGTATGGTCTATCTTTTTCTAACGTTATTGATTTATCTTGATTAGGTCTGAATTATTTCTCTTTGTAATTATATACTTTCACGAGAATTCAAAACTGGCTTTTGAATCTAAACTTAGTTTTATTAGATATAGTTTTTTGGATTACTAATGAAATTTATTGAAACTAGCATTACCATTAGTCCAAGCTATTGACCAGATATGAACATCGTCTATTGCATCTGAATTGGCTACAAATCACATCGCATCATATTATAACATTTCACATTTGGAATCAACCAGTGGAGTAATCTGCCACACATATGTATCCCAAAATGACATACACTATACAGTAAAACCTCTATAAATTAATAATGTTGGATTCATAAAAATTTATTATTTTAGAGAGATATTAATTTATCGATAAATTAATATTTATTAATTTATAAAGAAAATCCTTTTTATGTAAGATTTTTCTTAATTTGTTTTTTCGAATGATGTTATATTATGAAATTTAATGAATATATTTGTCAAAATGATATGAAATTTTGATTAAAAATTTCGATTATCGCAATAGAGTGGATGATATTATCATAATAGACGATCAAATTAAAATGGTATACTATGTATAAAATTTAGAAGATATCATGGTTATTATTCTTAATGTCGATACATTTAGAAAAAGTTATGTATAAATAATCAATTATTTTGTCTAGACTGAGAAAATAATTATAATTTTTTTTGATGTAATACGTAAACTTAAAGATTAGGTCTAATGAGATTTTCATTTTTAAGTAAAAAAAAATCATTAAAACCATGTTTAATACATTATCATATATATATATAGAGAGATTCATATACATAATTATCAATTTATACTATTATTGGGACCATATTTTACAAAAGAGTTTCAAAAAAGTTATTATCTTATCATTTTATCGAATTTTGTTAATTTTTACACTGGTCCGAGTCGGGACCGGAAGATTTTATTAATTTATGGTGATTATTAATTTATCGAATATTAATTTATGGAGGTTCTACTGTACATTAATATGGGAGAATTTAAAGCGTATCAAATCTAGCTGTGTATATTTATCATCACCTATATTTTGAGGTTTTTATTACCCAATTGAGGTCAGTAAAAATGAAACTGGTCATGGCTGATAAAATTGCGTAAGAAAGAGGTAAAGTCATGGACCCATGACGCATTCTAAATTACTATCCAAATCTTGTATGTAAAATAAAAATCAAATAATTTAGTTTTGGGTAAGGTAATTCATGTAATTTAGATAATAGGAAGAAAAAAAAGATTTACTACTTATTTAAAATATGTCCATGGAAGATTTATCATCTAATTCTTCGATTAAAATGAATAGGAAGATTACTAAATATAAACACAATTGATTTTTTCCCTAAAATACTTTACAGGATGATGATTTAATAAGAAATAATGTTCAATACACTTATAAATCAAGATAAAACAAGAAAAATGTGATGATATAAAATAAGAGTGGATCTATAAATATTATATACCATTTGGCGTTAGCTAATCAATCGTGAAGTGAAAAGAATTTGGTTGAAGACTCAAAAATTAGACTAAATAAATAGATTACAGTTAAAAAGTTTAGGCCGAAAAAAGACAAGTCATACGAATGGAGTTTTAGAAAATAATGTTTATAGCATAGTTTATATAAAGTGATAAAACTTTCAACGACTGTCATTGTGATTATTTTTAGTCAGTTTGACCTAGTTTTTTTCTTATTCATATCGAGACGCTATGTTGACTGGAATGTGGATGAGGAAATAATTTAAATCTTGGTAAAAAAGTTTCTGATAATTACACTAGTGTATGAAATTTCACGTAGACACATAGTATTTGATTATGATTACTAATTTACCTTTGAGGGTTATGTATTATTTATGATTACTTAACTTGAAAAGTCCATTTTTCCTCAAGAATCAAACTTGCCTTCACTTGTTTTCTTTACTAGCAAACAAAAAAACCATCGATCAAATAGTCATATGCTCTTACAGTACATAGAGTTTTCATAATTTAAAACCCAATACCATAACCATATCAAAATACTTATTTCTGTTGGAGGAGTTATACTATTTTTGTTATAAAACATATAAAAATGACTTCAGGTCCATAAAAAAGATTTTTGGATATTTTGTAATGTATGGAATCATCTATTATCTTAAGATTCTTAACTCTATAAATATTTTTTAATTCGTTATTAACTTACTACCAAATGTGAGAATATGTGTATGAAGAAGTGAACTTTCTTGTGAATGAAATAATAATTATCACAACAGCTCTTGTTAAATTATATCATCTTTGAAAACTTTGTAATCGAAACAATGTTTGTTTCATAGTATGATTGCTTAAGAGATCCGATGTTAATATCTTTTTTAAACTCCGAAACATAGATGTATTATTAAAAGTTAAAAATACATTATAATACACATATAATGGTATGGATTAGAAGTTCATATAAATGATATGAGAAACCAAAGATTCAAAACTAGAAATATTATAATCATTTAAAATTAGCAAAATGATCGTTTTTCTTTGGGTCAAAATAGTTATTTAATCATTAAACCAAAATTAAAGCGGAACCGAGATAAACCGATGCACGGTACAATGCAGATCTGGCCAGGCCATCGGTCATGGCATTGTTGTTGCATGAAACGAAAATAAACGAAGAAACTTTGAGGTTTAGAGAAAGATAGAGTATATCTTGGGTTATGCCATAGATTTTCTTCTGGTAGCTTTGCGAAATGCAACTGATTGTTAAGTGAAGAAAAATCAACAATAAAAGCTCCTATGAGATTCAAGATCATTTTGAACTGATATAATGGATTGTTGAATTACTAGGATTTCAATTATATTTGCATACTCTAAATTGAAAAATTATTGGTCACAAAATATCAGATTCTTTTAGTATTGTTCTTTTCTTATAAGTTATAACTGAACCGTTAAAGGTCAAAACTAAAGTTAGCCGCCATATTTAACAAACACATGAATATATATATTATTATAAAATATCGATTGTTTGACAATTTTCTTTTTACAGTTGAACTGTCCATTTCATTAAAAACACTAAAACTCGTAACATGAATCAATTACAACAAGAATAAGAAGAAAAAATAAACACCTACAACAGATAATCATCGTCATTATCGTCATCGCATCAATTCCATGAACACAAAGCCATTCCACAAGCTATGCAACAGCATCGAAGGTAACAAGTTCCTTGATCTTGCGAATATCAAACCCAAAACCACTCCAAGGAACACCAATGGCAACATCCTCTGCACATTGAAATGCGCCAAAGCAAACGCAACCGCACTCACAAGAATCGCACACCAAACGGGCATGTATTTAGTCAGAGACGGTAACAAGAACCCTCTGAACACTATCTCTTCCCAAACCGGTGCGCAAACCGATACCACAATTGCATACAGCGCCATTGCCACAGGGTCTCTGGCCATTATCGACTGCTCGACACTTGAGAGTGAGACCGGACTTGAGGTTGGTGGGAGTGGCAAGAGGTTGAGGTTTAATTGGGAGAGACGGTTTACGAAAGGAAACATGAAACAGCCTATGATAACGTCTAGTTGCCAGTTTCCTTTGAGGGTGAAGCGGAACCAGTCACTTGCAAGTGGACGGAACATGGAGAGGCAACGATGGAGAATAGCAATCCCGGCTAGTCCTTCTGTTACATCGGTTATCAAACTGAATAAAGCTTGGCCTCTAAATGTGAGGGACTCTTTGTGGAAACCTGATATATGAGCCATGAATGGTATCATCCATGAACCAATGAACCAAAAAGCGGCTACCCATAGAAGCATTACCTGAAAAAGGTTATGTTTAACAGATAATCACAAGGTCAACCAAGGAAATAATGAAATAATTTGGGTTCAGGTGTATTGAGAGCTTTCGTTCATAACTCATTTCTCATAACCGTAAGTTTTGAATCTTCTTCCTAAACCAATGCATCTATAGTACTATTAGCTCAAAGTTATTCTTTCCAACAACCTAAATCTTATTAATACAGGTTCAAGAGGCAAGAAGTAGAGTCCATGGTAGTGGTACCCAACATTTAAGTGTCTCTACTTTCGAAAACTACGTTTTACGGAGACTCAATATCCATACTCCACAGTACTCTAATTATCCATATATGCCCTTATCAAATCACCCAGCAAACGTTCTAGATAGGTTTCATTATGTTCTTGTGTAAAAGTCTGAGTTCGATATGGCAATACAAAAACGAGTAATATTGCGATATAGGTACCTGCACAATAGTCTCAGCAGTCCATGGTACCTTCCAACGAGTACCAATGGCCTTTAACACTGCATCTGCAGCCTGAAAATCCAACAAAACAAAGTGCTTTTTGAATCCCCAGTATAATGTTTTCAACACAAGAACGTTAAGGCTTTTTCAGAGTTTCCAAACTTTTGCAGCTTCCCCATCATATTCAATAAAATGAGAGCTTAAGCATTCAATTTATACGGCGCATTTTACAGATCAGTCAAAGACAGTGGATAATGGATATATACATAACATTTTACTGCCAAAGATGAGATTCTGCAGCACTCCTAACATCTAGAGTCTAGACCCTAATATCCAAAATTGGTTTGCAGTAAGACAGAGACAAAAACTAGTATCCTTCTTCACATGTACAAGCATCCAGTAATGTCAATGAGTCTTAACCTTTTGAAGAGTTGTCTTCCAATCTTTCTTATCTGTACATGGAATATCTTGATCTGGCTTAACTAATTCCTCCGGCACAAAATTCTCCGAATTCTCAGGAGCAGAATCCTCATTTCTAAAACACAAAATCTTCCATTTCTGCATCACCAAAGTTTAAGACATCAAAGACCAAATATCGAGTCTTCATCAAAACAAACATTGACTTCTTACAACAAAGAAGTCAATTCCTTTCAATTAGCATAATCAAAAGATTACTAAACCTCGTAATCGAAGCAAACCCATGAACAAGATTCCATCACAATTCCAAACAAAACCTCAAGATTTCGAAACAGAGATATAAGTAAAAGTAAGAACCTTTACGGACTTAGAAGGTGAAGCAGAGATAGGGGAAATCTGGGTTTTGAGAGCAGGAGAGAAGACAGTTCGACGAAAAGGAACCCTAAACTTGGAAGAACGCGAATTAGAGAGCGAAGGGCGATGGCAGAGAAGAGACGAAGAAGAGCAAGGAGAGGTCAACATGGGAATACTCAGATTTCAAGCTAAATTCACGAGTTCCCAAAGCTTAGTAGCAGCTCAGTGAGAAACCCTAAGAGATGATTCTTGGTTTCATCAGAGAAAATTGAAAACCCTAATTTATCTGAAACTCGGATTTGGGGGATTTTGCGTCCCTCTCTCTCTCTCTCTTAAGTTTTCTCTGGAAAACACTTTATCAATCTGCGTAAACCGGACCGGTTTAAAAAGACAACTAGTAGTACTAATTTCTTTTCTGAATTTGTTGTTAAACAATAACGCATGCAATTGTCAAACATCTCATGGTTTTTGAAAATATTTGTAAATCATATCATTAGCCTAAACTATCTAGCAGTTACAGAAAACAATTCCACAATGCATATTCCACTAGCCTAACCTTTTCTCATGAATGTTGAAGAATATAACAATCATGTTCATTTTTCTCCATCTATAATGTTTGTTTTTAGTATTATCACTGGGGGTGGGCGTAGGCGGTTATGGTTCGGTTTCGGTTCGGTTTTTTGGTTTTTCGGTTTTTCGGTTTTAGGGAGAAGGGGTCCATATAGGTATAATACTACTTTCGATCCAGTATATTTCGGTTTTTGTTCGGTTTCGGTCGGTTTGGTTTGATAATAATGAAGTCCATATAATAACCGAAATATATTTGGTTCGGTTTGGTTGTGGGATTTACCCAAACCGAAACCGAAATCAAAATATTACGAATACATTCAACACATTTAAAGTTTCACCGAAGACGTCAACATATTTAAGTAAAACTAAAACATCTTTATCTATGAAATTGAATTACAAACCAAAGAAAAACTGAAACATCACAAATCAAATTAAAGTGAAATCAAAGTCGATTTGACATTTTAGTGATGTCGTTTCTAAATATGGTTGGTCCAATGTTAATAATGTTGAGATTAAATGTGGTAATGTACATAATGTTTCAGTTTTATTCGGTTTTGATTTCAGTTATGGGTTATAACCGAAACCGAACTGATATCTATGGACTAATATTCAAGAAAACTAATAGGTAGTGTATGTAGGTTATGAACCTAACCGAAACCCATAACATCGGTTCGGTTTGGTTCGGTTATTCAGTTATGGGTTTTTATGCCCACCTCTAATTATCACGCACAATCTTTTGATCCACTTTTTTTTTTATAATTATTAGTTTATTACGGATCACGCAAAATCACTGTAGCAAATCTCACATTCAGTCATTTTCTTTATATGTACTAAAATACCTATGAACAAACTGTGTACAAATTGATAGACAAGTTATCCAAACCATCTAATATTGGAGCTCCATTTTTCTTTTTAGTAAAAAATCTTTGTAGCCAGTTCTTTGGATGAGTAGACTAGGTTCCGATCTTATTTTCACCTTCGCTTATAGATTGTGCCAGTGATGTACAATCATGAAAGAACAAGCACGTACTTTTGAACAAAGCAAAGACACAAACATATCTTTGAAGTAAGATTGTATACCTTAGTTGTTAATTTATAAGTTGTTTCTTCATAACTTCATTCTCAATAGAGATTTGAGTTGCTAGAGGAATTTAGTTCTTCGAGTGCCAAGTCGTCAATCTTTGCTTCCCCTTCTTGTCTTTGACGTTGTTCTTGAGCTACAAAATTGCCCAGCATATTATACCCAATAGATCTTTGATATTCGAAAGTTGTGTTCCATTCGTCCTTCAATTGATCGGAGATCGACTTCTTCCTTTTCTGTGCATTTTTTTGCTGTGTTTGTGTTCCTTATGAGGTCTTCGATCTTCCTATCAAAGGCTTCTCCACCATCACGAATCACATTATCAATTTCTTCCTCTCTTACATATTTAGTCAATGGCTTGGCTCCATTGTTGACATCGTCTTCATCGTTTTTGGAATCATAGCTTTCGCCATCACAAAGACAGTCTGATTCCTCGTGAACAAAATTGTTAGCCATCTGACCACAATTATGGTGCTAAAAACAACTCTTACAATTTTCACAAACCCATATGCAAACATCCACGTCATTGATGCCAATGCAATCAAGCTTGATGGTACCGAAATCACTCATTTGAGGTAAGACAAATTCGACGATAAGACAGAAAGATGTGAAGACAGAACTTGGAAGCAACATAGACATATCCCGAGATCCCACAAGCGAGGCAAATCCGTAGGAAAATCTGCATGATTTTATCGACTTCTCGTTGACCACGAAGGTCGAATAACTTGAAGCAAAACCTTGAGGTAATGTATATAGTCCCAAATATTCTACATACCAGGCTGATCAACATGGATGTATCGATCACTTCCACAATGTCATCCAAACTTTCATTGAAAGGATGAACATATAGAGCATTAGGCCGATCGTACAGAAATTCCCTAAAACCATCGCAACCGGAACTACAAGTTCGTGAACATCTTGAGAGAAAGATAAGCGGGTGTAGAACATTGTAGAAAGGAGTTCTTCTAGTTTTTGTCTATAGCCGGACTCAACTCCTACACAATGAATTAGTTCATAATAATGATTTAATCTGGGTTTTGGTTTTCAATTAAAAATCTAATACTTAAGAAATTACTTATTTAAGTAACTTTAACCAAATAATCATTTTTCTAAAGACATATCATAGAAGTCACTCCTAATATTGGGTGAAATCAAAATAAAACTCATCAAATCATCCATTCTACACCTATTGATATAATTTGTGAGCCGGTTATTCTGATAAAGATCGGTTCATCTGGAAATAAAGTTGATTGTATACCAAAATCGTTCATCAAACTTGATCCCAAACCGTAAATTTCCTTGGTGAAAAATCTATTACCAAAACACGACTTAGATAAAAGTCCAACGGTCAAATCAAAATCTCTCTTTTGGTCTCTCTCCTCCACATATATCGCCATGTCTTCCTCTCCTCCATTTCTTGACTCCCAAGAAACACCTCAATCTCTCCCCAAAAACAAAACAAACCCTAATTCTCTTTTTCCTTCGTATCTCAAGAAACCAAAATTAATCATCTAATGTCTCCTTGATCCATCCTAATCTCCAGAACAATTCTTTGCAACATTGTATTTGATTTTTCTCTGAATTTTTCAGGGATGGGAAGGAAAAAATCATGTTTTCAAGAAACATATGTTTCATTCTTCGTTTTCATTGCCTTTTTAGGTTTTCATGAACAAGTAATATGTCAAGATGTTAGAAGCTTGGATAATCCTGCAGCTAATCGTCTCTATAACCAATTCATCTTCGATAAAATATCGAATCTCACCGAAGTCTTTGAAGATGACATTAAACGAGAACTTGGCTTTTGCATTACTAATGTGTTAGTTTTTTCAATAAAAATCTTATTTATTAAAATTTTCAAAGCACCAAAAAATAACCAATTAATGATTGTGTTTGCAGAAAAGAAGATTATAATGAAGCCTTTAATTTCTCTTCAAAACCAGATTTCTTAAACGCTTGTGGTAAAACCACAAAAGGTATTGTATATATATAAAAATCAGAATAAATTCTACATTTCGGGTTTTATACATTTTTGTCAATGTTTTTGGTATGTGTGAATAGGTGATATGATGCAGAGGATATGTACGGCTGCAGAAGTGAGGATATACTTTAATGGATTAATGGGAGGTGCAAAGAGAGCTACGAATTACTTGAAACCAAACAAGAACTGTAATCTATCTTCATGGATGTCTGGATGTGAACCTGGATGGGCTTGTAGAACTGCTAAAGAAGTTAAAATTGATCTTACAGACGATAAAAATGTTCCCGTAAGAACTCAACAATGTGCGCCTTGTTGCGCAGGCTTCTTCTGCCCTCGCGGTATCACTTGTATGATCCGTAAGTTACAAGCACTCGAATCTTGTTCAAGAATCGGTTTCTTGATACATTTCTAATGTTGTTTCCTGATGATAATGAAGCTTGTCCTTTGGGAGCTTATTGTCCAGAAGCTAAATTGAACAGAACAACAGGATTATGCGACCCGTAAGTCTTTCATTTTCTAAGTTTTGTTTTTGAATATTTGGTAAGATTAGTAGCAGGATTGTTGTTTTTGCAGATATCATTACCAGCTTCCTTCTGGACAACCAAATCATACTTGTGGTGGAGCGGATATTTGGGCTGATATTGGTAGTAGTAGTGAAGTTTTCTGTTCTGCTGGATCCTTTTGTCCTTCGACTATCGATAAGCTTCCTTGTAGTAAAGGGTAACTAACTAAGAATGATGATTCAATTACATTCATTGGAGATTCTTCTTTGTATAATCATCTAAACCAATCTTTTGTTTGCTCTAGACATTACTGCAGGACAGGTTCTACTGCTGAACTAAGTGAGTAATCTCTTTCTCCAAAACTCCTATCAGAGATAAAGATAAGAAAGCGAACAGAGAACTTACTTTCTCTTTGTCTCTGATGAATTTGCAGATTGTTTTAAGCTAGCAACATGTAATCCAAGATCAACAAATCAGAATATCACAGCATATGGAATCATGCTTTTTGTGAGTTATAATTGATATTTCCTTAAGCTCTTCATGTATATATTAGCTTATCTCAAGTCATTTGAGTCTCAAGTCGTGTATATATTGGCTTATCTCAAGCTGGCTTGTTTCTTTGTAGGCTGGGTTAGGTTTCTTGCTCATAATCTTATACAACTGTTCTGATCAAGTGCTTGCGACGAGAGAAAGAAGGCAAGCTAAATCCAGGGAAAAAGCAGTACAGAGCGTGCGAGACTCACAATCGCGTGAGAAATGGAAATCTGCTAAAGATATTGCAAAGAAGCATGCAACCGATCTACAACAATCATTTTCTAGAACATTTTCAAGGAGGAAATCTATGAAACAGCCAGATTTGATGAGAGGTCTAAGCCAAGCAAAACCTGGATCAGACGCTGCTTTACCGCCAATGTCAGGAAGCAGCTCGGACACGAAAAAGGGAAAGAAGAAGAACAAACTAACAGAGATGTTACAAGACATTGAACAAAACCCTGGAGACCCTGAAGGGTTTAATCTTGAGATTGGTGATAAGAACATAAAAAAACATGCTCCAAAAGGAAAGGCCTTGCATACTCAGAGCCAGATGTTCAGGTACGCTTATGGCCAGATCGAAAAGGAGAAAGCAATGCAGGAGCAGAACAAGAACTTGACTTTCTCTGGAGTCATCTCCATGGCTAATGATATCGATATAAGAAAGAGACCTATGATTGAAGTTGCTTTTAAAGACCTTACGATTACTTTGAAAGGGAAAAACAAACATCTAATGAGATGTGTGACCGGAAAATTATCACCTGGACGTGTTTCTGCTGTGATGGGTCCTTCAGGAGCTGGGAAAACCACTTTCCTAACAGCTTTGACAGGCAAAGCGCCAGGTTGCACCATGACTGGAATGATTCTTGTAAACGGGAAGGTTGAATCAATTCAATCATACAAGAAAATCATCGGTTTTGTACCTCAGGATGACATAGTCCATGGAAACTTGACAGTGGAAGAGAATCTCTGGTTCAGTGCAAGATGCAGGTAAGTCACATTTTCCTTAGTAAAATTCAAGTTTTTCGACATATCTTATTCAACTGTATCCATATATACAGGCTGCCTGCGGATCTTCCAAAGCCGGATAAAGTTTTAGTTGTTGAAAGAGTCATTGAGTCACTTGGTCTGCAACATGTTCGAGACTCTCTTGTTGGGACTGTGGAAAAGAGAGGAATCTCTGGAGGACAGAGGAAAAGAGTCAATGTGGGTCTTGAAATGGTGATGGAACCATCACTACTGATTTTAGATGAACCAACTTCAGGCCTTGACAGTTCATCTTCTCAATTACTTCTCAGAGCTTTACGCCGTGAAGCTCTTGAAGGAGTGAACATCTGTATGGTTGTCCATCAACCCAGGTTCAACATAATATACTCTCTCACATTTGGCTATTACTAAACAGAGGATTGGATCTTATTCTCATTTTATCCTTTGTCTCTCTGCAGTTACACGCTGTTTCGAATGTTTGATGATCTAATACTTCTGGCAAAAGGTGGACTAATATGTTACCAAGGACCGGTCAAGAAAGTTGAAGAATACTTCTCGGGCCTCGGGATCGTGGTCCCTGAGCGTGTGAATCCTCCTGATTACTACATTGATATATTGGAAGGTATATTAAAGCCAAGCACAAGCTCAGGGGTTACCTATAAACAGCTTCCGGTTAGATGGATGCTTCATAATGGGTATCCAGTTCCTATGGACATGCTTAAAAGCATTGAAGGGATGGCTTCTTCTGCTTCCGCTGAGAACTCTGCTCACGGAGGAAGCTCTCACGGGAGCGTTGTAGGAGATGACGGAACATCTTTCGCTGGAGAGTTCTGGCAAGATGTCAAGGCAAATGTTGAAATCAAGAAAGATACCTTGCAGAATAACTTCAGTAGTTCTGGTGACTTATCCGCAAGAGAAGTTCCCGGTGTGTATCAGCAATTCAGATACTTCTTAGGAAGGTAAATCCCCTCAACTACTTTGCAAGATCAATCAAACGCATAATCTTTTCTTAAACTCAATCCGTGTGCTAAGCAGGTTAGGTAAACAGAGACTGCGAGAAGCAAGGACACTAGCTGTAGATTACCTTATACTTTTGCTTGCTGGTATCTGCTTAGGAACGCTTGCGAAAGTGAGCGACGAAACATTTGGTGCTATGGGATATACATACACAGTCATTGCTGTTTGTAAGTAGAAACTTTTCAAGCTCTTCTGACAACAATTGCTTCTTTCTTCTAACCATTTTACCAACTTTCCTGGCTTTCAGCACTCTTGTGTAAGATTACTGCATTGAGATCTTTCTCTCTGGATAAACTACACTACTGGAGAGAAAGCCGAGCCGGAATGAGCAGTTTAGCTTACTTCCTAGCAAAAGACACAGTTGATCACTTCAATACCATTGTCAAGCCACTCGTTTATCTCTCCATGTTCTACTTCTTCAACAATCCAAGATCATCAGTTACAGACAATTATGTTGTTCTAATCTGTCTTGTGTACTGTGTGACTGGCATAGCTTATGCCCTGGCCATACTTTTCGAACCTGGTCCAGCTCAACTGGTAAGTGTCCAACACTGATGGTAGAAGCAAAAAATCAGACTACAGAGCTTTGTTTCGCATCTTGACACAAAACCACATCTTTCTCTTTCTGCAGTGGTCAGTGTTGCTTCCAGTGGTTCTGACTCTAATTGCCACCAGTACAAATGACAACAAAATCGTAGAGGCAATCTCAGAGTTGTGCTACACGAGATGGGCTCTCGAAGCATTTGTTGTATCAAATGCTCAAAGGTTTGCAAACTTAATCACTTCCTGTTATAAAACTCCATCGCAACGCACATCTCTGCACCTTGTTTACTCTTCTGTATAATATTTCAGATATAAAGGAGTTTGGCTTATCACTCGCTGTGGATCACTGATGGAGAATGGATACAACATCAAGCACTTCCCTCGTTGCCTCGTCTTCCTAACATTAACTGGTATCCTGAGCCGTTGTGCAGCTTTCTTTTGTATGGTAACTTTCCAAAAGAAGTAGCTTTAACTTCCGGTAACCTCTTCCTTCTATACCTGCAAATCTCTGGAAAACTCAAAAATACCACTTTCTTCCCCTGTAACGGGTCAACTATACTCAAAGAGAATCAATAGAGGACATAGAGCAATCACAAAGGTTTTACAAGAAAGAACACACCATATGTAGAAGATCATAGCCCCCGTAAGCTGTTCATAGGTAGTTCCATCATCAGAGTTAAAGATTTCCTACCTGTAATTCCTCATGTTGTACATCTTTATTTTGTTTTAGATAAATATAGATCATCACCTGTTCGCTATGAACTCCGTTTTATTCACCAAGTAAATATGTAGAAGTATACAGAAGAACGAATGAGAAAACCTTCAAAAACTGTCATTACTTTCCTGGCTTAAAGTTAATAACATTGGTGATTTGTTTTTCCTCTAATCATCTAGATTTCTCATATCTTATAACAGCAGAAGCATTTAGCTCATTGTTATGCACTGGAAATAAAAGTTGAAAAAATAATTTTTCTTATTTCCAAATGAGATCACCCATGAACTTAAGTGCTGGAACCCCTCTTATTTCTGCATCTAGCAATGGAGATTGGATCAATTTTAACCCGGAGAGTTCTGTATCATTCTGAATAAGTCCGAGCACTCGTGTTTGTTCCTGAAATATCAAAAACCATATCACATTGAAGGTACCCGCATTGTCTATGTCTATTGGAATACCAAACTGATACTGAATCAAATCAAATTTAACTAGAGTTACCTTTCGTCTCACAGAGCAAAATTTGCAGTCGGATTCAGATTGAGGTAGAAGCTGATTAACAATAAGCCTGTGGACTGGCACATTCTCTTTTCTTAAAGATGCATGTAACCTGGAAGACTCGTTTATTGCCATAACCTAAAGGGAAAGATAATAAATAACCCCAGTGAATACGTAGCCAAATAAAACCCACGATGTCGAGAAGGAGACTCGACTAATATTCCAAATTATCCCTAAGGCCATCTAAGAATAAAATTAAGAAGATCAATAACAAGCTAAGTGTGTCATTGACAACATATAAATCAACGATTTTATAAACAAGTAATTGTGTTACCGTTGGGATGGTTACAATGACAAACTCGGTAGTGTCCACATCACGGAAAACATTTCGAACTTTCTCCATTCTCTCTTTCAGTTGGTCTAACTCGTTAGGCTGTTAAAACAATGGACATTCATAATATGAGAGAATGTGAAGGGAAGTAACGGTTTAAGTTGAAAAACATATACTTACAGGTTGTTGTTGTTGTATCTCTTTTTTGCCAAAGACCGAGGTAAAGGCTGAAGCTGCTGCAGTGATCTTCTTCTTGAGCTGAATAATCAAATAATCCATTTAGACACAAGTCATTAAACATATCAATCATGTAAGCAAACTACAACCAGATGCTACATTTCATCCTCAAACCTTTGTTATTTTGCCAATGGATGAATCATAGAAGTCTGGGAGAGAAAGAAGCCGCAGAGTATGTCCCTGCAAGAAATGATTTGGAATCAATAATGTATCATAATCTAGGAGCAGTACAAAATTAGAAAATATTTACTAACCGTAGGAGCTGTATCAAAAACTATACGAGTGAACCTATTGTATTCTGGTGACTCCACAAACTGAAGAACCTGGAATGAGATATCAACATTACGAATAAATTAACAGGTTTCACTTTTCAGGGGGATTCTGCATTCAAGAGTAATCTGGAAGGGAACATACGTGCCTTGGAAATAGCCGCTATTTCGTCAATACCAGGTGATGCAGCATTGAGCATATCTTCAAGATTTAAATCCCCTAACTACCAAAATTGAACAACATATCTGAGACATTAACCAAGATTCTAAATCATAATGGAAGCTTAGACAATCAACAGAAGACAAACCTCGCCGGCAAACATTCCTAGCCCCATGCTATCCATCATATTTTTAACGCTTTTATCACCCGTCTGCTTTTTAATCTCTTCCTTCATTTTCTCGGGTGTTATCTGTTTCAACATGAGAATAAAAACTCAGCAACATATGCTAGGTATCCAGGAGTGTGCAGAGACGCATAGTTCATTAATCACCTCAAGAGCTAGAAGTGGAGAATCAACACCTTGAACCGGCTTTAAGACTCCTCCTGACAAGTCCTGGATACCAAAACAAGAGACAAAGCTGATAACTGAAAACAAACTTTCCAAGCGTAAACATTGAGAGCCACCAAATCAGAAGCTAATTGTTACCTGTGAAAAAGAATCACTCAAGGAGTGAGCAGGATCCGTTGATACCACAATGGTCGGATGACCGTGGCTAGCAAACTTAACCGCAAGAGAAGCAGCACAACTCGTTTTCCCTACACCTCCTTTACCACCAAGAAGGTAATACTTTCTCTGACTCACGGATACCATCTCATCAAAATGAGAAGCTCCTTCAGCAAGAGTAGCCAATGACCTCTCTACACAAACAAACAAGAAAACCAAATCTCAATGACCCCACTTTCTCGAACACAGTTTCGACAGAATCCAGCAGGCTAAAAAGCAAACACACACCTAACTCTTCACTATGTGATCCAAACAGCAACTTATTTACAGAGTCAACCACACGCTTCTCATCATAAACCTCTCACTAATCAGTAAAAGAAACTAGCATCTTACAACTTCATAGAGAATATAAAAGTCATGTCATCACTAACAAAAAAAAGAATCCAACTTTCAGTGAATGAAGTTCCCAATCAACAAGAGTACTACTCTTACTTCTTACACTATCAACTCTAATCAAGTAAGAACAGAAACAGTAATCAAGTCCCAAACTTTAACCGTCCAAAATCAGATCTGAAACCATACTAGTCAACCAAAATTTGCTTCAAAACAAAAATGCCACAAAGTTAGATTCTTTTTTCAAGAGAACAGAAAAGGAACAAAAGGGTACCTCGAGAAAGTGTACCTGAGATTCTTCCGCCGTGAATTTGAGCAAAAAAGGAATTGAATCCCAGACGGAGAGTTGAGGTATTAGTTCGCGAAACGCGATTAAGAAGAAGAGAAGCCGCCATTGAAGGATTAAGAAGGAAACTTTCCGGTGAATGGAAACAAATCAGACGAGAAAGTCGAAGCCGGAGACAGAGGAGAAGAGAAGGGGGTTTTACTTTTAGCGAGGGTTTTAGAAAATTCGCAAATAAAATTATTTCTTTTTGTCGAAAAATAAATTGATTTCTTTTTGTCGACAAATAAATAAATTTCTTTATTTATTTACCAAATGATTTTAATTTGGTAAATGACAAAGATGATACATTTATTTAAGTAAATGATCATTTTTGTTAAATTGTCATCAACAAACATATTTTATAATTTCCTACCAAAAAAATAAACATTTATAATTTCTTATAGATATATGCAATAATAATTAACACATTAAAAAAAATTAACACATTAAATGATAATATATAGTTTTGATGATATATCACAGCTTTTTTTTTTATGTATAGCATCAATCATAAGCTTATTTAATAAATTAGAAATAGAATGGAAAATAACATGTTTTTTTTATAAAAATAATTTGGGGAGGGGGGGGATAACAATGTTAAATGAGGTAGCATCTGAAATTAAAAAAAACTTGTACCTTAGAAAAGCTTCATCTTTTCGTTTTCACATTGATTCTACAATTATATAGATATGGAAATTGTTCATAATGATTAGTGAGCTAAAATCATAACAACGTGTACTTTAATAATGAGTTAGAAACTATAAGAGATTTTTGCTAAATTGCCTTGATTTGAAAAATGCTTTGCTACAATACCTTCTACCATATATATTTTTATCCCATTAGGCTTTAGTAAAATGTAAACTCAATTTCACCTTTTAAAATTAGTAAAATGTTTTTTGTAAATGTTTTCTGAAAAAATATTTTATCTTACGAAGTTATTTCGAAATAGGATAATAATTAATTTATTCACTTAATATAGAAATATGTTTTAAATATTTTTTTGAAGGAACATAAATAATTTCCATTTAACAGATCCTAGATTTAGGGAGATCTTTTTAAAATATTTTAAATTTCGAAATATTTTCATTTTTAAGAAAAAAAAAACTTAAATTTTTTGAATTACGAAATATTTTCGTTATTAGCAAAAAATTTAAAGTAAACTTATTTTTAGAATATTTTAGATCACTAACTATTTTTATTTTTAGTAAATATTTTGATTAAGGAAAGTTTATAATTTTGTTTTATGTTAGATCCTAGATTTAGGGAATTAAAACTAATTTTGGTAGAACATACTTTCTACCATTTCGTAGAATATAGACAAAGAGGTAGATGAAAGAAGTAGAATGTATATTCTGCACATGGTAGACGACAATGTGAATGGTAGAAATCGTTTTCTGAATTTCGTAGAAATGGTGGAAACAGTAGAATCTGCATTCCACCTTAGATAGAATGATAACAATTATAAGAACTTCAATTCTACTACTGGTAGATGTATAGTATTAGGTAGAACACGTAATCTACCGGCAGATTCGAGCATGGTAGAAGAAAAAAAAAATTCTTTCTATCATTTGTTTTTATAATTTTTTTTATAACATATGTACTTATGCATTCTCCACAACGTTTTAATATTTTTCAGATTTTTAAAAATTGTTAAAACCATGTTTTTGAATTATTTAGTTTTATTAAGGGGTAATTTTGGAAACAATTAGCATAAAAAGAGAAAGGGGTATTCTAACAAAGCATTTTTCAAATCGAGGTATTTTGGCAAAAATCCCAAACTATAATCCACCACCAAAAACCTAATCTTTACGTTCCAACAAAGAAAACGAAAACACCAAAATTATATAAAAAAAAATTACAAAAAGTGAGAATTTTTTTTTCAATTTATATAAAAAAAAATCCCACTACTCACCACTCTCTCTCAAGGACGGTTAAGAGCATCAGCTACGAAAACTGCTTCTCGTCTTCCTTCACCAAACACTCACGATCGCTATCTTCTTCATCTTGAAGCCTAAGCCACAATCTCAATAATGTCTCATTCTTCTTCTTCTATTAACCTCCTTCATTACCATTACCTCCCTTCTGGTCTCAACCACTCCTTTCGGTTCTGTCTCACTGCTCCATCTTCTTCTCGGTGGTCTACTCCCAACAACGACTGCTCCATCCTAGCCATGCCTACCACAACTCTCTCTCCGACCTTCAATGTCCCTCATAGTGTTGTGAGTTTAACTTTCATTCCTTGTATTCCATGCTTGTTCTTATCAATCATATGTCAAACTAATGAATTGTTATGATACAACTCGAATTATATATATGAACCTAAATCTAGTGAAGATTAGCCTAAACACATCGAGTTAATTAAGGTTATAAACCAATATGTTTGTTTTTATCTTTTGAAAATTAATTGATCCTACTTAGCATTTCATTCACATTAAACTGAGTAGTTGTTTCTGCATGGTTCCATTGTTGTATGAAATAAAATTATGTATATGTTTTGGATAAGTTGGGAATTTTATGTTTCTCTGATCATTCGTTAAAGAAGAATCTATGTTTCTGCTTAATGATTTGTCTTTCTAATCGTTGAAAATGTGTGATGTGTATAGAGGACGAAAAAGCTAAATGGGCAGCAGAAAAAGGAAGAGATAGAGAAAGAGGTATGGGAATCCATTAAACAGCTTACCTATCTATGTTTATGTCTAGCCAAACACAAAGGGATGTTGTTATAAATATACATATATCAAGGTATTATAGGTTCAATTTTACCATTGGAATTGTTTTTCGCTTTAGAAATACAATTAAGGTCCCATGCATTGTATTATCTTAACAAGCAGACAAAAAAATAACATATTATGGTACTTCTACATTTGTAAAAGAAACTTTATTACTATCAATAATGACATTCTAAGTTTAAACTTCATGTTAGGTGTTCATGTTACGAGAGATGCTGGATCAAGAAGAAAAGACACGTGAGATTTTGGAGAGAGTCCAAAAACATCAACTTCCTTCTTCTTCTACTTCCATTACTCTTCCATCTTCTCTCCCTCCCAAGGTACCTATTTATTATTAATATACATACACATTTTAAAAATATGCTTTTTACATACGTGTGGCAATGCAAGTAAAGTTTCCAAGTTTGGATAGAGTGAAAATGCAGCAAAACTAGAATATGTAATGATAATAACATCATACAGATATTTCTGGTAACGTTGCTTTTAAACCAAGGCTCAGGTCAACCAAATATATAATTTATTAACTTAGTATTTATCTAAACCAAACAAAACTGTTAGATCCTTTTGTAGCGTAGAAACAAAATGTGTAGAAAAGCCAAAATCATAAACGAAGATACATACGTCACGCATCCCCCATTACAAGGTTCTATTTCAAACAAATCAATTAGTCAAATGATATATAATCGATATTAAGACATTATATATACATATATTTTTTGTTAATCTCATTATAAATATGTTGTGTACTAGTTATTCTATGTAATTATTATATTTCCTTTTAGTCACATAATATTTCAAGTTTCACGGTAAATAAACTTAACATAATTATCGATATAGTTTTAAAACACTTTTTGGTAATCTCTTAAAATATTTTTTTCATACGAACTAGTCAACTAGGAAAATATAAGCTCACAACATATTTTTAGCGGTAAAATATTTGAATAAGTTACATTACACTAATTTTAATGCACAAAAAAAGTTAGCTTACACTGTTTATGTAATGCAGATGAAGGAATTGATAACGGAACTCTCAATAGTGGAAGGAGAAATCTCAAGACTAGAGATTCAAATAAGCCATCTTCAGATAAATCTCAAGCAAGAACAAGATGAAACTTTGAAACAAGCATCAACAAGTTCATCAAGACGAGTATGGGAAACTAGTGAAAGTTACAATAATGACAACATAACCTCTCATCAAGCTCCAATACTACCAAAGTACCATAATCTCCCACCTCCAACCCCTATGGTCTTGAACAAAAGCATGATGAAGAATGAAAACGACAACACCAAATCTTCTACTAGTCATCATCAAGAGAATGCAACATTTGGGACAAAGACATTGCATTTCATCAACAAAGCTATAAAAGGCGATTACATGGCCGAAAGCTTTCACAAATCTAATGAGAAAGTTAGAATCTTCGAGAAGGAAAATCATCGGTCCTCGGTCCAACAGGAAACTAAGTTGCAAGAGAGTATCAATATGAAGAAGAGTAGGATGACGAAATCGCCTTCGCCTCGACGTGAACCTAGGTACTCCTCTCCTAAGGTGCGTTTATATACAGTAAAACCTCTATAAATTAATAATGTTGGGACCGAGATAATTTATTAATTTAGAGAGAATATTATTTTATCGATAAATTAATAATTATTAATTTATACAGAGAAATCCATTTTAGGTAAGATTCTTCTTAATTTGTTTTTTCGAATAATGTTATATTATGAAATTTAATGAATCTATTTGCAAATTGATGAAATTTTGATTAAAATTTTTGATTATCGCAATAGAGTGGATGATATTATTATAATAGACGATCAAACTAAAATGGTATACTATGTATAAAATTTAGAAAAAATCATAGTTATTATCCCTAATATCGATGAATACATTTATAAAGCGTTATTATAAAGAATCAATTATTTTGCCTATAATTTTTACAAGTTTATGGTAAAGATCGAAAAAACAATTATAAAAGTTTTTGATGTAACACTTAAATTAAAAGATAAGGTCTAATGAGATTTTCATTTTTAAGTTAAAAAAAAATCACTAAAACCATGTTTAGTACATTATCATATATATATATACATAATTATATATGATTATTAATTTATACTATTATTGGGACCATATTTTACATAGGAGTTTCAAAAAAATTATTATCTTATCATTTTATCAAATTGAGTTGATTTTTACATTGGCCCGACTCGGGACCGGGACAATTTATTAATTTATGGTGTTTATTAATTTATCGAATATTAATTTATCGAGGTTCTACTGTATATATTTTATCAAGCATCATTTGCTTTGTTGATATAAATCTTTAACTTATGTTTATGATTTGTAGCAACCTAAGGATCGTGCAGCACTTGATACATCACTAGACCTCCCACCAAAATCTCTATCAAGTACAATTTTAATGGAAGACGGACAAAACATACAGAAGTGGCATCCAAACAAGCTCGCGGAGAACATCATGAAGTGTCTCAATTTCATCTATGTTCGTCTTCTTAGAACCGCAAGAGTCATGGATCTAGAGAAATCAGGACCCATCTCGAGATCCACTCCTTATTCTTCGAGTTCAAGAAGCTTTAGGGTCGACAACGCATCCTCGAGTTTGTCTAAATCCATGAATATTGTGTCTTATAAAGAATCAAGACAACAAGATCCATATGGAATATTTGATGTAGAAGCATCTTTGGCTAGAGACATTGGTCCTTACAAGAATCTTGTCATTGTCACTTCTGTGGATTCCAAGTGCATTTCAAGCTCTAGCTCGGTTTCTTTAATCCGGAAACTCAGGTAAATTTTGAGATAGAATTTGAGAAAATGTCATTTGCATTGGTGAATCAGCTAAACATATCGTTATGAACAAATGCAGGGTGTTAATGAACAATCTTGAGACAGTGGATCTGAGAGTGTTGAGCCATCAGCAAAAGCTAGCGTTTTGGATCAACATGTTCAATGCATGTGTTATGCATGTATATATACTCTACTTCTTCAATATTCTCATTGATTATTGAAGACAAATAATATTTCTTTTTTTTAATTATATAATCATGTCCATGTTACCTAACGTATGTTCATTACTTCCGTGTGTGACCAGGGATATCTACAACACGGAGTTCCAAAAACAGCTGAGAAATTACAATCTCTTGTCTACAATAAGGTATGTTTTTATTCTCCCTTCTAAAATAAACACCAAATTAAGTTAACTCCATATTCAAATGTACGTTATTAAATTTTGCAATAATCAAAGTATAAATTGTAGGCTACGATGAATGTTGGAGGTAAAAACATAAGTGCTCATACCATAGAGCATTGTATTCTAAGGAAGCCTGCAAATTCTACCATGACTCAGGTATGTATATCTATCATTTCAATAGTCCTATATATTGATCCGATTAATCATAAGAATTTGCTAAGTAAGCAAATATAATCGTAGGATCGACATGAAGAGATGATCATTCGTAAACTATATGGCGTAGAAGCAATGGATCCTAACATCACATTTGCGCTCTCTTGTGGAACTCGATCTTCTCCTGCGGTAAGTCCTACTTATTAATTCACTTTTACTTGAACAATATATACATGACTTGTTAATTCACTCTCTTTTTTTTGCTTAAGCATTCATCGTATCCATTGAGTGGTGTTGTAGTATTGTTCATATCTACTATAATCAAGCATTTTATAGAGATATTAGAGATTTAGGTTTTATTGTTAGAATATCATCATTTTTCGTGTAGATGATTTTTCTAAATAATAGATGGCGAAAAGATATAGACTTGGGAAATTCCACAAACAAATCATTGCTCAAATACTAATCACAAGTTCACAACTAATGGTCTAAGTTTTTTTGTTTTTAAATGAAGGTGAGAGTATACACTGGAGAAGGAGTGGCAATGGAGCTAGAGAAGTCGAAGATGGAGTATCTACAAGCCTCGGTGGTGGTTACGGAGGCAAAACGGGTAATCTTGCCGGAGCTTCTGGTGAAACATGCCGCGGATTTCGTGGTGGTGACCGGAGGAGAGATGGAGCAAATGGGATCTCTGATGAAATGGGTTTGCAACCAATTACCAACCTCTGGCTCCTTAAGAAAAGCAATGGTGGATTGTTTTAAGAATCCAAATTCCAAAGCCTCTTTGGTAGTTGAGAAGATCCCTTATGATTTTGAGTTTCAGTATCTTTTAGCCATTTAAAAACACTAATTTTTATTCGTTATTTTCTGGATATATTGTGTTTTTAAATAAATAATATCAAAGTTTGTATTATTGTAATATATACAATAACTGATAAGGGAGCCTAGACCCTATGTTCTCTGGCACAAATTAGTGTGGTTTACCTAACTGATTATCCAAATTAGTTGCCTTTGGCGAAAGTGATTTTACTTCCTAGTTCCTAGTTCCTATTGTTATTATACCATATCATTTATACAAACTAAGACATCCTTGAGGCCGTGGCATTCCGAACTCACTTTTCGAACATGATGCCCCTTAAAAGTACATACATCTTTTGGAAAAAAACAATATCCAAACTGATCATAGATCTCATTGCTAGAGTTAAACCCCAATAGTGACGCATCTTTTGGGAAAAAAAAAACAAAATGTGCACCTAAAACAATAGTGATATTGAAGCAAGCCTCTTTTTTCTTTGCGTTTATCTTCTGACCTCTCTTTCTACGTACCCGTTTCCTAACAACAAAATTGTGAGGCATCGAAACTCTTTACAATGTCAAATCACATAACAATTGGAAAAAATCATAACCAAGTTGGTAAATTTCTAAATCAGAAAGATATTCGCAAGTAGAAGAGCAATTTACATTTGTTCTTTTGGATTTTGAGGTCAGCAACGTTCATTCTGATGGAACATACATTTTGGATCTAAGGTCTCAATTTCGGAACAATATATATATAGATTTCAAAGACTTAGAAAAAGTTAAGTAATGGAGCCAGAATAGAGATGGGGAAGATCAACCGTAGGTTTGTGGGTGAGGAAGAAAGTTAAGCCATGTCTTGGCATGATATGGATTTTTTAATGAATGGTTGTTATACTGATATATGTTAAATCACAATCATCTTACATCTTAAGGTTATCCCGAGTAGTAAGAATGCAAGATTTTATATTAATAAAAGTATAAAACCATGAAAAAGTGTGGACTGGTAACAAAAATTGTTGCAAATAAAAGTTTGCTTATAATATTATTGTACACAATGACTTCTTTAGTACATTCAAATGAGATGAATAAGCTTAAAAGACTATCATTAAAACATATAAAAATGTCTCACATAAGAAATAACAAAATTCAACACTTATAAATAAAGGACATTGACATTTCATTTCAAAGTTTAAAATTTGATTAAAATTTTCTTTAAAAAATCTAACTAAAACTATCTATATAATACGTTGTCAACACAAATCTGTATTGTACGAATTTTTATCAGATAATATGTGGGAAGATCTGGTCACTCTCGACTTAATTAACCATGACAAACAGTAATCACATGATCAAAATGGTTTTGACGGTTAAAGACTACACAAATCTATTGGCTTAATAGTGGTTGGTTTAAGTAAACCTTAGAGACCTAAAAGTCTGAATAGAAACTCATTAGGAGATAGAATAGTAAACCAGTCAATCCAGGTAAACCAAGTTTGTCAAATCGAACCAAGTGTTGTTGAGTCACAAGTGTCGTACCAAACTACCAATGGTTTTTGCCTCAGGATTTGTGAAGAGAGAAGTAGGGGAGAAATAAAGTCGATCCCAAGCTAGGGAAAAAGGTGTTTTTGCTAGTAGTTAAAATTTCTAATAAATTAAAAAAACAAAGGTTTTGGATAATAAATTTGCTCTCGTAATGTTTGAGAATTTTTAATGATGTTGTAAATTAAAAGGTGACTAAATGGATTTCATGTTTCCTTATCCAAATATATTATAGAGATAATTACTAGAATAACCTTTTTAGATGTTTGGTTTACTCAAATAACCTTTAAATTTTGAGCTTTTATTTTTTGAGCTAAAAAAGGTTACAAAGACATTAAAAATACTTCAAATTCGTTTATTAGCGAAAATGCCATTGAGAAAAAAAAACCAACATAAAACCCAAAAAAAAAAAAAAATCAGATTTTATCTTCTTCTTCATCTCTCCGGCGACTCAAATCGCGATTTCTTCTCCGGCGACGAGATTCGTTGCTTTTAACGGTTAGTTTTGAAACAAATCATGAGTTATCTTCCTCTCTATCATTCACGAGTGTTTTGAGTTCGGATTTATGAACTTCAATATGTTCTTCGTTCATAGGTTTCGAAATTCCGGCGAAGAAAAGTTCCGATGAGTGTTGGGGTTTCGTTTTCGTGCGTTGTAAAGAGGTAATCTCTTGATTCTAACCGGTTTCGTTTGGGTATGTTGAACTTTTGTAAAATCACGTTTTGATCCAAATCTGAATTTTTTCCAGATCTGGATTTTTTCCCGATCTGATTCTAATCTGAATTTTGTTTGATGGTAGACTTATTTTCTGTTTGATGGTAGACTTATTTTTTGTTTGATGGTAGACTTATTTTCTGTTTGATGGTAGACTTATTTTTGTTCGATGGTAGACTTATTTTCTGTTTGATGGTAGACTTATTTTCTACTCGATGATAGACTTCTTTTTGTTTGATAGTAGACTTATTTTCTGTTTGATGGTAGACTTATTTTTGTTTGATGGTAGACTTATTTTCTGTTTGATGGTAGATTTATTTTCTGTTTGATGGTAGATTTATTTTCTGTTTGATGGTAGACTTATTTTCTGTTTGATGGTAGATTTATTTTCTGTTTGATGGTAGACTTATTTTCTGTTTGATGGTAGACTTATTTTCTGTTTGATGGTAGACTTATTTTCTGTTTGATGGTAGACTTATTTTCTGTTTGATGGTAGACTTATTTTCTGTTTGATGGTAGATTTATTTTCTGTTTGATGGTAGACTTATTTTCTGTTTGATGGTAGACTTATTTTTTGTTTGATGGTAGACTTATTTTCTGTTTGATGGTAGACTTATTTTTGTTCGATGGTAGACTTATTTTCTGTTTGATGGTAGACTTATTTTCTACTCGATGATAGACTTCTTTTTGTTTGATAGTAGACTTATTTTCTGTTTGATGGTAGACTTATTTTTGTTTGATGGTAGACTTATTTTCTGTTTGATGGTAGATTTATTTTCTGTTTGATGGTAGATTTATTTTCTGTTTGATGGTAGACTTATTTTCTGTTTGATGGTAGATTTATTTTCTGTTTGATGGTAGACTTATTTTCTGTTTGATGGTAGACTTATTTTCTGTTTGATGGTAGACTTATTTTCTGTTTGATGGTAGACTTATTTTCTGTTTGATGGTAGACTTATTTTCTGTTTGATGGTAGATTTATTTTCTGTTTGATGGTAGACTTATTTTCTGTTTGATGGTAGACTTATTTTCTGTTTGATGGTAGACTTATTTTCTGTTTGATGGTAGACTTATTTTCTGTTTGATGGTAGACTTATTTTCTGTTTGATGGTAGACTTATTTTCTGTTTGATGGTAGACTTATTTTCTGTTTGATGGTAGATTTATTTTCTGTTTGATGGTAGACTTATTTTCTGTTTGATGGTAGATTTATTTTCTGTTTGATGGTAGACTTATTTTCTACTCGATGATAGACTTATTTTCCAAAATGTTCTAATTTCCATGAATTTCTTTACAGGTATTCTTTGTACGTGCAATGCGTAACCGCATGAAGATTGTAAAGAACATCCAAAAGATCATGAAGATGGTAGATTTTTATGAGACACACACGTTCTGATTTGTAATATAAGAAACAATTGTTATGGTAGACTTTTTGCAAAGAGATTCAAACATTATGGTAGACATTTATGAACATTTTTTGTAGTGTAATGAATGAATTGACAACATTTATTAATTTTCATGTATGGTTAAAACATAACTTCTGAAATGTCTCTGTAACGATTACAAAATCCTTAAAACACGAGTACGAGTTCAAACACGAGTACGAGTTCATACGAAAAGATAGAAAAAAATATATGAAAATATATAGTACATACTAAATCTACCACCACTTGTATATAAATCTATCATCACTTGCATGATATAGGTCGAACCGGGTTTAAAAGTGTTTTTAAAAATAATAATATATATAGTTTTTGTATAATTATAAGTCTATCATCGAGTAGAAAATAAGTCTACCATCAAAAATAAAATAAGTCTACCATAGAACAAAAATAAATCTACCATCAAACAAAAAATAAGTCTCTCATCAAACAGAAAATAAGTCTACCGTCAAACAACAATAAGTCTACCATCAAACCAAAATAAGTCTACCATCAAACGGAAAATAAATCTACCATCAAACAGAAAATAAGTCTACCGTCAAACCAAAAATAAGTCTACCATCAAACAGAAAATAAGTCTACCATCAAACAAAAATAAGTCTACCATCAAACAAAAATAAGTCTACCATCAAACAGAAAATAAGTCTACCATCAAACAGAAAATAAGTCTACCATCAAACAGAAAATAAATCTACCATCAAACAGAAAATAAGTCTACCATCAAACAGAAAATAAGTCTACCATCAAACAGAAAATAAGTCTACCATCAAACAGAAAATAAGTCTACCATCAAACAGAAAATAAGTCTACCATCAAACAGAAAATAAGTCTACCATCAAACAAAAATAAGTCTACCATCAAACAAAAATAAGTCTACCATCAAACAGAAAATAATCTACCATCAAACAGAAAATAAGTCTACCATCAAACAGAAAATAAGTCTACCATCAAACAGGAAATAAGTCTACCATCAAACAAAATAAGTCTACCATCAAACAAAATAAGTCTACCATCAAACGAAAATAAGTCTACCATCAAACAAAATAAGTCTACCATCAAACAGAAAATAAGTCTACCATCAAACAAAATAATCTACCAAAAAAAAAAAAAAAATCTACATCAAACAAAATAAGTCTACCATCAAACAGAAAATAATCTACCATCAAACAGAAAATAAGTCTACCATCAAACATAAAATAAGTCTACCATCAAACAGAAAATAAGTCTACCATCAAACAGAAAATAAGTCTACCATCAAACAGAAAATAAGTCTACCATCAAACAAAATAAGTCTACCATCAAACAAAATAAGTCTACCATCAAACAAAATAAGTCTACCATCAAACGGAAAATAAGTCTACCATAAACAGAAAATAAGTCTACCATCAAACAGGAAATAAGTCTACCATCAAACAACAATAAGTCTACCATCAAACCAAAATAAGTCTACCATCAAACGGAAAATAAGTCTACCATCAAACGAAAATAAGTCTACCATCAAACAGAAAATAAGTCTACCGTCAAACAAAATAAGTCTACCATCAAATAGAAAATAATCTACCATCAAACAGAAAATAAGTCTACCATCAAACATAAAATAAGTCTACCATCAAACAGAAAATAAATCTACCATCAAACAGAAAATAAGTCTACCATCAAACAGAAAATAAGTCTACCATCAAACAGAAAATAAGTCTACCATCAAACAGGAAATAAGTCTACCATCAAACAAAAAATAAGTCTACCATGAAACAGAAAATAAGTCTACCATCAAACCAAAATAAGTCTACCATCAAACGGAAAATAAGTCTACCATCAAACAGAAAATAAGTCTACCGTCAAACCAAAATAAGTCTACCATCAAACAGAAAATAAGTCTACCATCAAACAAAAATAAGTCTACCATCAAACATAAAATAAGTCTACCATCAAACAGAAAATAAATCTACTATCAAACAGAAAATAAGTCTACCATCAAACAGAAAATAAGTCTACCATCAAACAGAAAATAAATCTACCATCAAACAGAAAATAAGTCCACCATCAAACAGAAAATAAGTCTACCATCAAACAGGAAATAAGTCTACCATCAAACAAAAAATAAAAAACAGAAAATAAGTCTACCATCAAACAAAAATAAGTCTACCATCAAACAGAAAATAAGTCTACCATTAAACAGAAAATAAGTCTATCATCGAGTTGAAAATAAGTCTACCATCAAACAGAAAATAAGTCTACCATCAAACAGAAAATAAGTCTACCATGAAACAGAAAATAAGTCTACCATAGAACAAAAATAAATCTACCATCAAACAAAAAATAAGTCTCTCATCAAACAGAAAATAAGTCTACCGTCAAACAACAATAAGTCTACCATCAAACCAAAATAAGTCTACCATCAAACGGAAAATAAGTCTACCATCAAACAGAAAATAAGTCTACCGTCAAACCAAAATAAGTCTACCATCAAACAGAAAATAAGTCTACCATCAAACAAAAATAAGTCTACCATCAAACAAAAATAAGTCTACCATCAAACAGAAAATAAGTCTACTATCAAACAAAAAGAAGTCTATCATCGAGTAGAAAATAAGTCTACCATCAAACAGAAAATAAATCTACCATCAAACAGAAAATAAGTCCACCATCAAACAGAAAATAAGTCTACCATCAAACAGGAAATAAGTCTACCATCAAACAAAAAATAAGTCTACCATGAAACAGAAAATAAGTCTACCATCAAACAAAAATAAGTCTACCATCAAACAGAAAATAAGTCTACCATTAAACAGAAAATAAGTCTATCATCGAGTTGAAAATAAGTCTACCATCAAACAGAAAATAAGTCTACCATCAAACAGAAAATAAGTCTACCACCAAGTACAATAAGTCTACCGCTATCACAAATAGGTCTACCATCACTAAGTTCGAAAATAAGTCTACCACCACTATAAATTCCTAAACAGGAAATAAGTCTACCACCAAGTACAATAAGTCTACCGCTATCACAAATAAGTCTACCAAATGTCTAATGTGAAAAAAAGTCTACCGTCACTAAGTTTGATAAAAAGTCTACCATCACTAGACCTGGGTAAAAACAAATCTACCGCTTCTATCGCTAAAAACGCATAAGTCTACCACCATTGATCCTAAAAAAATAAGTTTACCAGTCAACGGTTGGTTTCGTTGACCGAAAATACGAAATAAGTCTACTGCTAACTATAAGTCTACCATTACTACAATAAGTCTACCACTACTAAACACAAAATAAATCTACCACCACGCTAAAAAATTCTACCGCAAAAAATAAGTCTACCGCTACTAAATAAGTCTACCATCACTATAAATCTACCGCTGCTATGACTAAAAATCTACCACCAAAGGAAACAAATCTACCAGTCAAAAATAAATCTACCATCGAAGAAAAATAAATCTACCGCTGAAAATAAGTCTACGAAAATAAATCTACCATTCGAAGAATAAGTCTACCGCAGAAAATAAGTCTACCGCTACGGGAAAATAAGTCTACCGCAGAGAAAATAAGTCTACCGTTCGGAAATAAGTCTACCACCAAAGGAGACACAATAAGTCTACCGCTCAAAAATAAGTCTACCGCTCCTCAAATAAGTCTACGGACAAAAAAATAAGTCTACCAGAGCTCAAATAAGTCTACCATCACATAGCGGTAGACTTATTTTTTTTAGGCGGGAAACTTTCGCGCCTACGCGGCGCATTTCATTAATGGCATTTTTGTAAATACGTTTTTTGTTATCAAAGGAAAAAGGGTAAAACGGACTCGAAATTAGCCCAGTAATTAAAATCTAAGAAGGTTATTTGAGTTAGACCAAAATCTAAGAAGGTTATTCTATTAGGTTGCTTTGTTGACCAATCGTTTATCTTTGAATTCAAACTATGTCCATAATCATTTGAATTCAAACCATATTTTATTGTACACAATGACTTATTTTTAATAACATCTACACTACCAATTATTTTATTTTTTTACATAAAATTATACTAGCTAGTAAAATGACGGGTATTGGATATTTAAAGCATGTACATACAATGCTTTTTTTTTTGAGAAAAATGTACATACAATGCTGAACAAAACTTAAAATAAGATCTGCATAAGATCATTTAGATAAAATAGAACTCGATTCATAGTTTGGAGTTCCTTATACCACTTACACAGTTTATTTTACTTGTTAAACATTTCCATCGTTTTTAATTTCTGTAGGTAATTAATATGGTGGACATGGAAAAAAAAAAAGATAATACAACAGAAAAACTATACCAACAATTTTGATCACAAAGATGATTAATAGCAACACGTATCCTTGACTGAAATATAATCTTAGTTCAAATTATGTTGCTAATAAACATAAGAAGAAGCGAAAAGGATTTTTCTCAAAAAAATAAAAGAAGCAAAAAGGATAGGTAATGTCACCTAACAAAAAAAGATACAGCTCATAACTTCAAACAAAACGGCGGCGATTTAACTTAAGAGAACTAAATGGAAGATTCAGCGCAAACCAATGAGAAACTTTCAGCTTTGACATGTATCCAAATCCGTTTTTTGCTTATAATTTAATATTTTCATTGGACATATCACTTTCTCAATCGCTGTCTCTATTATCTAAAAATCGATAATATATGTGATATTCAAAAATAAATGTATCTTTTTTTTTTTTGGTCAAAAACAAAAATAAATGTATCTAAGGGCACCATTAATGGTGATATTTCCAAAGGTTCTATAACATTAAAAAATGAAAAAAAAATAATAAAAGAGGAGAGACGGAGTGGAGCGTGTCTTGTAGGAGAATTTTTAGAACCAAGTTTAAGACACTTGATACCACATGGAGCATTATTATTGGGTTAGTCTTTTATATCTAATTATTTGATTTATCAAAATTAGAAATTAGAATATTTTATTTTTTAGACCCATTAAAAAACAAGCTCACCAATAATGGTGCTCTTCGGCATGGAGGACTAACAAAACTAATAAGTGGCCAAGGTGCGGTTTTTGATGTATATATGTGTAATTTACATGTATAATACACGTATATGTAAAAAGTTACTGTGTTATGCTTTTTATGGGTTTGAGATCAATTAGTATATGATTTTTATAGTTTAGATTTTTTTTAATAAATTAGTATTCTTTAAAAAATTTGAATAATATAATTATATTTCAAACACACTAGTTATTTCAGTTATTCGAATTATCTATAAATAAAAATATCAAATTTTGATAGTCTTTGTAACAAAGTTACGAAATATACAGAAAAGCCGCTACTTGTCTATTAGAAATTCAATTTTTTACTTGTAGAAGATTTGTTTTGTAAGTAATATATATATATATCTATATATATATATATTAACAAATTGAATTAGTTATTAATATTAAAATAATAATAAATTTTATTTAATAAAATTATTATCTAAAAAAATATTATACAAAATATGGTTTTAAACCGCTTTATTTTTTTACCAATCAAACCATTGTTTTGTACCGTATGTTATTTTTACCAATCAAACATTACTCCGTCCCGCTTTTCTACACAAACCGCTTTTATTCCGTAAATACATCTTTTTTACAAAATCCGCAGTTGTACCGCACCGTTTTACATAGTTTTTTTTATCTGGACCGCTTAATTTGATGTTACCATCCGAACCCTAAGAAAATGTTAACGCCATTAGTTTTTTTATTTTAAAGGAGATCTCTCAGAGTAAATTTTTTATCTTTATAACCACTAAGTTTATTGCTTCTTTTATTATAAAATTGTTGTGTACGAATATTTCAATACAATTTTATACATTTAAAAAATATATATAGCACTAGGAAGGGACCACAATTTTTGTTTTAGGGAATATATATAATTTAACCATTTTCTTTTAATTTGCAAAATAATTTTGATGTGAGATGTATTTGTCAAATATCGGGTTGAAACTTGGATGTTTTTTCCCCAAGTTTTTTGTAAAAGGTTTTCTATTGAAAGCATAGAGATTAATTACACCATCGTACAGTAACATAAAAACAACTCTAGTGTAAGCAAAACAAGAAGACATCAAATAACCAATTAATTGGGACCCGATACCCGACTCTTATATAATCCTTACTGGATTTGTTATCCACCATATCAATATTCGTATTTTATACCGCTTCTATTTTAAATTTGTAATTTTATATCTATTAAACTATATATTGCTAGTGTTTTCAAATTATACTTTTTAACCACCAACTTTCCTCTCAAGTATAGAACAAAACCCTAATGGCATAAGCTTTGGTGTTGTGTGATGCTCTAAACTATGCGACCAGCGGAGTTCTCCACTACTTTCAAGTAGCTTGAGATTTGGAACAATGGATCCAAATGTTCAAACAAAAATCCAAACCACAAAAAAAATAGATTCTATATAGATCTAAATATAAAGTTTGAGCATGTTCAAAGGCTAAACAATATCGAGACTGATGTTTCAAAAAATGGTGTCCTCAACTTTGCTTTGGCTCATTATGATTATGCACCGTCTTAATCCCGGGTTTATACCGTTTTATAAAATTTTGTCATTTTGTAATGATTTCTTTCTTTTTTTTTGCTATATAAACCTCTATCGATAAATTATATTGTAATAATGCGGGTAAAGGTAATAAGATCGGATACCCGGAGGGTCAAAGGTTTTTTACAGGGTACCCGATTTTTGCAAGTTGGGTAAAGGTAAATTTTTCCGATACCCGTCAAAATCGGATCGGGTCAAGGGTAATATAAAATATCAAGGTACCCGTCCCGTGCCCAGGCCTAAAACTACGTACAAACAGCAGCAAAAAAGAAATGACTGTATGAATCAATCCGAACTAGATAACCAATTTTTGCCGTGAAAATTACCAAAGCCTGGGAGGATTGTCGTTGGACACAAGACACTAAGGTATTCCGAGCAACAACCAGAACATAACACAAACGGCAACAACCCAATGCAAGCTTATACACAGTCAATCGAATAACACAACCTACTTACAAATTAAGACTCGATAATGTTGAAATCTCCTATCGAGATATAGTTTTTCCGATAATACATTATACATAATACACTATTTGTAAATACGATACGTCATTTATACAAGAACCATCTGCAAAAAAATGACGATATTATATATTTTATATATATGATAACATTATATTTATAGAACAAACAAAGTTATTAATATGAGAAGGGTCACAAGATATCGTAGATGCAAATAAATGAGACCGGTTTATAGGGGGATTGACTTTTGGTGGGTGCAAGTGTTTGGTTTCTTCTTATCTTTCTGACATTTTCGCAATATGGTTGTTTGGTTGTATACAGCAAATCATGCCGTTTGTAACACTTGAATAAACCACATCAAAATTGACGATTAGTCTTTTCGAAAAAAACTAGTATGCGATCTATTCTTGTATACTACTCCCTCCGTTGCATATTAGTTGTCATTTTAGATGATTTCACGTCAATTAAAAAAACATTAAAAAAAATCTGTTTTACCTCCTAATTAATGTGTTTTTCATTTGATATGTGTAGTTAATAAGCGTATGGATAAAATCGGAAAATCAATCATAAATTTGCATTGAAAATGTAAAATGACAACTAATTTAATATAAAATAAAAAGCGTAGAATGACAACTAATATAAAACGGAGGGAATACTAGTTTTAACCGCTGAAAATATCTTTATTAACTGAATTTCATACATTGTCCAAAAATATATATTTTAGATATTTTTTCCTAATGGATATTGTTTTCACAAGATTTTTCTTTTCTCTAAATTTTGTTTTCCTTATAATGGTTGACACCCTGTAATAGTCTTGAATTTCAATATTCTCCACCAAATTAATGGGTTCTAATTAATGGCTATGAAGGTTTTTTGCTTTATCTTTGTCCCTCTCCTTTTTTTCCTATCCTCAACTCATTTCTCTTCTCTTTTTTCAACCAAAACTTAATGCACTTCCTTATCAATTTCCTCTATAGCATAAAGAGTTACTACACTTCCATAACTCTTTACCCAAACCTTCACACATACACACGCACATAGTTTAAATAGTTTTATCAAACCGCCCATCGTTTAAGTTAAATCATATTTAAAAACAATGACTTATGTGAATGTAAGAACTTGTTACATTATTTGTTAACTTCCATAAAATACCAACTAATCTCACTAGTAGAGTGACTCATTAGACAAAATCCTCTTGTGTTTCAATATACTTTGGTCCATTGGCAGAAGTGTTATCTAAGGAAATTAAATAAGAACGGAAATAAACCTATGAATATAATTTACAACTACAATAGCTTTTTAGTTTTTATATTTTAGAAAATTGATCTACATATAACTTAGGATTTAGGGTTTTTGTTTTTATATACAAGTGTGTAATGTTGTTTACTCTATAGCAGTGGTTAGAAGTTGGTGAACCATCATTCTATGACTATCTATATTAAATTCCATTGAAAGAGTTCTTCTTACTTTGTGATGGGACGAAGAGAATCCAAAGCAATATGTATTTATAATCATAAAATACCCATTTTCACTCATGTGTTGATGATATGATCATGACAACCAACTATCTTGCCATTACAGCTGAACCAATTTGGAAAAAGTTTTGCAAGTCAAGGTAATGTATAATGCAAGATATGACTTACATTTTTGTAAATATCAACTACTAAAATTACTCGGTTAAATCAGTTTGAAAAACAGTAAGTAAGACAACCTAGCTAGCATTGTTTTTAAAGTCAACAACATCATTAATTTAAGAAACTTGTTTGTATAAGGCATGCATTGATTAATTTCCAACTACTTCAACGGCCACGGCTTAAACCTTACAAGTTTCACCACAAGTGTTAATCTTTTTTGGTATTTTGGACATAAAAAAGTTTATGATACAAAGTCATCTCTAATGAAAAAGGTAGATGCATTCATTGAATGAGATGGTGTTGGCATTCTTGTTCTTAGGATTCAAAAAGTAAATTAAGCGTGAGATCCCGTTGTTTGATAGATTTGATATAAAGCGCGTTATGTAAAAATATCTTACTATTGTACAATAATGATTTTTTTCTTACTATTGTAAGCGTTTCATTTAGCAAAAATATCTTTTACTTTTACAAAATTTTAAGTTTAGTGTGAGTTTTGTTATGATATACTAATATTCTTTGAGAATTTTTTTTTTTGTTTTTTGAGAAAATATATATATACTTATATTTTAATTATATTTTAGCGTTGTTGTTTTAGAAAAAATGTAATATCATATCTCTATGTTATGTTGTCAAACATCATCAACTAAATTTTGGAAACAAAATATACTGTAATAACAAGTTACTAAATATATGATGTCATATATTTGGAAAATCGATAATGTCAATTCTATAATATATTTTCTTACCAAAACCATGTCAATTAAATATTCATTTTAATGAACCTAAATCACTATTACACAACAATCATATATGAGTTACTAAAATATGATGTCATATTTGGAAGATATATAATGTCAAATTTCAACAAAAATCATATCTTACCAAAAACCATACCATATATACAAATCTAAAATTGTTACTGTTACATAGCAAAATAAGCGGCGTAATCAAATCAAAACGAAATTGAGATGTACTACTACTATACTTTTTTATTTAAGGAAAACAAAATAATGAACAAAGCAAAAAGTCGTATCTGACCAATCCTAAAAAAAGAAACACAAAAATCAAAGGTCAAATTAAACTTTGGTATAATTCCAAGTTTTCATAATGAAAAGAAATTGACCATTTTACCCTTACACCTATATCCATCATCTTAAAAATAAAAGGTCAAAAACAAAAACTTCCTCCACCGTCTCTCTCTCCTCTCTGCGCAGAGAAAAGCTTCTCTCATTCATTAACCCAACCCATTAGCTAATGTCTAGTACAAGATAAATCAATAAAACCCATCAGATCACAATTCAAAGTTTGTTCCTTTATTGTTAAAATGGGAAGCAAATGGCGAAAAGCAAAGCTTGCTTTAGGTCTTAATTTGTGTCTTTATGTTCCTAAAACGCATGAAGAATCTTCTTCTTCTAACTCTAGAATATCCAATGACGCCGTTTTTGCTTTCTCCGGTATTGATTCCGAGACCCACGACTCCGACTCCTTCTTCCTCTGGTCTTCGATTACCTAGGTCCATGAGCAAATCTTCATCAAAGGTTTGATTTTTATCTTACTTTCTCTGTTTTTTTGATATTTTGAATTGTGGGTTTGTTACAATTATTGATTTTTTCAATTGTCCTGGTAACGATTGAATCTAAAGTTTAGTTTTTTTGTGTGTTTGTTATCTTTAGGGTTGATTTTTTTTGGGGTCAAATTTGTTGCTAATTTCGAAATGAAAAGATAAAGTTATGATTTTTAGGTTCTGGGTCACCGTTGGATCGATGGTTCTTTTTGATTTTCAAAAAAATTGTGATTTTGGTTTGACAGCAAATCCTAGGGTTAATCTTTCTTGGAACTCCAAAAATTAATTTAATTGCTTTACTAGTGTTTAATCTTCAGCTAATTACTTTTTGTATAAAGTGTTTGGATCTTCACGCATATCAAATGATTTTATTGGTAGTATTTCCTTTTAATATATAGCTAAACTAGTAATAACCAATTATTTTTTTAAAAACTGTTTCATGTAATTAGAGGTGTTTTTTTCAACTACTATGACAACTAAAAAATCTACCTATAGATATTGTTGTTTTAGTGATTCACAAGGTTTAAGTAATAGTCCCTTGAGGGATTTAATGTGAGATTAGGATTTGGTAAACTTTATCTTATACTTATCAAGATTTTGACATTATAGCTGATTGGCTTGAGATTGGATTCTATTTTGTTATGTCTCTATCCATGGTTTATAGTGCCTTTTGTTTCTTTCAACCTCTCTGTTTTTTGTCATTTCTTCTTTTGTTTTTGAGTTTTAATTTTTATTGGTATTGTTGATGAAAAGATGTACAATTTTGTTGTGATGTAATTATCAACTCTCCCAAATGGAGCCACTGTGGGGATAAAGTTTTTTTTGACATTAGTCAAGTGCATTTCAAGGACCAATCTTCTTTTTTCTATGGGGTTACTTTTTTTTGCATTCAACTTTTTCAATTATTGTTGATTGAAAGATACCATTCCTAGTGTTCTACTTCTACTGTTCATCATATATTCTCCTTATTCTAGTTAACATGTTCCTTAATCTTGGTATACACTACTAATAATTGCTAGTTTCAACCATTAAACATTATAAAATTTTAGTTGATTCTTTTCAATGTTCACACTTTCCTTTGCATTGTTTTTATATAACTTTGATCTTTCTGGAGTTGAATTTGCCTAAAAAAGCTTTGAATTACTGATCTGGTTAATTCTGAGTCCTTTAACTTTATAAAACTGTTCCTTTATCTTTCTCTTTGTCCATTGTTCTTTTAATTGTTTGACCTCATAGATTCCAAATAACTTTGATCAAGATTCCAAGATCCATATTCTCTAACCAAGAAACCATTATTCTGGTCCAAGGTTATTGAAATTATTATCACAATGGTTGAATTTAAATTTTTCTTTTTTCCAAGTAATGGAAATAGAAAGATTCCATCTTTTTTTTTATAACTGTTTGCTCTTCTTTTTATGCATCATACAATAATAGAGGCTCATAGTAACAGAAACAAATGTGTCAGAAACTATGACACAAACTCACCCATGTCAGGTTCCTTTGGATTCTTGTAATTACCACAATGACCTGTAACTGTAACTCCTCTCTGTTACGTGGATACCATTTTCTTCTCCTAAAGCTAACTATGGATCTTCTTTATACAGAATTTGAAACTCATTGTTGTGTTCTGCTTTGTGAATTTGCAGAAAACGTGTGCAATATGTTTGACGGCGATGAAACCAGGGCAAGGCCATGCTATCTTC
Organism: Arabis alpina; assembly: GCA_900128785.1. Taxonomy (NCBI): domain Eukaryota; kingdom Viridiplantae; phylum Streptophyta; class Magnoliopsida; order Brassicales; family Brassicaceae; genus Arabis; species Arabis alpina. The sequence goes on along the minus strand of LT669795.1, from coordinate 41,802,415 downwards.
ACTGCGGAATGCTCACATTCGTTTCATTTCCATTGCATCACGAAGAATGTTAGACACGGGAACCAGATTTGTCCCGTATGTCGCGCGAAATGGAATGAGGTCCCTCTTCAGAGCCCTAATCCTAAGTCTAATTCCGCTGTCAAACCGATAGGTCGACCTAGAAACGATGCTTGGATGACTATACCACCACGCATGTCGTCCCTGGTTCAATCTACTCCACGGCCTGACGCTCTAAGGCCGGTTTCCTCGATCTTTAACAACGAGCCTGCGGTTTTTAATGATGATGAGGCTCTGGAACTTCAGGATCGTCCTGCTGAATCGGGTTTGGAGAAATTGAAACCTGGTGTTGCTGGGAAGCTGGAAGTTAAAACATATCCAGAAATTTCGGAAGTAGTGAGATCGGTTTCGTTTAAGGATTTTGCTGTACTGATCAATCTAAAAGCTCCTGCTGCTTCAAAGTCCTCTTCGAATTCATCATCATCTTCTCGAGCTCCTGTTGATCTAGTCACGGTTCTTGATGTGAGTGGAAGCATGGCTGGAACAAAGTTGGCGTTGCTGAAACGAGCAATGGGTTTTGTGATTCAGAATCTTGGCCCATTTGATCGTCTCTCGGTTATATCCTTCTCCTCCACAGCACGTCGTAGCTTTCCTCTTCGTCTCATGACTGAGACTGGTAAACAAGAGGCTTTGCAGGCTGTTAATGCGTTGGTCTCAAACGGAGGGACTAATATTGCAGAGGGATTGAAGAAAGGCGCAAGAGTTCTGATCGACCGTAGATTCAAGAACCCGGTATCGAGCATCGTGCTCTTATCTGATGGTCAAGATACATATACCATGACTAGTCCTACCGGTACATCTTCCAGAGAGGCGAGTTACAAAACCCTTCTTCCGAAAGAGATCAACGGAAACCGAATCCCGGTTCATGCGTTCGGATTTGGTACTGATCACGATGCTTCTTTGATGCATTCCATTGCAGAAAACTCCGGAGGTACATTTTCTTTCATAGAGTCCGAAACTGTTATACAAGATGCATTTGCACAGTGCATTGGAGGTCTTCTCAACGTTGTGGTTCAAGAGCTATGCGTTAAGATCGAGTGTCTTCATCCCAAGTTGAAGATTGGATCAGTTAAAGCTGGAAGCTACCTTTTTGATAGTGGTAAGGATTTGAGAACCGGATCTATCGGAGTAGGTGACCTCTACGCGGAGGAACAGAGGAATTTCTTGGTGAATCTTGATATCCCCATTGTCGACGGAATTTCAGATCCAATGTCGTTACTCAAGGTTCGATGCGTTTACAAAGACCCGGTAACAAAAGAGACCATCAATTTGAACAATTCTGGCGAAGTGAAGATTCTCAGGCCGATTGTGATGGCAGAAGGAAGACCTGTGGTGTCAGTTGAAGTAGACAGACAGAAAATCAGGTTACGTGCAGCGGAAGCAATCTCTGAGGCTAGGGTTTTAGCTGAACGGGGCGATTTGACGGGCGCGGTTTCTGTTCTAGAGACTTGCCGTGAGGTATTGACAGAAAGTGTTTCGGGTCAAGCCGGAGATCCATTGTGTGTCTCACTGTGTGCGGAGCTGAAGGAGACGCAGGAGAGAATGGCGAGCCGTCAAGTTTACGAGAGTTCGGGTAGGGCTTACGTTCTCGCCGGTCTGAGCTCGCATTCGTGGCAGCGAGCCACGACAAGAGGCGACATGAGCGATACAACCACGTCGAGTTACCAGACGCAAACAATGGTGGATATGGTGACTCTTTCGCAAACCATGAACTTCGGAAACCCTCTCGCTTCTTCTAATTCAAACTCGAATCCCTCGGTGCATCGGAAACTCCGGCAAGCTCTCACTTTTCCGGCGAGGCCAAGACCTAGGTGATTTGACGTTATGGATTTTTCAAATATTTAAGCTTTTTGTGTTTTTGCTTAGTAACGATTTGTTTTTCAATTGGGAGGGTAGTTTACGCTTAATTTTTCAATTTTGGGGTATAAGTTGAATTAGTAGCTTTTGGTGGGGTTGGAACAAAAATGAAGAAAATGGGACTAATGTGAAATTGGTGCTTATATAGGTATATATATTGGCATTTTTAGCAAGAGTGGCGTGGGTTTTTTCCCTTCATTATAATCATAATCTTTTTATGTTAATGTGTTTGGTGGGTATACATATAAGGCTTGTGAATTGTGATTGTGGAGAAAATGTTCTCCCAAATATTTTTAGTTTATATACTTTTGCTGCCTAAAAATTCCTAATTATTCTCATTATATTTACTTATAGAAAATAAAGCTAGAACTTATACCATTTGATCATATGGTATTTAGGTACTTACTCAAAGTTATGGGTATAAACTTTAAATGGTAACCATATTCTAACGGATTTAGTGGATTCGAGTTTGAGCAATTTTGAAAGTTAGCTTTCGCAACCAAAACGTCTGGTTTTTCTAACTTCAGATTACATTTCATTGTTTTGTACTAATCAACAACAAAAATTGGCAGATAACACAAAAATTCAGCCACTCCACAAAATTAAAGTGAGCTTATATGCAAAACGCTAAAAACCGATTCGAATGATGATGGATCGAAGAGTACTTCCAAGAGAGATGACGATCTCTTAGACTACAAAGCTCGTGAATAACTTAGATATACACACTAAGAAGATCACAAGTTGAGAAGGTACGAAGCCTCTCGGATCAAACAAGTATAAGAAGTTTTAGAATAAAATGTTTGATGATTTATTTGATGAAAGAACCGAGTTTAAATAGGAGGAGGAAGCCTTGAAACACCCTTCAAGATTTCCCATTGATTACACGGAAAATAAAAGTAATAAATAGTTTTAACTAGAAGTTTGATAGACAAAAACGAAATTAAATCTAGTTGACTCGGTTTTGCATATAACCGGACTTGGGTAACTCCGGTTCTTCTTATTTCTAGCAATGTCGATGATGAGGCTTTGGATTACGTGTGTGAACCTCGCCTCGTTAAAAACCTTGACTTAGAAAAACCCATTGGGACAAAACCAAGCCAAGGAAAAGAGTGCGAATCACACACCTCTCATCACCGACCTTTAAGCCACTTGAATCACAACCAGTGTAGTTGGACAAGTGTTCGGCTCAAGGTTGCTTTCAATGCGCCATAAGAGTGAGTTGATGGCTTGATTAAGTTGCCTAGTCTTGGACCTCGTCATTGGTCCATTCGCTACATGTAAGGAGTTAGCGTCCAAATGATCCTCCTCGGCTACAAGCGCTTCCTCGGCTACAAGGGCTTCCTTAGCTCCATGTTCTAAGCTTTCCATGATCGCATCAGTTCATCACCACCGTCTTTGTCCACCATCGTATATGTTTTGAACATAATTAACAATTTTCACTACCACCGTCGTCTACATTCGGAACATGTATTTAACTATTTTTTTAAACAAGAAATTATTACAATAGCATTTTTATGAAGTTAATTAGCTATGTTATGAAATTAGTATAATTGAAAATTATGCTATGAAAATAGTTTTTTAACACTTGATTATCAGATAATCTATTACATCAGCCCTAGATATATTCGATCTACCTACAGCCTATGCTATAGGGTTAACAGCTTCCACAAATGTTTCTATGATGCAATTCTCCATGTACGACGTCTCTCATGATGGACAAACTCTCCCCGACGAACGGCTCATGTACGACATCTCCCATGATGGACATGGTCTCCTTGGACGATGGAAAAGCGCTTCTCCGTTAATCTGCAAGAAACTGTATTATTTGGGGTTCAAATCCCAGACCTGATGTAGAAGCTTTTAAACCCTAAACCATTGGATCGAGGCTTCCACGCTACAAAAATAATTTAACTATGTTTTAAGGACAATTATGATTATAACTAATTCTCTCTCCTACTTACTTCATTCTTTTTTTTAACATGTTACTTACCCAATATTCTCTTTTAAAAGTGATATTCTACTAATTAATTCCATATTATATTAATATGATATTATAGATCTTCAAATTAATAAATAGACAACAATGATATTAATTTCGGTCATATGATTATTTTACATTTAATATTACAATGTAAATTTCATATATATACACATTGTAGTGATACTTTTTTTTTACTTTTCTTTAATAAAAATCCTTATTAATTTCAACTTTGGGGATACATAGACAACATGATATTTCAACCTCTTTGATTGTTACAATAAAATAAAGAGATAATTACTAGAATAACCTTTTTAGATGTTTGGTTTACTCAAATAACATTTAAATTTTGAGCTTTTATTTTTTGAAAAAAAGATTACAAAGACATTAAAAATACTTCAAATTCGTTTATTAACGAAAATGCCATTGAGAAAAAAAAACCAACATAAAACCAAAAAAAAAAAAAAAAAAAATCAGATTTCATCTTCTTAATTCCGGCGAAGAAAAGTTCCGATGAGTGTTGGGGTTTCGTTTTCGTGCGTTGTAGAGAGGTAATCTCTTGATTCTAACCGGTTTCGTTTGGGTATGTTGAACTTTTGTAAAATCACGTTTTGATCCAAATCTGAATTTTTTCCAGATCTTGTTTTTTCCCGATCTGGATTTTTTCAGATCTGGATTTTTGTTTGATGGTAGACTTATTTTTTGTTTGATGGTAGACTTATGTTGATGGTAGACTTATTTTTGTTTGATAGACTTATTTTGATGTTTGATGGTAGACTTATTTTCTTTGATGGTAGACTTATTTTTACTCGAATGACTTCTTTTTTGATTGTTATGGTAGACTTATTTTCTGTTTGATGGTAGACTTATTTTCTGTTTGATGGTAGACTTATTTTCTGTTTGATGGTAGACTTATTTTCTGTTTGATGGTAGACTTATTTTCTGTTTGATGGTAGACTTATTTTCTGTTTGATGGTAGACTTATTTTCTGTTTGATGGTAGACTTATTTTCTGTTTGATGGTAGACTTATTTTCTTTGATGGTAGACTTATTTTCTGTTTGATGGTAGATTTATTTTCTGTTTGATGGTAGACTTATTTTCTGTTTGATGGTAGATTTATTTTCTGTTTGATGGTAGACTTATTTTCTGTTTGATGGTAGACTTATTTTCTGTTTGTGGTAGACTTATTTTCTGTTTGATGGTAGACTTATTTTCTACTCGATGATAGACTTATTTTCCAAAATGTTCTAATTTCCATGAATTTCTTTACAGGTATTCTTTGTACGTGCAATGCGTAACCGCATGAAGATTGTAAAGAACATCCAAAAGATCATGAAGATGGTAGATTTTTATGAGACACACACGTTCTGATTTGTAATATAAGATACAATTGTTATGGTAGACTTTTTGCAAAGAGATTCAAACATTATGGTAGACATTTATGAACATTTTTTGTAGTGTAATGAATGAATTGACAACATTTATTTATTTTCATGTATGGTTAAAACATAACTTCTGAAATGTCTCTGTAACGATTACAAAATCCTTAAAACACGAGTACGAGTTCATACGAAAAGATAGAAAAAAATATATGAAAATATATAGTACATACTAAATCTACCACCACTTGTATATAAATCTATCATCACTTGCATGATATAGGTCGAACCGGGTTTAATAGTGTTTTTAAAAATAATAATATATATAGTTTTTGTATAATTATAAGTCTATCATCGAGTAGAAAATAAGTCTACCATCAAAAAGAAAATAAGTCTACCATAGAACAAAAATAAATCTACCATCAAACAAAAAATAAGTCTCCCATCAAACAAAATAAGTCTACCGTCAAACAACAATAAGTCTACCATCAAACAAAATAAGTCTACCATCAAACGGAAAATAAGTCTACCATCAAACAGAAAATAAGTCTACCGTCAAACCAAAATAAGTCTACCATCAAACAGAAAATAAGTCTACCATCAAACAAAAATAAGTCTACCATCAAACATAAAATAAGTCTACCATCAAACAGAAAATAAGTCTACCATCAAACAGAAAATAAGTCTACCATCAAACAGAAAATAAGTCTACCATCAAACAGAAAATAAGTCTACCATCAAACAGAAAATAAGTCTACCATCAAACAAAAATAAGTCTACCATCAAACAGAAAATAAGTCTACCATCAAACAAAAATAAGTCTACCATCAAACAGAAAATAAGTCTACCATCAAACAGAAAATAAGTCTACCATCAAACAGAAAATAAGTCTACCATCAAACAGAAAATAAGTCTACCATGAAACAGAAAATAAGTCTAACCCATTCAAACAGAAAATAAAGTCTACCATCAGAAAATAAGTCCATCAAACAAAATAAGTCTACCATCAAACAGAAAATAAGTCTATACCATCAAACAAAAATAAGTCTACCATCAAACAGAAAATAAAGTTATCTACCATCAAACAAAAATAAGTCTACCATCAAACAGAAAATAAGTCTACCATCAAAACAGAAAATAAGTCTACCATCAACAGAAAATAAGTCTACCAGTCAAACAGAAAATAAGTCTAACCATCAAACAAAAATAAGTCTACCATCAAACAGAAAATAAGTCTACCATCAAACAAAAAAAAGTCTACCAGCCTATCAACGGAAAATAAGTCTACCATCAAAACAGAAAATAAGTCTACCGTCAAACCAAAATAAGTCTACCATCAAACAGAAAATAAGTCTACCATCAAACAAAAATAAGTCTACCATCAAACAAAAATAAGTCTACCATCAACAGAAAATAAGTCTACTATCAAACAAAAGAAAGTCTATCATCGAGTAGAAAATAAGTCTACCATCAAACAGAAAATAAATCTACCATCAAACAGAAAATAAGTCCACCATCAAACAGAAAATAAGTCCTACCATCAAACAGGAAATAAGTCTACCATCAAACAAAAAATAAGTCTACCATGAAACAGAAAATAAGTCTACCATCAAACAAAAATAAGTCTACCATCAAACAGAAAATAAGTCTACCATTAAACAGAAAATAAGTCTATCATCGAGTTGAAAAATAAGTCTACCATCAAACAGAAAATAAGTCTACCATCAAACAGAAAATAAGTCTACCACCAAGTACAATAAGTCTACCGCTATCACAAATAGGTCTACCATCACTAAGTTCGAAAATAAGTCTACCACCACTATAAATTCCTAAACAGGAAATAAGTCTACCACCAAGTACAATAAGTCTACCGCTATCACAAATAAGTCTACCAAATGTCTAATGTGAAAAAAAGTCTACCGTCACTAAGTTTGATAAAAAGTCTACCATCACTAGACCTGGGTAAAAACAAATCTACCGCTTCTATCGCTAAAAACGCATAAGTCTACCACCATTGATCCTAAAAAAATAAGTTTACCAGTCAACGGTTGGTTTCGTTGACCGAAAATACGAAATAAGTCTACTGCTAACTATAAGTCTACCATTACTACAATAAGTCTACCACTACTAAACACAAAATAAATCTACCACCACGCTAAAAAATTCTACCGCAAAAAATAAGTCTACCGCTACTAAAATAAGTCTACCATCACTATAAATCTACCGCTGCTATGACTAAAAATCTACCACCAAAGGAAACAAATCTACCAGTCAAAAATAAATCTACCATCGAAGAAAAATAAATCTACCGCTGAAAATAAGTCTACGAAAATAAATCTACCATTCGAAGAATAAGTCTACCGCAGAAAATAAGTCTACCGCTACGGGAAAATAAGTCTACCGCAGAGAAAATAAGTCTACCGTTCGGAAATAAGTCTACCACCAAAGGAGACACAATAAGTCTACCGCTCAAAAATAAGTCTACCGCTCCTCAAATAAGTCTACGGACAAAAAAATAAGTCTACCAGAGCTCAAATAAGTCTACCATCACATAGCGGTAGACTTATTTTTTTTAGGCGGGAAACTTTCGCGCCTACGCGGCGCATTTCATTAATGGCATTTTTGTAAATACGTTTTTTGTTATCAAAGGAAAAAGGGTAAAACGGACTCGAAATTAGCCCAGTAATTAAAATCTAAGAAGGTTATTTGAGTTAGACCAAAATCTAAGAAGGTTATTCTATTAGGTTGCTTTGTTGACCAATCGTTTATCTTTGAATTCAAACTATGTCCATAATCATTTGAATTCAAACCATATTTTATTGTACACAATGACTTATTTTTAATAACATCTACACTACCAATTATTTTATTTTTTTACATAAAATTATACTAGCTAGTAAAATGACGGGTATTGGATATTTAAAGCATGTACATACAATGCTTTTTTTTTTGAGAAAAATGTACATACAATGCTGAACAAAACTTAAAATAAGATCTGCATAAGATCATTTAGATAAAATAGAACTCGATTCATAGTTTGGAGTTCCTTATACCACTTACACAGTTTATTTTACTTGTTAAACATTTCCATCGTTTTTAATTTCTGTAGGTAATTAATATGGTGGACATGGAAAAAAAAAAAGATAATACAACAGAAAAACTATACCAACAATTTTGATCACAAAGATGATTAATAGCAACACGTATCCTTGACTGAAATATAATCTTAGTTCAAATTATGTTGCTAATAAACATAAGAAGAAGCGAAAAGGATTTTTCTCAAAAAAATAAAAGAAGCAAAAAGGATAGGTAATGTCACCTAACAAAAAAAGATACAGCTCATAACTTCAAACAAAACGGCGGCGATTTAACTTAAGAGAACTAAATGGAAGATTCAGCGCAAACCAATGAGAAACTTTCAGCTTTGACATGTATCCAAATCCGTTTTTTGCTTATAATTTAATATTTTCATTGGACATATCACTTTCTCAATCGCTGTCTCTATTATCTAAAAATCGATAATATATGTGATATTCAAAAATAAATGTATCTTTTTTTTTTTGGTCAAAAACAAAAATAAATGTATCTAAGGGCACCATTAATGGTGATATTTCCAAAGGTTCTATAACATTAAAAAATGAAAAAAAAATAATAAAAGAGGAGAGACGGAGTGGAGCGTGTCTTGTAGGAGAATTTTTAGAACCAAGTTTAAGACACTTGATACCACATGGAGCATTATTATTGGGTTAGTCTTTTATATCTAATTATTTGATTTATCAAAATTAGAAATTAGAATATTTTATTTTTTAGACCCATTAAAAAACAAGCTCACCAATAATGGTGCTCTTCGGCATGGAGGACTAACAAAACTAATAAGTGGCCAAGGTGCGGTTTTTGATGTATATATGTGTAATTTACATGTATAATACACGTATATGTAAAAAGTTACTGTGTTATGCTTTTTATGGGTTTGAGATCAATTAGTATATGATTTTTATAGTTTAGATTTTTTTTAATAAATTAGTATTCTTTAAAAAATTTGAATAATATAATTATATTTCAAACACACTAGTTATTTCAGTTATTCGAATTATCTATAAATAAAAATATCAAATTTTGATAGTCTTTGTAACAAAGTTACGAAATATACAGAAAAGCCGCTACTTGTCTATTAGAAATTCAATTTTTTTACTTGTAGAAGATTTGTTTTGTAAGTAATATATATATATATCTATATATATATATATTAACAAATTGAATTAGTTATTAATATTAAAATAATAATAAATTTTATTTAATAAAATTATTATCTAAAAAATATTATACAAAATATGGTTTTAAACCGCTTTATTTTTTTTACCAATCAAACCATTGTTTTGTACCGTATGTTATTTTTACCAATCAAACATTACTCCGTCCCGCTTTTCTACACAAACCGCTTTTATTCCGTAAATACATCTTTTTTACAAAATCCGCAGTTGTACCGCACCGTTTTACATAGTTTTTTTTATCTGGACCGCTTAATTTGATGTTACCATCCGAACCCTAAGAAAATGTTAACGCCATTAGTTTTTTTATTTTAAAGGAGATCTCTCAGAGTAAATTTTTTATCTTTATAACCACTAAGTTTATTGCTTCTTTTATTATAAAATTGTTGTGTACGAATATTTCAATACAATTTTATACATTTAAAAAATATATATAGCACTAGGAAGGGACCACAATTTTTGTTTTAGGGAATATATATAATTTAACCATTTTCTTTTAATTTGCAAAATAATTTTGATGTGAGATGTATTTGTCAAATATCGGGTTGAAACTTGGATGTTTTTTCCCCAAGTTTTTTGTAAAAGGTTTTCTATTGAAAGCATAGAGATTAATTACACCATCGTACAGTAACATAAAAACAACTCTAGTGTAAGCAAAACAAGAAGACATCAAATAACCAATTAATTGGGACCCGATACCCGACTCTTATATAATCCTTACTGGATTTGTTATCCACCATATCAATATTCGTATTTTATACCGCTTCTATTTTAAATTTGTAATTTTATATCTATTAAACTATATATTGCTAGTGTTTTCAAATTATACTTTTTAACCACCAACTTTCCTCTCAAGTATAGAACAAAACCCTAATGGCATAAGCTTTGGTGTTGTGTGATGCTCTAAACTATGCGACCAGCGGAGTTCTCCACTACTTTCAAGTAGCTTGAGATTTGGAACAATGGATCCAAATGTTCAAACAAAAATCCAAACCACAAAAAAAATAGATTCTATATAGATCTAAATATAAAGTTTGAGCATGTTCAAAGGCTAAACAATATCGAGACTGATGTTTCAAAAAATGGTGTCCTCAACTTTGCTTTGGCTCATTATGATTATGCACCGTCTTAATCCCGGGTTTATACCGTTTTATAAAATTTTGTCATTTTGTAATGATTTCTTTCTTTTTTTTTGCTATATAAACCTCTATCGATAAATTATATTGTAATAATGCGGGTAAAGGTAATAAGATCGGATACCCGGAGGGTCAAAGGTTTTTTACAGGGTACCCGATTTTTGCAAGTTGGGTAAAGGTAAATTTTTCCGATACCCGTCAAAATCGGATCGGGTCAAGGGTAATATAAAATATCAAGGTACCCGTCCCGTGCCCAGGCCTAAAACTACGTACAAACAGCAGCAAAAAGAAATGACTGTATGAATCAATCCGAACTAGATAACCAATTTTTGCCGTGAAAATTACCAAAGCCTGGGAGGATTGTCGTTGGACACAAGACACTAAGGTATTCCGAGCAACAACCAGAACATAACACAAACGGCAACAACCCAATGCAAGCTTATACACAGTCAATCGAATAACACAACCTACAACTTAGACAAATTAAGACTCGATAATGTTGAAATCTCCTATCGAGATATAGTTTTTCCGATAATACATTATACATAATACACTATTTGTAAATACGATACGTCATTTATACAAGAACCATCTGCAAAAAAATGACGATATTATATATTTTATATATATGATAACATTATATTTATAGAACAAACAAAGTTATTAATATGAGAAGGGTCACAAGATATCGTAGATGCAAATAAATGAGACCGGTTTATAGGGGGATTGACTTTTGGTGGGTGCAAGTGTTTGGTTTCTTCTTATCTTTCTGACATTTTCGCAATATGGTTGTTTGGTTGTATACAGCAAATCATGCCGTTTGTAACACTTGAATAAACCACATCAAAATTGACGATTAGTCTTTTCGAAAAAAACTAGTATGCGATCTATTCTTGTATACTACTCCCTCCGTTGCATATTAGTTGTCATTTTAGATGATTTCACGTCAATTAAAAAAACATTAAAAAAAATCTGTTTTACCTCCTAATTAATGTGTTTTTCATTTGATATGTGTAGTTAATAAGCGTATGGATAAAATCGGAAAATCAATCATAAATTTGCATTGAAAATGTAAAATGACAACTAATTTAATATAAAATAAAAAGCGTAGAATGACAACTAATATAAAACGGAGGGAATACTAGTTTTAACCGCTGAAAATATCTTTATTAACTGAATTTCATACATTGTCCAAAAATATATATTTTAGATATTTTTTCCTAATGGATATTGTTTTCACAAGATATTTTTCTTTTCTCTAAATTTTGTTTTCCTTATAATGGTTGACACCCTGTAATAGTCTTGAATTTCAATATTCTCCACCAAATTAATGGGTTCTAATTAATGGCTATGAAGGTTTTTGCTTTATCTTTGTCCCCTCCTTTTTTTCCTATCCTCAACTCATTTCTCTTCTCTTTTTCAACCAAAACTTAATGCACTTCCTTATCAATTTCCTCTATAGCATAAAGAGTTACTACACTTCCATAACTCTTTACCCAAACCTTCACACATACACACGCACATAGTTTAAATAGTTTTATCAACCGCCCATCGTTTAAGTTAAATCATATTTAAAAACAATGACTTATGTGAATGTAAGAACTTGTTACATTATTTGTTAACTTCCATAAAATACCAACTAATCTCACTAGTAGAGTGACTCATTAGACAAAATCCTCTTGTGTTTCAATATACTTTGGTCCATTGGCAGAAGTGTTATCTAAGGAAATTAAATAAGAACGGAAATAAACCTATGATATAATTTACAACTACAATAGCTTTTAGTTTTTATATTTTAGAAAATTGATCTACATATAACTTAGGATTTAGGGTTTTTGTTTTTATATACAAGTGTGTAATGTTGTTTACTCTATAGCAGTGGTTAGAAGTTGGTGAACCATCATTCTATGACTATCTATTAAATTCCATTGAAAGAGTTCTTCTTACTTGTGATGGGACGAAGAGAATCCAAAGCAATATGTATTTATAATCATAAAATACCCATTTTCACTCATGTTGATGATATGATCATGACAACCAACTATCTTGCCATTACAGCTGAACCAATTTGGAAAAAGTTTTGCAAGTCAAGGTAATGTATAATGCAAGATATGACTTACATTTTTGTAAATATCAACTACTAAAATTACTCGGTTAAATCAGTTTGAAAAACAGTAAGTAAGACAACCTAGCTAGCATTGTTTTAAAGTCAACAACATCATTAATTTAAGAAACTTGTTTGTATAAGGCATGCATTGATTAATTTCCAACTACTTCAACGGCCACGGCTTAAACCTTACAAGTTTCACCACAAGTGTTAATCTTTTTTGGTATTTTGGACATAAAAAAGTTTATGATACAAAGTCATCTCTAATGAAAAAGGTAGATGCATTCATTGAATGAGATGGTGTTGGCATTCTTGTTCTTAGGATTCAAAAAGTAAATTAAGCGTGAGATCCCGTTGTTTGATAGATTTGATATAAAGCGCGTTATGTAAAAATATCTTACTATTGTACAATAATGATTTTTTTCTTACTATTGTAAGCGTTTCATTTAGCAAAAATATCTTTTACTTTTACAAAATTTTAAGTTTAGTGTGAGTTTTGTTATGATATACTAATATTCTTTGAGAATTTTTTTTTTTGTTTTTTGAGAAAATATATATATACTTATATTTTAATTATATTTTAGCGTTGTTGTTTTAGAAAAAATGTAATATCATATCTCTATGTTATGTTGTCAAACATCATCAACTAAATTTTTGGAAACAAAATATACTGTAATAACAAGTTACTAAATATATGATGTCATATATTTGGAAAATCGATAATGTCAATTCTATAATATATTTTCTTACCAAAACCATGTCAATTAAATATTCATTTTAATGAACCTAAATCACTATTACACAACAATCATATATGAGTTACTAAAATATGATGTCATATTTGGAAGATATATAATGTCAAATTTCAACAAAAATCATATCTTACCAAAACCATACCATATACAAATCTAAAATTGTTACTGTTACATAGCAAAATAAGCGGCGTAATCAAATCAAAACGAAATTGAGATGTACTACTACTATACTTTTTTATTTAAGGAAAACAAAATAATGAACAAAGCAAAAAGTCGTATCTGACCAATCCTAAAAAAAGAAACACAAAAATCAAAGGTCAAATTAAACTTTGGTATAATTCCAAGTTTTCATAATGAAAAGAAATTGACCATTTTACCCTTACACCTATATCCATCATCTTAAAAATAAAAAGGTCAAAAACAAAAACTTCCTCCACCGTCTCTCTCTCCTCTCTGCGCAGAGAAAAGCTTCTCTCATTCATTAACCCAACCCATTAGCTAATGTCTAGTACAAGATAAATCAATAAAACCCATCAGATTCACAATTCAAAGTTTGTTCCTTTATTGTTAAAATGGGAAGCAAATGGCGAAAAGCAAAGCTTGCTTTAGGTCTTAATTTGTGTCTTTATGTTCCTAAAACGCATGAAGAATCTTCTTCTTCTAACTCTAGAATATCCAATGACGCCGTTTTGCTTTCTCCGGTATTGATTCCGAGACCCACGACTCCGACTCCTTCTTCCTCTGGTCTTCGATTACCTAGGTCCATGAGCAAATCTTCATCAAAGGTTTGATTTTTATCTTACTTTCTCTGTTTTTTTGATATTTTGAATTGTGGGTTTGTTACAATTATTGATTTTTTCAATGTCCTGGTAACGATTGAATCTAAAGTTTAGTTTTTTTTGTGTGTTTGTTATCTTTAGGGTTGATTTTTTTTGGGGTCAAATTTGTTGCTAATTTCGAAATGAAAAGATAAAGTTATGATTTTTAGGTTCTGGGTCACCGTTGGATCGATGGTTCTTTGATTGGTTCAAAAAAATTGTGATTTGGTTTAGACAGCAAATCCTAGGGTTAATCTTTCTTGGAACTCCAAAAATTAATTTAATTGCTTTACTAGTAATTGTTTAATCTTCAGCTAATTACTTTTTGTATAAAGTGTTTGGATCTTCACGCATATCAAATGATTTTATTGGTAGTATTTCCTTTTAATATATAGCTAAACTAGTAATAACCAATTATTTTTCCTTAAAAACTGTTTCATGTAATTAGAGGTGTTTTTTTCAACTACTATGACAACTAAAAAATCTACCTATAGATATTGTTGTTTTAGTGATTCACAAGGTTTAAGTAATAGTCCCTTGAGGGATTTAATGTGAGATTAGGATTTGGTAAACTTTATCTTATACTTATCAAGATTTTGACATTATAGCTGATTGGCTTGAGATTGGATTCTATTTTGTTATGTCTCTATCCATGGTTTATAGTGCCTTTTGTTTCTTTCAACCTCTCTGTTTTTTGTCATTTCTTCTTTTGTTTTTGAGTTTTAATTTTTATTGGTATTGTTGATGAAAAGATGTACAATTTTGTTGTGATGTAATTATCAACTCTCCCAAATGGAGCCACTGTGGGGATAAAGTTTTTTTTGACATTAGTCAAGTGCATTTCAAGGACCAATCTTCTTTTTTCTATGGGGTTACTTTTTTTTGCATTCAACTTTTTCAATTATTGTTGATTGAAAGATACCATTCCTAGTGTTCTACTTCTACTGTTCATCATATATTCTCCTTATTCTAGTTAACATGTTCCTTAATCTTGGTATACACTACTAATAATTGCTAGTTTCAACCATTAAACATTATAAAATTTTAGTTGATTCTTTTCAATGTTCACACTTTCCTTTGCATTGTTTTTATATAACTTTGATCTTTCTGGAGTTGAATTTGCCTAAAAAAGCTTTGAATTACTGATCTGGTTAATTCTGAGTCCTTTAACTTTATAAAACTGTTCCTTTATCTTTCTCTTTGTCCATTGTTCTTTTAATTGTTTGACCTCATAGATTCCAAATAACTTTGATCAAGATTCCAAGATCCATATTCTCTAACCAAGAAACCATTATTCTGGTCCAAGGTTATTGAAATTATTATCACAATGGTTGAATTTAAATTTTTCTTTTTTCCAAGTAATGGAAATAGAAAGATTCCATCTTTTTTTTTATAACTGTTTGCTCTTCTTTTTATGCATCATACAATAATAGAGGCTCATAGTAACAGAAACAAATGTGTCAGAAACTATGACACAAACTCACCCATGTCAGGTTCCTTTGGATTCTTGTAATTACCACAATGACCTGTAACTGTAACTCCTCTCTGTTACGTGGATACCATTTTCTTCTCCTAAAGCTAACTATGGATCTTCTTTATACAGAATTTGAAACTCATTGTTGTGTTCTGCTTTGTGAATTTGCAGAAAACGTGTGCAATATGTTTGACGGCGATGAAACCAGGGCAAGGCCATGCTATCTTCACTGCGGAATGCTCACATTCGTTTCATTTCCATTGCATCACGAAGAATGTTAGACACGGGAACCAGATTTGTCCCGTATGTCGCGCGAAATGGAATGAGGTCCCTCTTCAGAGCCCTAATCCTAAGTCTAATTCCGCTGTCAAACCGATAGGTCGACCTAGAAACGATGCTTGGATGACTATACCACCACGCATGTCGTCCCTGGTTCAATCTACTCCACGGCCTGACGCTCTAAGGCCGGTTTCCTCGATCTTTAACAACGAGCCTGCGGTTTTTAATGATGATGAGGCTCTGGAACTTCAGGATCGTCCTGCTGAATCGGGTTTGGAGAAATTGAAACCTGGTGTTGCTGGGAAGCTGGAAGTTAAAACATATCCAGAAATTTCGGAAGTAGTGAGATCGGTTTCGTTTAAGGATTTTGCTGTACTGATCAATCTAAAAGCTCCTGCTGCTTCAAAGTCCTCTTCGAATTCATCATCATCTTCTCGAGCTCCTGTTGATCTAGTCACGGTTCTTGATGTGAGTGGAAGCATGGCTGGAACAAAGTTGGCGTTGCTGAAACGAGCAATGGGTTTTGTGATTCAGAATCTTGGCCCATTTGATCGTCTCTCGGTTATATCCTTCTCCTCCACAGCACGTCGTAGCTTTCCTCTTCGTCTCATGACTGAGACTGGTAAACAAGAGGCTTTGCAGGCTGTTAATGCGTTGGTCTCAAACGGAGGGACTAATATTGCAGAGGGATTGAAGAAAGGCGCAAGAGTTCTGATCGACCGTAGATTCAAGAACCCGGTATCGAGCATCGTGCTCTTATCTGATGGTCAAGATACATATACCATGACTAGTCCTACCGGTACATCTTCCAGAGAGGCGAGTTACAAAACCCTTCTTCCGAAAGAGATCAACGGAAACCGAATCCCGGTTCATGCGTTCGGATTTGGTACTGATCACGATGCTTCTTTGATGCATTCCATTGCAGAAAACTCCGGAGGTACATTTTCTTTCATAGAGTCCGAAACTGTTATACAAGATGCATTTGCACAGTGCATTGGAGGTCTTCTCAACGTTGTGGTTCAAGAGCTATGCGTTAAGATCGAGTGTCTTCATCCCAAGTTGAAGATTGGATCAGTTAAAGCTGGAAGCTACCTTTTTGATAGTGGTAAGGATTTGAGAACCGGATCTATCGGAGTAGGTGACCTCTACGCGGAGGAACAGAGGAATTTCTTGGTGAATCTTGATATCCCCATTGTCGACGGAATTTCAGATCCAATGTCGTTACTCAAGGTTCGATGCGTTTACAAAGACCCGGTAACAAAAGAGACCATCAATTTGAACAATTCTGGCGAAGTGAAGATTCTCAGGCCGATTGTGATGGCAGAAGGAAGACCTGTGGTGTCAGTTGAAGTAGACAGACAGAAAATCAGGTTACGTGCAGCGGAAGCAATCTCTGAGGCTAGGGTTTTAGCTGAACGGGGCGATTTGACGGGCGCGGTTTCTGTTCTAGAGACTTGCCGTGAGGTATTGACAGAAAGTGTTTCGGGTCAAGCCGGAGATCCATTGTGTGTCTCACTGTGTGCGGAGCTGAAGGAGACGCAGGAGAGAATGGCGAGCCGTCAAGTTTACGAGAGTTCGGGTAGGGCTTACGTTCTCGCCGGTCTGAGCTCGCATTCGTGGCAGCGAGCCACGACAAGAGGCGACATGAGCGATACAACCACGTCGAGTTACCAGACGCAAACAATGGTGGATATGGTGACTCTTTCGCAAACCATGAACTTCGGAAACCCTCTCGCTTCTTCTAATTCAAACTCGAATCCCTCGGTGCATCGGAAACTCCGGCAAGCTCTCACTTTTCCGGCGAGGCCAAGACCTAGGTGATTTGACGTTATGGATTTTTCAAATATTTAAGCTTTTTGTGTTTTTGCTTAGTAACGATTTGTTTTTCAATTGGGAGGGTAGTTTACGCTTAATTTTTCAATTTTGGGGGTATAAGTTGAATTAGTAGCTTTTGGTGGGGTTGGAACAAAAATGAAGAAAATGGGACTAATGTGAAATTGGTGCTTATATAGGTATATATATTGGCATTTTTAGCAAGAGTGGCGTGGTTTTTTCCCTTCATTATAATCATAATCTTTTTATGTTAATGTGTTTGGTGGGTATACATATAAGGCTTGTGAATTGTGATTGTGGAGAAAATGTTCTCCCAAATATTTTTAGTTTATATACTTTTGCTGCCTAAAAATTCCTAATTATTCTCATTATATTTACTTATAGAAAATAAAGCTAGAACTTATACCATTTGATCATATGGTATTTAGGTACTTACTCAAAGTTATGGGTATAAACTTTAAATGGTAACCATATTCTAACGGATTTAGTGGATTCGAGTTTGAGCAATTTTGAAAGTTAGCTTTCGCAACCAAAACGTCTGGTTTTTCTAACTTCAGATTACATTTCATTGTTTTGTACTAATCAACAACAAAAATTGGCAGATAACACAAAAATTCAGCCACTCCACAAAATTAAAGTGAGCTTATATGCAAAACGCTAAAAACCAAATTAAAGTATGGGCCTTAATATCCCGATTATTTGGTCGAAGTAGTGGGCTTCAAATGCAACTATTTCCAACAGTTTGGATGATCTCTTGTTTTTTTTTTCATCAAAACTTTAAGCATAAAACCTCAAACGTCAAATGAAACCGAAGGTAGAATACACGGTACGTTTTTGATACACATAGTCGGCAAAACCACATCTTCCAGAGACAAAAGCTTTAAAACAATAGACGAGGGTCAAAACAGAGACCCTAAGAGAACCTACATTACGGAAGATCATATCGCCAAAACCAACGGGCACCCGAACTTTATTCAAAATGAAATCCGATCAAATGCAATTAGTTGACCAAGCTTGAAACGATCTTAAAAAGATGCACTAATTTGAAGTAGCACTGTCGCGAAATCAACTTTTTCAACAATAAGCCAACAACTGAGATCAAAAATCTACTCAAAAGTACACCCAAACTACTAGAACAATAGCCACGAAAATCCAGATTCTCTAACCGACTAAAGCATAGAACCATGGCTACAAGCTCGAAACTATAGAATCAGAGAAGAAGGCAAACAGACAAGCAAAAACATGTCTGACAAGGGAAGAGGAGACAACACCAAACCCGGGAAATTAAGACCAGAGACTCTCCACCAAAACCACAAAAAGCGACCCATGAAGAGAGAAATCACCACCAAAACGGAAGAGAACTAACCTAAGACTTAAAAGCTAAGATAAGCATGCGACCGTAACGAGAGCAGCTCAAGAGATTCATGAATTATATTTTATCAGGCGCTACCGATTCCACGTATTCTAAAATAATAATAATGTTTAGCCTTGGTGATGGTATGTTTGGACTTAAAATTTCAACAAAAAAATATCTATATTCTTAATTCATTTCATGTGCCAATTATAAATTTTGTTTGGTATTTACAAACTGAAGACTTATTATAGTCGATATGCGACTTGTTCACGTGCTGAAGCCTGTGTAATTGGATCTCAAGATCTACCTCCAAATTCTCTCAATAAAGCGTGAAAGTATATATATTTATTTGTAAAAAGTCAAATAGTTATTTAAGTTACCATCTTTTTATTTTTTAAAGTTAGCATTTGATTAACAAAAAACAATTAAAGAAGTATAAATACTCCACCAAATCCGTCTCGATTAGTGAATGGCCACATATGAGTATATAGGACTAATCAATTCTTCGTTTATTATATATTGAATCTCGTTATAGTTTAGTGTTCTTTTGTATACCGATAAAACTTAAACTAAACCAGTGAATCGTTTGTTTTTGTTTAAATCGTCCAATTATGCAAGGATAGATTTTGTTCATGTTTCACGGATCATTTTTCAGGCTCAATACATAAACATAATATGATAACAACTAATCATGCATATAACCATGCACAAATAAGCAAGATCAGAATTTTTTTGTCAACAACAAACATAATGCATGTTTTGAATCTGAATGATAACACATCACTACTAACATAAACTATTAGGCTATAAATATGGTCGGTTAAATTATTGTCTTGTGGAATACTAATTTTCATTCTTCTAAATATTGTTTAACACCGAGTACAAACAAAAAATTGAGTTGGAAAGACTAGATGATCCGAAAAATTTGTATATCATGTTGGAGATAATATTATGAAAATTGAATATGTGATTAAAATTGAGTTGGAACATGTGCATAACAAGAAGTACAGAGTACCGAAGTTTAATCATCAATATGATCGAAATGGTTAGTTTATGAAAATTGGACGACCACTAAATATATGACCAAAGACAAACATATTAGGCTAAACAATCCACGACGATATCGAAACTAGCCTAATTTTGATGGAATCGTACATAGGAAAATTCTAGACGAATAAGTCAATATATAGCAATGAATGCAAAAAACATTTTAGTCTGATCAATGATCATGTGTTTAATATATATATACTTTTTTTGAAACCTATGTGTTTAATATTTTTGTAGTCTAGAACCTTGATATATGAGTTCATACTTTGGAGTTTGGATCAATGAATCGATAATTTGATCTGACCCTTTAGATGGCGACATCCTAAAGTAGCACATTAGAGTTTATGCTATATGTATGTACGTTTCAAATTAACGTTTTATATGTCGGCATCATTATAGTGCCTTGTACTTATCTGTTACATATACGTCGCATCGCCAAAAATATATATCACTTTAAATTAGTATGATCCAGTTAATATCTTGTATCGATCGAGTTTGGTTTGGTTTCTTTTGAGGCTCGACTTGTTACTTGCTCGTTGCATGTATGCTGCTGAGCTCATAACACGCCAATGCGAACGTGCATGTGACGTAGCGGCTTTTGATTTGTCTTTGTTTACGAGTATAATAGAACATTTTCTAAGTAGTCATAATTTCAAATACATGAAATGAAATTATACCAAACAAAAATATAGAATTGGATACCTTGAAAAAAAAAACCATAAGTTATGGATCAACAAGATTAAATTTTCAAAAAAAAAATATCTTTAAGATTAATCATAACGCTGAGGAAAACGTAAACTGTAGTTTAATAATAACAAATATGATCACCACTTGTACATCGACTTTGAATAAGACATGCATACGGCCACTTGTACATTGACTTTATCTGACATATTTACACATTATAAAGTGGTGTATTTGACACTATGAGGTTGACAAATACTACTAATTAAAAGCTACTAAGTTTGGTGAACTTCTAATAAGTAATTACACTATACATTCTTATTCATGACTATGTGTGTCGGTCCATATATATTAGGCACAATGAAACAACGAAGCTGCTTGGTCGTGAAAAAGGGTTGGTTTTTGAGAAGTCAAATTACGACTCCTTAGGAAAAAATCTTTATCATTACAAAATTTTCTACTTTTGGAGAGACCGGTCCTCACAAATCACTTGTAGTTAGATTTCATTTTTTGTGTCTAACTAGTAACTAGTCTTGGCCTAATTAGTATCCACACAATAAATAAATTATCCTATCCACACAATAAATAAATTAGTATATTGTAAGTGGTTGTAATACGGTGGTTTTTTCTTGCTCTCTTTTTTTTTGTTTTTGTTAAAATAGTTTTGTTTTCTTGATTGCTGATATATGAAATAACTTCACATCTTGTAAATACATTGTTTTTGTTAACTCAAATCGTTTTAAGTGCTTGAAAATCCAAAAATCACATGAGTAATTGTTTGTGGTCCGTCTCATTAGTAGCTTAAGAAAATTAAATATTCACATATGTATTCATATTGAAATGTCTCCAAGATAAATATATGTACATAGTATAAGTTAGAAAATGCCATGTGAATGAATGCTATGACTTTATTATCGCGAGGAACATTAGACACCTTTAGTTATACAAAAGTTACAAGTAATTTGTACACGAACATTAGGTATAAAAACATACCTTATACGAGTCAAAACTCAAAAAAAAAAAAGCAATTGACGTTATAATGCAAAAGGTAGCAATCATGTTGACCGTATTTCCGATTGGGTGATTAAGAATATAATTATTCTTAATTATAGTCACACATGCGTGACCGACCTCGATCAAAACTCGTAATCTAAGTAACAGTGTGTCTCATCATAGCAAGCAAAATATTAATCATGGATTAGAGACTAGTATTTATCAACCAAGATTGAAGAAAAATATACTAATCTATATGAATATATCAATTTTTTAAATTTTGTTAGGCGTTACTCTAACATCTAAATAGGACTTAATATATATAGTTAATGTGTAAACCTAAAAGCATAAGATGTTAAACATACAATTTAATATAGTTTCCCCATTTTTAAAATTTTTAATTATAAAAAATAGTTACATACCTTTTGTTATTACATATGGGTCTAAAATGGAGATCTTCGGGTAAAATGTTCGGCTAAAGTCCATAAGAAATTGGAATGTTAAGAGAACAGAGAAACTATAATATAAGAAAAGTTGGCAAATTGCTGCAAAGTTCAACTACGTATCTACATGCAATTTGCAAAGTCAAACCGTCGCTTGTCCGAAACATTTGTATAAAATGATTTTATACTCTAAAACTTTCAATAACTCATTCTCTACTCAAATCTTTCTCTTAGGATTTTCGTAGACTCTTATCAAACTTCAATTTTGCATTATTCAAAGAGAATCTGTACTATACTATAACATATCTTGTGGATCGATTGTTGAAGAAGAAAAGGCTTGATTCCCATTATACGAAAGATCATGTACACAAAGGTAATATACTTTATGTATCTCCTTCTCGATTAGGCTGCATCAACCTCATACTTGTTTTTGTTAAATACATCAATCTCATATAGTAATATCAATGAATAGAGTACATTAATCTTGATTTTGTTTCCACACCGAGTACTACATATTTGGTTAAGCTTTTTCTACTCCATTTCATATATATACTAAAACTAAAATTATTTCATTTATTGTCCTTTCATTTGAAAAATACATTTATGTATCTTCCAAAATAGCAATATGCGATTCAAACGAATATGAACTATATATAATTACACACAAAATTGTATTTGCAAAAAAAAAAGAACATAACATATGGAAGTGTTAAATGCATTATGCATATCCATTTTATACGCCAATTAACCCGGCTTTTCCCGTTGAGTGTTGTCCTAATTATCCATCTTTTTTAAACCATATTTTAAAGTTAATATGCTACAAAATAACGGTATCGCGTAAACCTTTTTATACATTCAACCAATAAAATTAAAAATTCTTGTTTTTTAATCAAAACACTTTACTTTATTCTTAATGAACGTTTACCCCATGTGATTTCGTCCTCATGTAATGCTTCTTCACCCACAAATCTCACTTTATATAAATATATATATATATATATATATATATGTTCATCTATATATATACCTTACTATAAACACTTTACATAAACACTTTCCACAGAAAGAGAAGAAAAAAACACCAACCTTTCTTCACATTCTTAACTCTCTTTACATTTTCTCTAACTTAAGGTTTTGCATTCTGACCAGAAAATGGGTTTTATCCGGCCACCGGCAGTGCGAAGCGGCGGCGACTACATCGAAAGCATATTCGGAGAATATTCCGCCGGAAAAACAAAACCAAACCGGAAACTCAACTCAACCAAATTCGTGACGTTGCTGACGTGTCTTCAGTTCATATTCGCCGTCTACGCAACCGGACTACTCTACTACATGAGCCCATCCATTGACTTGCGGGCCAAACCAGACTTCACATGGGCCACTAAATGGGCCCATAACATGCGTAATTACATTGTTACCCCTCACGTCGTAACACACTACCAAGACTCCTCCTCCTTCCTAAAATCATCCTCGGAGGAGGAGAATTTTCCGGCGAAATTTTCACCGGCGGAGGTATGCGAGTACGAGAAAATCGACTTCTCTCAAAAAAAATCAAACGATGAAAAAATGATCAAAATGAAGACAGAGTTATACGACGACGTTTCAACGTTCCAGAAGAACACTCTCGGTTCCGAGACCTTACCCGAGTTAATGAAGATGAAGTCTAAATGGGCTTTAAACGGGCCTTCAAAGCCCAAAGTAACAGTAATCTTAAACCATTACAAACGAAAAACACTTTGTGCTCAGCTAGACTCTCTTCTCCACCAAACGTTACCGTTTCACCATGTCTGGGTTTTGGCTTTTGGTAGCCCAAACGAAGCATCTCTCCGACGAATCGCCGGAAGTTACAACGATTCACGAATCAGCTTCATTAGCTCAAACTACGATTTCAAATACTACGGTAGATTTCAAATCGCGCTTCAAACGGAAGCAGATCTGGTTTATATACTCGACGATGATATGATTCCTGGGAAGAAGATGCTTGAGATGCTTTCACATGTCGCTGGAACGGACAAGTATGAGAATTCGGTTTTAGGAAGTATTGGACGGATTCTTCCTTTTAGGCAAAAGGATTTTACGTTTCCGAGTTATCGGAAGTTTAGATCTAAAGAAGCTGGGCTTTATTTACCTGATCCTGCTTATGATATTACTTTAGATCGGATTCTTCAGGTTGATTTTTTGTCTAGCTCTTGGTTTTTATCTGCTGAGTTAGTTAAAGCTTTGTTTATTGAAAAACCATTCACCTTCTCCACTGGTGAAGATCTTCATTTGAGGTTAGTCTTCTTGGTTTTTTTTCCTGGAGATGAGATCGACGGAGATTGAACGGTTAAGATGCTAATCAAGATTATGGAATATATAGAAGAATATTTAATAGCATCTTAACCGTTCAATCTAGGTCGATCTCCCGAGTAATTTTGATTTTTGATTTTTTTTTTTTGGAAAATGGGAGTTTTTGAGTGATTAACAAGGTAGTGTTTGAAAATCGTGTTTATAGTATTATAATATTGTGAAAAGTTGGGTTAGTCTCTCATACAATATTTGCATTGATTAATAATCATTGCAGTAACGTTCATTAAGATGATGATCTTCGTGAGAGTAATGTAATCACGTTTTTAGACACTGATATTAAAAAAGTTTTTTATAGGTTTGATTTTCTGATGAAAGTATATAAAAAGGAAACTTTGTTTTCAAGTAATAATTAGGGTTTGGTGTTTTTTGCAGTTACCAGCTACAGAAGTATAGAAATGCAGGTTCTTTTGTGCTACCTGTGGATCCTAATGATAAGGAGACATGGGGAGATAGTGAACATAGGCTAGCTTATGTATCTGAAACAACTGTGATTTTCAAGAATATTGTTGAAGTAAGAGATAATCAATGGTGGAAAGCGCTTTCGACTGGTTATATTACGCAATGGGCTGCTATGTATCCTCAGAAGATTGATGCTTTGTTTTACGCGCATTCGATTGATGAAGTTAAAGCGCTTGGTCCTTTGCTTGAGAAGTTTAGAACTACTGTTGGTAAAAAGGCGTATATCGCGGTTTCGGGTGGGAAGTTTTGCCCGTGTGAGGATGCGGCGGCGGCTTTGAAGTGGCCTAAGGTTGTTTGTCAGGAGAGGAGATTCAAGATTTTTGATTTGGAAGTTGGAGCTATTTTGGGTGTGTCGAATTCGGAGGTGCCTGTGTTTCAAGCTGTGTATTCGAGTTTGAAAGGGCTTATTAAGATACATAACCCGAGCGTTGTGATTACGGTGGCTGATGCTGATCCTAATGTCAAGAAAGCTTTGAAAATGGCTACCGAGACGAGTCTGAATGGTACCGCGCTTGTTCTTCTCCCGAGAGCTTCTATCTCCAAGGTTCTATGGATGGCTGATCTTAGATCAACAGCATTGCCAAGTAAGAATCTTTACCTTTTGCCCTTTTATTTCTTTGGTTTTGCTTTTACGTTTGCAATTTCGCTTACCCGAATTGACGTGATTGCAGACTGGAATAAGATGAGAGTCTCAGTGAACATCATTACGCAAAACCGAGCTCAATCTTTATTAAGATTGCTTAGGTCTTTGAGCAATGCATACTATCTAGGCGACGAAATACCTATCAGCTTCAACATGGATAGCAAAGTGGATGAAGAGACGATAAAGGTTGTCACCACATTCGATTGGCCTCACGGACCAAAAACTTTAAGAAGAAGAATCATCCAAGGAGGCTTAATCCGAGCTGTGAGCGAGAGTTGGTATCCAGCTTCTGATGATGACTTTGGTCTCTTGCTTGAAGACGACATTGAAGTCTCTCCTTATTACTACCTCTGGATCAAATACGCTCTCCTCGCTTACCACTACGACCCTCAAATCTCTTTCCCGGAACTCGCCTCAATCTCTCTTTACACACCAAAAATAGTCGAAGTCGTTAAAGAGAGACCGAAATGGAACCCAACAGATTTCTTCAAACAAATCCATCCACACACACCTTACCTTCACCAATTACCTTGCAGTTGGGGAGCTGTTTTCTTCCCAAAGCAATGGAGAGAGTTCTATGTCTACATGAACATGAGATTCACGGAGAACGCAAAAGCTAATCCGGTTCAGATTCCGAAATCGAGAACCAACGGTTGGCAAGCTTCTTGGAAGAAGTTCTTGATCGATATGATGTACCTTCGAGGATACGTTACTCTCTACCCAAATTTCCCAAACCAATCAAGCTTCTCAACGAACCACATGGAACCAGGAGCTCACATTTCAGCCAAAGACAATGTGGTTAAACACGACAAAACCGATTTCGAAGTTCCTTTGCTTAAGGATGATTTCAGAAACTTCTTACCAAACCAGAAACTCCCTCCGGCTTCAAAGCTTCCATCACTAAACCTCTTTAACATTCCGGTTTCTCTGAAAGGTCTTAAAGCTGCTGGAGCTAAGCTTGGTCAAGATGTTCTTCGTTGCAACAATGTCTCTGAGATTGTCGCTGTCAATCACCAGACCGGTTTACCAGCTAGATGCATGAGATTCTGAAGATCATTCCATCTAGAGGCCGGTCAAAAATGGATTCGGCTGTGAAACTTTTCTTTCTTGCATCTGTGGATGGATTCTTGCTGATTCTTTGTTCTTTTCTAAATAATTTTGAAATAGTTATATAGTAATACTTAATGCTAAAGGGGTTTAATTGTAACGATAGATGTCAAATTGTTTAAAGGCAAATGATATATTGTTGTAACCTTGGTTTAACTCCATTTATAATACAACTTTTAACTTGAAGCATTCACAAAAACCATGAAAACTCTTTTCCTGAATAGGTGAAAATCAGAAAATTAACCATTTCAAATTTAGAATATTTGATCATAATGATTAAACATCAAAACATAAGAAACCTAAACAACAACCAAAAATTTGAGTTTGTCTACGTAATTTAAATTAGTCTTTGTACTTCTAGAAATCGAGAATCACACAAAAGACCAGTTTACAAAGGAGAAAGCAAGACAATGCAAATTGTTGTGGTCACTATCATCTTCAGATGCAGCAAACACTTTCCAAGCAACAGCTTGTTCATAAGCCACATGTCTTCCCATTGTCGATAAACAGATTCCTGAAGGTAAGCAAGCAAATCCCTGTATAAGACAGACAATGAATCAAACACATTATCTTTCAAGTGGGTTTCTTACTTTCTGACCAAAGATTTTGCTTTGTTTTCTTTACCTGTTGCATTAGCTTAGCGAAGTCCGAGCAGAGAGCCTTTCTACCGGATTCATCGAAGATCTTTTCGAGTGTGATGTCTTGTAAGGCTACAAGAGTTGTCTCTAGCATGTCTAGACCCGCCTGGTTCGCAAACATAAACTGTGGTTGCGGCTGTAACATAATAACCCGACCACATTATACCGAGGATAGTAACATGTCTTAATATCCCAGTGTTCAATTCAGAAAGCTAAATTGGTTTTGGTAGGTTTAGCACACAAACCTTCAAAGTGCAACACAAGATTGCATCTTGGTGATCCCATAGAAGTTTCAATATCGAGTCGTTGTTTCCAAGTGAGTCAACCGTCAGCAACTCTGAGCCTAAGTGGTGACTGGGAAAACAAAGATAGGCATGAGACATCTTCGATATGCTTGAGGTTTACAAGAAAGACTCGCAAGTAAACATTAAAACTTACGTGTAACTTTGAGTGATCCATTGAGCAAGAGTAACAGCTTCAGGAGATCCCGGGGATAACTTTGAGCCCAGACTCGGGCTTATCCCAGATGGTGAGATTGCCATTGCTACTCGTTGTACTGATGAAATAACGCTCCTCACGTATTGGCAAGCCATACCGGCAACATTATCTTGCAAGTTGTTCTCAAAGGGGAACTGAAACGCGATTGTGAGGATACACCTCGAGCATGAGCCAGGAGAAGAGTTTCCAGAAGCATTCTCTGGTGACGGACCGACTTCAAGGCTAGAAGTCAAGTCTAATGTACGGTGGTTAGCAGTTAACAAGCCCTGCGAATCTCCCTGTATGAGTAAAAATGTAAGCATTTAAGACTAACCATCTCTAAGTCAGAAAAGAATCAGTGACGCCTGACGGAGTAAAGACAACTACCGTTTTAGCATCAACAGGTATGACTCGGAATCCAGATGGAAAAAGTGGAGCATCATCAGGGAACATCTCATTAATCGGAGCAAATATTAGTTCTGAACAAGCTCCAACAGCATTCTCGTCAATTCCAGTACAAATCTGCCATACATCACTAAGTTAATTTAACTATAAAATGGAAGAAATTTTCAATATTTGTTCGGTTTGAGCTAGAAATGTTATACCTGAAGAAGATGGACATCCCGGGACATAAATGCATCTTCTTGTGCAAGAGAATGACCTTCTAATCTAACAACTTCGAGCATCTGAAGCATAAGAACACTAAATACATTAAGAAAGAACACAAATGATGGTGCTATCTCATTGAATAAGACTAGAAAGGCCTTACTTCTTCGTGTTCGATCGTATGCCCTAGTGGCATTATGATTTGGCTCCCGGTGAACCTCGTAGGCCTCATTCCCGGATAAGCAAAGGTACCCGCTTTAAGTGTAGCGGCAGAATATGCATCAACATTGAAATCAGCCCACTCAGAACGATGCTCTCTAAGAAACCGGATCAAAACCGCAGGAGGAACATTCTACAGAAGACAACAAACAGAAATATCAGCAATAGAAAGTGTCACGAGGACAAAATACCAAAACTGAGCAGAAGAACTTACTTGGAGAAGCATTGAAGCCTTGGCACAAAGCACACCTCCAAGGAACGTAAGAGAGTTAGAAATATTATTCAAATGCTTCGTAGAGTTAATAGCAACAATAATGTCTTCCGCGCCATCACAATGCATTGTAGACCACCCGTCGTCACCAAACCCGTTAACCGCATCATTAAATCCTCTGAAAGAAAACCAATAACAGAATAGTAAATAAAAAAAACAAACATAGCAAAGAACAACAAGAATTTAGCTAATGATTGAATTACCTGCTTAACCTCTGGCTGAAGGTTCTTAGAACAGCAGGCTGCCTTCCTAATCCATACACTAATTCCCCATTAGACTCTTGCGCTAATTGCCTGATATACCGCAATGCCTAAAACATGAAACCAACCATTAGATATGCATATTGCTACACTCATATCTCAAGACTATTATATATATACACTCACTGAGATGGTCATTTTTTGCGCGACGACTTTGGATGACTCATAAAGAGGTCGAAGCACATCCGGAACACTCCAAGCCTAGAATGTAAGGAAAGATTTAGAATCAGTTCTTTCAGTAATGTAAGGAAACAACCACAAAATGTCCTCTTAGAAGATATAATCACCTCGAGATTAAGGTGATCGACAATGTGGATAATTGAACCGCCACCATCACAAGGTCTTATTAAATACCCACTAGAAAGCATTTCTGCTCTTACGAACTGAGAAGCTGACGCAGGGTTAGGAGCAGCTCCAGAACCAGAAAGTGACCTCTCACAGACCTGTTAAAGACACATGGAAAACATTAGTACAGAAACATATATTGTTATATGTAAACACTAAACACAAGCTTTAAGATTTGCATACCACAAAACTGCCATTGTCGAGGCTCGTTGTATATCTTAAGGTCCAGAAATCGCGGGCAGGAGCCAGAGTAGTCGGTGCATATGTCTGAACAAAAGTCATTTCTCAACTTAATCATTCATTTTCAATTGTTAGATGTAGTATACTAAACAAAAGGAGAAAAAGATTCACCTGCATATACACAAGCTCGATTGTACCGCCATTACCAGTCGGGAACACAGTGAAAACTTCAAGGCTCCTACAGTCACGGAACCAAGATGGTCGATCTTTGAGTATCTCTGCAATCTGCAAGAAGATAATAAACCCAAAAATGGTTATGAATGAAACATGCAGCAAATCCACAAGTCTGTATAGCATCGAAACGCTTTCTTACCTTCATAGGCTCTAAGCTAACAAGACCACAGGCTCGAGCTGCCACTCCACTACATCTTTGCGAAATAGCAAAGATGCCAACCGAATCCGGACCAGGCTAACACACACATCATCAAATCCACATTTCAATATTACAAATATAGCCAACAGGAAATACACATGAGTAACGTAATGAAGGGAGACACTTATAACCTTCATCCCGGGCATCTGAACCCAATCAACAGCAGTTCCTGTAGCCTTGGATAGGAACTCTGCCAACGTCTCCTCTGCGATCGCAAGCAATCTACGAACAAAACCAAGTCATTAGGCCTAGAAAAAAAGATTAGAAAACTCACTACAACACCAAAATGAAACTATACCCAGCATGAGTATTCGCATCTCTAAGCGAATGCTGAGGAGTTGTAGCCGCAGAGTCGCAGCTTGCATCGGGCCCCTGAAATCACAATATCAAGTCTTTTATAACTCAACTATCAATACCTTACTGCATTCAAACAAACACAAAAATCTCGGTTAACATACAACTGTAGTTAGCTGCTGCTTCATATATCCATTTTCACAAACAAGCTGAGAAACTTGCTTCTGTAATCTATCATTCTCCTCCATTAAGAGCTTATTCATCGCAGAAAGCTTCCGGTTCACGCTCTGTAGCCTTGATGCCTCTTTTCTCTGCTTATCTCGACACCTATAAACCCCACACACACATAGACACAATAAAAAAACAATCAGCAAAACTACAAAAAAGATTCAGACAAGAGAATAGTTACACAAAGCTAATAAGGAGAATCAGTGAATGAATCACATGAATCCAAATATGGTCCTTCACATCAAAACTACCAGACAGATTCAAAGACAAAAACAAGAAACTGTGTCGGAGAATAATCGAATCACTAACCAAATCTAGTAAGAATAAACAAAAGAAATACTCCACAAGTGGGTTCTTCATGTCTCTTGAAACTAAATTCATACAATTCCCAAATCCCTAAATCCCAAGAGTTTCATACAAAGAATCATATACCTCCGGTTCTGAAACCAGACTTTGATCTGCTTAGGCTCAATATTAGCCAAAATGGAACATTCACGGATCAATTGTTGACGACGGAGAGAGCTAGGCTTAGGACACTCAGCGTAAACACGCTCAAGAGCTTCAACTTGCTCAGCAGTGTAGCGAACATACTTACCACTACTATCTAAATGTCTATTCATACTATCACTACTTCTCTCTCGGTGATTAGCCACCGCCATCTCCATCACCACAAAACTTCCTTCTTCGGAAAGTCCGTCTGTTTCTTTCTTAAGAGAAACGTAAATTGTAATTCTCTTTTTTTAGACAAAGAAGATTCTATAGTGGTGGCTTCTAGTGAAAGACCAACGACATGTGGAAACGAGAGAGAACTTGGAAAGAGAAAAAAGATAAGAGATTCACAAGATCTGAAGAATTTTAGAGATTCTTCTTCTAAAGAAAAAGAAAAAACAGAGTCTGGGTTCAGAGAAAAAAAAACCAAACTTTAAAGAGAAAGTGAAGTGAATTCTCTCAAAGAAGAGAGAAACTAAACTGTTCGAAGCATTACAAGAACTCAACACAGAGAAGAAGCAACCCAGAACAGAATCTTGAACTCTGAAGAACACTAAAGGGGATTTTGAAAAAAAGAAACAGTGGTTAAGTGAGAAAGTGAAGAAGAAGAAGAAATGGAGAGAGAGAGAGTTAAGTGATGTGAGTTTGGTCTGAAGCTTTTAGAAGGAGAGAGGAGAGAGAGGAATAAAAGAGAAAGAGAAGAAGAAGAGAGAGAAAATGTGAAACAGAGGATTTGCACGCAAACCGACAAGCTGTGCATAAGCGAAAAAGAAAAGTGGTGCGTTTTTTGTTTTTTTTTAAATAGAATTTATTTATTTTAATATACGGCGGGTCATTTACGAAGTTGTCCCTAGTGTGTTTTTGTGAAATGACAATATAGGTAAATCCATTTACTTTCCTTTTACTCTTCTTCAGATAAATGTTTCTTATTTTATTTTTGAACAACTTTTTTGTTGATGATGATGATAAATCTAAACAAAACTGGAAATAAGATTGGTGGGAATCAAACTGAATGGAATGGGAATAGTTGTTGTGAAACAATTGGACTAAAAACAATATTAAATATGGTATAATTTTGTATATATCGTAAGATATCTTGGATTAAATAAATAAAAAGATTCGAGATTTGTTAGAGTTTTATAGTAAATTTTTCTTTTTCTGAGTCTCTAAAGAAATGAGTTCCGTGTTCGAATTGATTTTGAAGCTTGAGCTGGGAGAAGAGTTTGTCTAAAACAATTGGACTAGAAACAATAGTAAATATGGTATAATTCTGTATATCGTAAGATATCTAAGATTAAACAGATAAAAATATTAGAGATTTATTAGAGTTTGTAAGTAACTTTTCCTTTTTCTTCGTTCCGAGTTTTTAAATCACATAAGTTTCGTGTACGAAATGATTCGGTTAAACCGAATTGCAACTTCTTGAGCCGAATTCACAAACATGCTCATCGTCATGAACTTAGTTTGGGCTTCTCAACTAGCTGAAGCCTAACTCATTTATTTGCTTTTCTAAATTGAACTCTAATTTTTGTTTGTCGATTTGAATTTAGATCCGGTATAGTGTATACAAAATAGTTGTCAGTTTTTTTTACAAATGAATACTATATTGAAGAAAGTTAAGCTTTTAGATATTTTGTTGTACTATTATGCTCTTGAAGTGGTGCTTGTAAGTTTTTTGTTCCAGTTTCTTCCACTATCAAAACTCAAAAGGTATTGATACTTCGATGTAGTTAATTAAGGAAAATTCGAGTTAACCATTTTTTTTGTGAAATTCCACAATTTGAATTAGACATTGTTGGACGCCATTGAGAGGAAAAAAATCGACGTTATTAGAAAGAAAATAAAGCCTATGATCGCTCTCTGTCTCTGACATAATCATTTTAACACATCAAGCAATCAAAGTATGTCTTGTTACAAAACACATTCTCTCACTATCCCTTTGTGGTAGTGTTTTACTTGTTAGGATGTCTTATCTTTCATTTATTATACGAACCAAATTTGTAGTACTTTCAAATGTATAGATAAACGTTTTAGGTATATATCAATGTACCATTTTAAAAAAAAACATTTACCCCCAAACATTTAAATGTAATAGTTATTTCCAAATTAGAATCATGGTTTTAAATAGTAGGACCTTGAGTCAAAAGGATGAAATATAAAAGAACAGGACCTTCTGTACGTATGTAAGATATGAATGGTAATTTATTTACCAAGTGAAATTAATTAACAAGTGAAAATTTGATTTTTTCACTTCAAGGAAGCAGTAGTTAGATTTGGTATGTAAAAGCAATAAAGTGATGTTGGTGTGAATAATAGACCATGGTAAATAGTTGATCGATGAGAAAAATTGTTTAAAAAAGAGGAATTATTTAGACTGACAAAAACAAATTTCTCAATAAAATTAGACGAGCTAAATGCTAATTAAATTGTGGTCGTTTAAAGCCTAAGATGGCTAGTTACTACTAAGCTATCATTTACAAACAGATTAAAGCAGAGAATAGCTTTTTAATTTGTTTAATATAAATTTTAATTAAAAAAAGGAATCAGAAGACAGTGATCAGTCAAACATAGTGATACGACTAAACCTCTTGACATTTTTTACATATCATCATTCTGCCTTTTTCTTTCATCTGTAAGTGTAATTACTTTCTGTAAAAAACTTTTTTACTTTCTTTTGGTTCCAATTTTAAGACATTTTTCATTCTGATTTTTCTTCTTCTTTTAAATCGACAAATATTTCAACATTAGAATGTTATGTGCCATGTATGTTATGGTTTAAATACAAACTATTACATATGTAATGTCAATGGAATTTTAGGTCATAATGAGATAGATAACAATATTTATTTTCACAAACAAACCCATAAAAAACATAGTATCTCAGCTAAAAAACAAAAAAAATATTTACCAAAGTAGAGTTTGTAGTATAGTTATTAATTTTAGTTGGCATAAATTGGTGATGAAATATGGGAAAAACATGTAACATTATTAAATCACTTAATTGGCATAAATTGGTGATTCCTTAGTGTTATTTATGATATGAGATACGATCAAAGTATTCTTTAGTATTATATAAATTTTATTATATTATCATATTTTAAAGCTTATATATATCTTGACAAAAAAAAAAAAAAAAAAAAAAAAAAGCTTATATATATCGTAAAAATTTGTAATCATTCATTCACATAATTAATGAAATTTTTGAACAAAATAGTGTTTGTCTTCATTCACCTTTCTTTTCAAATCTATTATAGTTTTCGTTACTTATGTAATTTTTCTTGACCAAATTCGTAATACTTCGATTCTTCAATATATATCATCACGAGTTTACAATCCACTAAGCTAGAAACGAGTTTTAGTAGCCGAGCTTATAAGCAGCCATGTTATAGAAGTTGAATTTATTTTTATTTTTGGGTCATTTAGAAGAAGTTTAGATTTTTGTTCATGAAAACAACAAAACAAAATAGAAAGCAAAAATTCAAATAATGAGAAATTTGGGAATAATAATGGTTCCTTAATTCCAGACAATCTGCGTCTCTTTTATGGCGCGGTCAGGTAGGCCCCACTTCTCCTTTCATACTTCAATTATCCGTCACACATCGCCGCACTATTCCTCTTTCTTTCTTTTTAATTTTATTTTCTTAATTATTATTTCTTGTACTATTCTCATCCATTATTTTACGAAATTTAAAAAGTATATATTTCTAGGTTGTTCTAAGAAGATATAAATATCTAGTTATTCCTGTTTCTATTATAACAAAGTTTGATTATGCATTTTTAAAACGTTTTTATAACCCCACTTAATATTTGCTTTATGCCAAATCTTTCATTTTATACGCATTGGTGACTATTTGATAAATGCTGAAATTGTTAATAATAACAATAAATAAACGATGCTAAACAACCTAAACAAATACAATTAGTGGGGAGTTAGGACAGAAAAAATGATGCTGTATATCTATCAAATTTCAACGAAATTTTAGCTTTTTAAATGTATTTATTTTAGTTAAAATTTATGTTTTTATTTTTGAACAAATAAATCTAAAATAAAAGTCATATATGGCTAAAGTTGACCACGATTAACCATATTAATTATCTGTTAAAAATCCTAGCTACATTTCAATGATCTAAAAATGAAGTCTTCTTTTTTTTCAAAAAAAAAAAATGATCTAAAAATGAAGATAAAATTTTGGATCATAGAGACCTAGCTCTCAAACCTTCATATGTTCTGTCTTGGCTACTGTGCATGACAACTTCCACGTAGGTCCGATCAAGGGCACCAACGAACATTCATTGTTATTATATATAGTGTGCAACTGCTATTCGGTCATGCAAAACAAGATTTCACTCGTCATATGTGATACACTGCATAAACCTTGTTGGACGCATTGAAATCAGAGAAAATTACATATAATGTCACATTTTGAGTTTTAATCACACCAAATATCACATGTGTGTTTGGATTGCCCAAAATGTTACTTACACACTAATATTCCGAAAATGCTCATTTCGTATGTGTGTATGACTCTGATGTTAGGAGAAAAAGATTGATATGTAACCAAAAACATTAATGGTCATTAATGTTTGATGGGTATGTGTCAGAGATTTTTAATGAGAATAAAAAAAATAGATATGTAATAAAGGTACGTTCGAATATATTAATAGATATGTAATGCTTATAAGGATACATTATTACATCATTGTTGCCTATTTATTGCAGGTAAAAGATGGTGTACACCTCTTGTACGTATATACCAAGATTTGTGTTTGCATTCTTGTACGTACACATCGTCCTCCTCTTGTGCGTACACCTCCGTGTGTACATACATCTTCTCACATACGTGTACGTACACCTTCTCCTCTTCTTGTACATACTTACCCCATGATTTGTTGCATTTCATGTACGTACACATCCTCCTCCTCTTGTAGGTACACTTCCTCGTGTACGTACATCTTCGATCCTTCACGTGTACGTACAACTCCTTTTATGCATACACTTTTTCCTTCTGTACGTATTTACACCAGGATTTGTGTTTGGATTTCATGTACGAAAACATCCTCCTCCTCTTGTACGTACACCTCCTCTTGTACGTACACCTCCTCTTGTACGTACACCTCCTCTTGTACGTACATCTACTCCTCCACATGTACGTGTA
Source organism: Arabis alpina (assembly GCA_900128785.1). Taxonomy (NCBI): domain Eukaryota; kingdom Viridiplantae; phylum Streptophyta; class Magnoliopsida; order Brassicales; family Brassicaceae; genus Arabis; species Arabis alpina. The sequence continues at coordinate 41,765,798 of LT669795.1, read as the reverse complement.
CCTCCTCCTTTGCGCACACATCTTCCTCCCCTTGTACGTACACCTCCTCGTGTAAGTACATCTACTCCTCCACGTGTACATGCACCGCCTCCTTTGCGTACACCTCCTCCCATATACATACATATACCATGATCTAAAGACTTTCAAATAGACATAAAATTCTCAAATTAAGCAGATAACTAACTTATGACAATTTGAAGAAAGAGACACGATTTACAATGGAAGAAAGAGAAATGTTTTAAAAAATGAATTATATTTATTTTTATTTTTTGTCTGAGCATTAAAGAAGGAGAGAGGTAGATAGAGTTTTGTATGTATAGATTAAAGGCAAAATAGGAATATAGTGTGTAAGTGACATTTGGTGTAATTTCAGTTTAAGCATGTGACATAGTTGTAATTACAGTTTGAGATTGTGACTTATTTGCAATTATTTCTTGAAATTATTGGTATTACATTCCATTCGCATACGGCACAATTTCGCATTAAACTTTTTTTGACAAAGTATGTGTTCCAAGCGGCAATCTATAGAATTTGGAGAGAAGAAATGCTCGACATCATAGAGAAGATCCACTCTCACCAAAACAGTTCGTGAGATATATCGACAAGCTTATAAGGAATCGACTCTCCGCCATTTGAAGTCTTGGATGCCATGACTTCGATAGAAGCTTACAATACTGGCTTTAAAGAAGGATTCTTCTCTAACGAAATTGTTCTAAATAAATATGAAAATTTCGAAACTAGTATTTGAAGCATTAAAGCAATAAGCATTTGTTGGAAAAAAAATCGGGTTTAAATAAAATTTTACATTCAGTTCAAACAAAAAAAACTTAGAAATGGAGATGAACCTTATAGGTTCCAAAGTCAATTTTTCTACTTTCACTACACTTGTTCTCAAAACGAGATCAAACATTCATTCGTCTAATCCAACGATTTTATCGGAAATCTTCATAAACTTGAGAAAGATTGTACTCTTCTTTTTTTTGGGGTCAAATTGTACTCTCTTTTAAGTTTAGATACAACAACATAATCTGGTTAACCGACTTACCTTTCTTGTTTTACCAGTGTTATGACTTTTTTTTACCAATTCTATGATCTTTTCTTCTAGTTGAGCGTATTATTGTTTTCACGATAGCAGAACAAGGCTCTTATGATATTCATAACTAACCGTGAGGTGGATCCAAAAAAATATGATACCCAAAAATGCTTATACGGTTTATACCACAATAATTAGAACAAAACGTAAATGACGATCGAATTTCGTAGGTTAGCTGCATTTTAACTGCCCCAACCAAAACAAACACAATTACCATTTACACACGTCGATTTGACAATATGAAATTTTAATTTGCCGAAAGAAATTTCATTTCAAATTTATTATACTTTTTATCTGCGACCTATTCAGTATAATATTAAAAATGAAAAGTTTTGACGATGTGGTATTTTCCATCAGCTTTTCGCATGCGCCAAAAGCAACTCTCACGTGCTGACCACACATTTACACCCCATTTATCTCTGTATTTTAATTTTAATAGTTTTTCAACAATTTAAATTTAAATAATTCACCTATTATCTTTTAACCAAATATATTCATATGATCAAGTTAGTAATTCACAAAATTATCATAACTTTACGATTTCACAAGTTGCTTTACCAACTATGTAACTTTATAAAATTCGATTTCACAAGTTGCTTTACCAACTATGTAACTTTATAAAATTATATCAATTTTGTTTAACTACTCTCCGATTCTTTTTTAATTTTTTTTTTTTTTACTCTCGGACTCTTTCAATGATAAATATCTAAAATTAACTGCTCACCCCAGACTAAATCTCACTTTTGGATCGTTAATCAATCTTGCTTAAATAACTTTACTTAAGCTAGCAAGTAACAATCTAGTCTTTCATATAACTACAAGTTTCATGGGTTTGCAATTCTAAATCAATCAGCAATTTATAGATGAACTCATATCGTATTTTATGTAATCGTATATTTCTTTAATTTGCTCTATATGTGAAGTTCTGAACTAATATTTTGTTTTTCTTAACAAATATTCAGCTAGACGAGAATACGTTTTTGTGTAGTACCACACTTAGAGTCGCGGATCAATGTTTCTGATTACTAGGAACTAACTATATTCATATTTAATGATCGGTTTGTTTATGTATCTGATCGTAACTTGTGGCATGGTTTTCTAGTTTAATTGTTTTATAAACTTAAGAAACTTGTCGTTAACTGTGGCTGATAATGATAATCACAATTTGACCCATGTGCTTGATTGTTTCGCAAGCGACAAATTAAACTGATAAAAAATCGTTACTTAAAAACGGTTAAATAATCCAACTTCTTCTTTATGACTTCCGGTTGAAATTAGTCTTTTTGGTTACAATGATTACCTTATTTTATTTGTTAGTGTCTGGTGATGAAACCATGATTCTATTTCTATGTTTTATTCGTTCAAATTTAGTATAAAAAATCATCATGCACTAAACATATTCCCAAAATAAATGATTTTACGTCGTCACTTGTGTGTATTAGTATGTGTGTGTAACAAGGCGACAAAAAATATGGCCGAAAAGAAGCTGGAACCTGATGAAACTGTAAAATTCGAATAATTTAGAAAGGAATAATTATGTCAGTGCTTAGATACGTAATAATTATCATCACACCATTTCAAATTAGACTTAATGCACATAACTTATATATAAACAGATAGTAAAGTATAAGATTATATCAGCACAAGCATATCCTAATTTCTAAGCATAGATGATGATATCATTTCTATATAACAGTTGCTAGAATTGACCTAAATACATCATCATATTCATAAACATAATATAATACGTTAACATGTATTACAAAAGCCTTTAAAATACACAAAATAACTTGCAACATAAAAGTTCATGACAATGAATTTGACTTGCAACATGTCAAAATATTTAGAATCTACGGAAACTAATCATGTATAGTAGACAAATTGTTTCATTCTACTGAAAATTCGTTATGTTGGTCCATACAAAAAATCATATTTTTCTATATGTAAAAATTATTTTACCGCTTGATTTGGCTATTTATAAAAAATTTAAATGCAAAAAATGTACAAGTATTCCCATGGATCTCGAAAAAGATCTACGTAAATTTGCATATTACATGTTTAAACATCGAACATATTTATATTAATGCAATCAAAAGTGGAAAAAAAACATAATAAGAAACACAACTTTTTTAACACGAAACACACAATATATATATATGGTTTCGTATTTTGAATAACATTACACCAAAATCATTTTCACTTTATAAAGGATTTTTTGTGTGGTGCGTAGAAAAAGTGAAAAACATGGAGAGAGGAGAATAAGGATGTCTCCATATGAAAGTGGTTGCGACAAGTCTTAATTTGACTATGCACGGAATAAAAAACAAGTGTCCCCATTAATTTCACATTATAGTACAAACTCGATTATACACATAATTCATCTTGAGCTTACACCATTTGAAACCAAAAATAACTCCAAATTTAAATACAGAAAAAGTCAAAATGCACACTCTTTTTTTGCTTTTGTTTCTTTCTTCTTCTTAATATTATCTTTTGCTTTGATTTGTCAAGTATATATATACTTTTGGTTGATGTTGTTGGTCCTGAATCCTGATGGGATATTAATATTCCTCCACTTTGTCCCCTCCTAACTTCCCCACCCAAATTTAACATTTTCCTCCCCTATTAATTGTCCACTTTACTTACTTCTCAATATAACGAGTTTGAATGGTAATTTTGTTAGTGAAAGATATTGATGACTTACTAATCACAAAAAAATATTGATAATCAAAGTGGTACTATCTATATACCACTGTTATGTTTTATGGTTTATATCATCAATTGGGTAGATTTTTTGTTTTTATGATGATACAAATTTATAATCCATTAAAAGTTATGAAAACTATTATATAATATACTAAGGAAAATTCAACATAACTTTTATAAATCTATGATAAACAGCATTCGCTGCTCCATGTTAATGGTAAATATTTGTTACCTACTTACTTTCAATGTATAGAATCACGGTAAACGGCTCTATTTACAAAAAAAAAATCTCATATAAGTTTGTTTCCATTATCATGTAATTATTAATAAGCTGCATTATGTGGGAATCAAACCCAAAATTTCATAGTGTAAAAATATTAATAAACTTTTGATCACCCACCAAAGAGGATTTTTATTAGCTAGATGGATATGATGTATAATTTTAATTTATATCATTAATAAATTATGATACAAATGATATGTAGAGATCAAGATCCCATCATTATCGCACATAACATGACTCATCAGGCATCTTTTTAAAAATGGTTCAAATCTTAAGTCTTTCCTTTCTTAGTTTGTTGAAAGCCTTGCTTATATTAAGGAAAAATGCCTAGTTCTTAATCATTTGTCTCACAAAAGTCTATATATGCCTATACCTCAAACTAAATTAGCTGATTAAATGAATGATGTTTTCAAGAATTTTGTAATAATGCGGTTGTTCTTTCTTTCTTTTTTTAGTTCTAGCCAAAATTGTGGTTGCTTTTTAAATTCGTTTTTTGTTGTTAACGAATAACTTATAGTAGATCCGTAGTCTTCCTTGGTTGTCATGACTAACTTGCAATAATATCTTCTTTTTTTTTAAATCAACTTGCAATAATGTCATTTGGATGTAAATCATCCATTTCAAACGGATCAAACTAAAGAAAACAAAGTTCAACTTTCTTTAACTTAAATCAGCCATTCCATACAAATAAGAAAACTATAAATGGTGTTAAAATAATAGTTAAAAGATATGATAACTATCAAACATGGCTTTTTTCTTTCTTATATTCATAATGATAAAACTATAATTATATGCATGGTCGATCCAAAGTGTTGGACTGCTTAAAACAACAACAAAAAAATTGCCCCAAGAACAAACAAAAAGATGAAAAAACACAAAACTAACATTTTTGGGTTTTCGCCTAGAGCCAGCCCTAACAATATGCTTTGATCGATTAAACTAATCCTTATATTCTCAAAAATATTTAGTTTAACCAACTACATGCGTCGTAAAAATAACTGATTACAAAATACACAATGGATACAAATTATTGAATAGTGTTTTAGGTTGTGTGTGTATTGTGACGAGAGTGTTGCCTTTCTTTACAGAAGAGCTTATGAGCCCATTGCTTATAGAGAAGAAAGAGAATAATGTGGGAAATGGGACATGCTCCAATAACCCAAATAATTTGGGCCCATTAAAGATCCAATCATATGGGCCCACTTTGTCTATGAGATGGGACCCATCAGTACTTTTAGGGTTAGCTGTCTGGTGTTATCGAACGTGGAGACCTGACCTAACGGGACCCATAATCGGAGGATCCCTCAATTATATTCCTTTTGTCATTCCAATAAATTATCTTCCTAACCAAATGTAATGATTATAATCAATTCTATTCACATCACATCTTAAAATCTTGTTCGTGTCTCTGTCCTCTTCTTTGTCTTGTGCTTTCACAAGGCACGTTCTTAATTGTTTTAACCGTAATTTGTGCGTTTGTGTTTATATGAGCGTTTTGGAATTAACCATTTTCAAGCTCGTAAAGTGTAATTATTAAAATCAAACGCAAATGGAAGTTTTTCTTTTTCCTTCTAGAGTTCTAGTTTGTAGTTTGGCGTTTACGTATACGTTTGTTTAAAATGCGTAAGATCGTTGATACATTTAGGACAAAAAAGAATATTCACTAATGATAGACGTAAACGTAAGCAAGCCATGTAATCCAAAAAAAAAAAACTTAAACAAACCATAGTAACTAGTAATACAGAATACAATATGTGGAAAAAAATCCACTAAAAGTATGTGTAAATAGAATCAAAACGTAAAACTGTATTTTATCAGTATTATGTACGTACACTACAAAAAAACGGACATGTAGAATCACTTTTTTTAATTGTTTACATCAATTATAAATGACTCAAACAAATTTTGTTTCATTTATAAAAGTGATTCTTTACTTGTCGATGCAAATGTGTTACATCAATTTTAAACAATTGATGTAAATATGTGTCAGTTTTATAAGTGATTCAAACAATTAACATCATTTAAAATATACAATTTATTTTGTTTTAAATAGTTTCCGCAACTATTTTTTCTATTTGTTATTTATTATTAACAAAAAAAACCGTTTACAATATCTAGCAAAATCTTATTTACGTAATTAATTGAAAAATCATTTATTTGCATTAATTTATTCATTAATTATTACTTATTTAGCAAAAATTCGATATTTATTCTTTTTCCTTTATCAAAATATATCTATTCAAATCTTGGAAAGATTTACATTACTTTTTTGTCTGGTCGATAGAAAGATTTACATTACTAAAAACATTAGTCATTTACAACAACATTTCCAAAATCATAAATCAAACCCAATTAAAAATGATTTTCATCAACAGTTTGATAACAAACAAATAATGATGATATGAACTAAATTCACTTGAAGAACATTATTTATCTTTCTGAAAACTTCACTTCTTCTTCCATGCTCTGTCTCTTCTACTTGTAGAATCGCAAGATTGTAAATAGCTCATGACCAAGGATTCTTTGAATTATCATCGTACTTGAAACCACTTTTGTTCTACAAAATTTTGGATTAAATTAAAACATTATATTTAAGAAAAAAATGCATGAGTAATAACCATTATCATAGAAATTTGAAATACCTTTATACTATATTTTTCCAAACCGTGTAGCACACACTTCAAAAGAGATGTATCTTCAAATTGATCTTGTAGTTCATCAAAGCATAAAAACTACAACAGAAAAAAAAAGTCAAATCTTAATGTGAGAAAGAAATGTGAAAAATGGCGAAAGAAGAGAAGTTCTACATGAAAGGTTTTACGAAAATGTGAGAAACTAACAAATCTCAATTATTATAACTGTTTTCAAAACATTTTTCAATATATTTAGCACCAAAAAAAAAAGATTTGGGCGTAATATAGGGATATTGTGGGCGAGAGGGGAAAAAGGTTATTTGCTGATTTTGAGAAAATGATCTAATTTGTTTTCCGATATATTTGGATTTTTCTAGTTTAGAAAGATTTTCAAAAATAAAAAATCCCAAAACAATTGTATCAGTTTTGAATGGATGTAATTTTTGTATCATTTTATAAGTGATATTAACAAAAATTAGTATTTGCATCAATTATTCAAGTGATATAAATTTAGATTTTAGTATCAATTATGTTAAAGTGATGCAAACTAATAGAGTTTTGTATCAATTTTATTTAAGTGATGTCAAGAACACCATCATTTATTATAATTGATGTTAAACTACATATTTTATATCATTTATTGATAATTGATATAAAATAACATCATTTAACTTTGTGATGCTATTTAATTGATGCAATATACACCTTTTTTTGTAGTGGTAAGTTGAAATAAGTTTGAGTTTGACTCTGTCACCACCACAAATGCGTTTGAAACTGTTCAAAACTCTTATAGGAAAAACAAAGGAATGGTCCTTTTCGATTGGCATTGATAACGACAACTCGAAGAATTTTGCTTAAGGAGGCTAAGCTAACCAATGCCATTGACCGCAGAATCACGTGGTAGTGTGGTACCATTTTACCATTTATATAAACTTGACCTGATGAATTATCTTATTTATATAAATCTTGGAAATTCTATTTTTTTTTTTGTCCACCATCTCCTTTGGTATCTAAGATCAACACTTGATAATATTGCCTTTAGAGAATAAATTATCATTCTCAAACAAAATTGAATTAGTGACCTTAAGTCTAAAAACTGTTAGACGACGTAACATAACCATTTTAAACTTTTTTGTTTGATAAAACCATGAAACTTTCATATCTTTGGTCCATATTCTTCGATGTCCAAAATCAATTTTCTAATATATTTCATATGGTAATACCTCTTCTCACAAGTAGATTCAAATTAGAATTCTAATCTTTTAACAATACTAAACCAAAAGTCACTTGGTATAGATTTTCAATTTTTCTTACTCGTAACGAGTGTATATAATCGAAATCCAAACTAATAAACCTTTTCATTAGAAGTTTACAATAACCAACTAAAAACTCAAATCATAATCTTTAAAATTTATAATAGTATAATGAATCCTTTAATTTGACCACTATACTACCTTGTGGTAGTTTATTTTTCCCATCGAATTAGATATTAAAAAGAACAAAAAGATGAACCAGAAAAGTAAACATGAATCAGTTGTTCTCTCAGAATAATATGCAAACGAAGTTATACATATATGCATTTGTTTAATTAAGTATTCGTCTGACTCGCCGTGTACATGTTTATTGAATATTTTTACTGTTTAAATTTATATTTAGTGACTTTGGAGAAGACAAAATTCTGTTGTAGAAAGTGCATATTCATACTACAAAATCTACATGATAGTTGAGAAAAAAATCTGCATGATTGAGACTGAACAAACGACACCTTTATCTCATCAGTCAGGTTGACTTATGATTATGAACTTAAGTACCAAAAAGATGTACAAAAAAACATAATCAACGAAACAATTTTACAAACTTTCTCAAAGTTGATTGCATTATATATAGTTGATCTTCACGTTTAATTTTTTTTATAACGGTTGTAAAAAAAGTAGTTAAAAAAGGACGGTAAAAAACAACAGTATAAAAAAGCGGTTCAGTTAAGGAAACGATTAAATTTTTTTTATGACTGGTTACATGCGTAGTAAATATTATTTATAAACAAAATTCAAATTGTAATTTATAACATAAATAATGATTTTTTGAAAAATAGATTTAGTTTAAATATTTCATAATAAAATAATACTCCCTCCGTTCCTAATTAATGAATTTTTTACAAAAAAATGTTGTTCCAAAATAATAGAGTTTTTACAGTTTTCTATGCATTTTTACAAATTCCAAAACAAATACTGAAATACTATTGGTTAAACTTTATTGAAAACTGTAAATCGTAGAAATCAATGCGTTTTCTTAATAACCGTGCATTACCTTAAACATCTATTAATTAGGAACGGAGGGAGTATATACATATATTTTTAAAAAGAAAAAATATATTTTAATTTCCTATTTAAATCCAAACATATGTTTGAGTAAACAAGAGGGTTGGAAACTCACCTATTTTTTAAGTTTACAAATGTTACATTTAAATATCTAAACCATATTTTCAACAATCTATTTTAACCATCCGTTTTAATTATTTGTTTCAAACGTACATCCGATTAGTAACAAATAGACAATTGAACTGCCTCACTATCTCAAATAAGGTAACCATTCAAAACAATATTACATGTTTATAAATTTCAATTGCTTTTCCATAATTATATGTACCAATAAAAAATTACAGAAATGTCTCAACTCTCAAGATATACTTGAAGCCTCAAAGATTGAAAAAGGTGGGAACTTTTCCCTTTCATATATTGTGTATATTATATGATTAAAAGGGAATTAAAACCTTCCATTTTTTTAGCAAAAGAAAGAAAGAAAACACCTCCACTTGTTAATGGAGGGGTGATGTGCCTAGATTTGATGTATCAGCTACTTTAGTGTAATTTGAGCACTAATCAGTATTCTTTTACAAAATTAATCCTTCTGACAAATTGCTGACATAAACATTACCCCCACGTTGAAAAAAAATAGCATTATGGGGTTTAATATAGGGTTTCCTTCCTTCCATTAAGTTAAAACTAAATGCGCATTTGTTATGATCAATGTTCTAAATACGAAACGTATGACCTATATACGGTGTCTATATGTATATGTTGTGCGGTGAGTAATCTTGGTGGTTTATGTTATACAACTTACAAAGTTTCATACAATAATAGCCACATATATATTAATTCGTAATTGATTTGCAACATTTTTTCTGATTTTTATTAAGATATATAGTTTATTACTTTAATATGGTGTGTGTTAATGTCGTCGATGTATTGCCATTCGTATTCAAACTTGTATAATCTATACAATTGACCTAAAAAATCAATTTGCAAAATTATTATCGAATATAGTGATCTTTTTTTCTTTCTAGATTCCATGCGAGTGTAAAATAGATCATCATGTAAATTTAAACAGTAAAATTAAAAAGGGAAATGTTCATTCTTTATGCTGATGAAATGTTTTAATATACATATCTACCAATGAGCTTGATTGTAAGAGTTTCGACAAAGAAAAAAGTATCGCACTAGTGAATGTGGAAGCCGGAATTCGCACAATTAGATTTGTAAGGGTTTCGAAAGGAAGCAGAGATTTCTGAAGATAAGCTATGAAGAACAATGATGAGCAGAGAGAAATTAGGGTTTGTAATTGCTTTGTATTGCTTGTGTGATAAAAAGTGTGAATGAATCTTTACAAGTGTTTCTGCATTCCTATATATAACCCCCTAAGTCGGCTAAGCCTTTTTCCTAAACCCTTAGGGATTGCCTTTTTCGCCTATGTCGGTCGAGCCTACGTGGGCTTCGCTGCTGGGCTTTGACATGCTGAACCTTCTGGAACCCTTGCTGAAGTTCTGACGGGCGTTGAAGGACCTGAAGCCGATGGAAAGGCTCAGGCGCCGATGTCAACTGCCTGGATGCGGATGAGGCCAGGCACATCGGCGTCACTGGGCAGTGACGTCGGCACCACTGCCTGTCATCGGTGTCACTGCTCAGTGACATCGGTGCCAGGCAGTCTTCGTCTCTGCAGCGCCTTCTGCTGGCTCTGTGACCTCTCCGACGCTGCATCATGGCTCCTCCCGAGACGAAGACCACTTCGAAGGTTCCTTCAACAGGTAGAAGGTTCAAAGGATTTAGGGGTTTTCAGGAGGTCTTCACCTTCTTATGTGGGTGAAATGACCTAGGGGTTATATTACCTCTTGCTTGCTTGAAACATGCGCGTTGCTCATCATAACTTTGGAGGTCGAGGCTCAGCGGGTGAAATCCGACCCCAACAGTGAATAAGCCCACAAAGATAAAACCTTAGATTACATAACCATCAATATTGATAAAAGCTATAATGGACTTGGGCTTTATATTCGTAGGCCATTTGACCTTATGGTGGATTCACGTGTATGTGCACAAATGAATATTAAAAAAAACCCCAATTTTGGGTATTCGATCTCCACCATCGCTTCCATTATAAGTGCATTCTCTAAATACTGCTAATATATGATTAATGTTCAAATTAATATTTCATTTTCAATATAAAAAGAGTGTCATATTACATCTTGAATTAAAAAGACAACATGGTGATGATTGATGACTATAACAGATGTGGACTGTTCATCTAACTTGGTGGATTTTCAAAATTTTAAATACTTTAAGAGATGTCATTTACAAATCAAGACAGATTACTAAATGATTGATGACTTTAAATTGTATTAATCCTTGCACCTTAATTTTAATCGTAACTTGTTGGTTGTATCCAAGAGGGTATTTTCTGCAAGATCTTGTCATGTTATAAGAAAACAGCAAATCAAATTAATTATAATTAATTGCGTTTCTCTTGTAATTGTTTTAGATTTTTTTTTTATGTAAGATGGTTGTTACTTGTTATATTAGATACTGTCTCGTATATTCAATACACAATTTATAAATCACAACGAAAGCATTTTTTTCTTCATTTTTATTTATACTTGATGGTATATTTTTTTTGCGACTATATAGGTAAATATAATGACGTTATTATTATACTTGGTTGTCGCGTGTGTCTCCTAAGCTTTTCAAAAACATACTGTAGTATATAACTTGCATTTATGCATGTAGATTTCATCTACCTATTTAAGGTGACTAAAAAAACACGATATATTTTTCTATAGGTAGTGAGATTAAAGCATAGCTTAGCAAGTCCAATTTCACAAGTATAAAGTGATATTAAAGGCACACGAACGAAATTTGAAGGCGATAGCACAAATCTTAAAAGCTATTTACCTAAATTCATCACTAGAAGACCATCAAAGTTTTGTATTCAAAACAAAAAAAGACCAACAAAGTTTTGGAAGGTGTAACGTGCTGCAACACGAATGCTACAAGAAAGTTACCCAAAAGTCAAGACCAACTTTTGCATCAAAGAAGAGGGTAACAAAAATACAAAATAAAGTTCTCAAGATCAGATGGAGCTTCCATCATTCCATGTAGACAAACGAATGTGTTCATGTGCATGTTCTAGATAAAACTTCTGTGGAGATACCAAACTATATATATACACTTGAATCGTACTTTGGAGACTTCGTATATTATGTGTGCAAGGGTGTTTTTCTTGTAAAATAAGCTTTAGTGAGGAGGGTGGATAGAGCAAAAGAGTGATGCATAACTGATTGTACAACAGACACACACTCGCTTCACCTTTCACACTGTAAGGCATGCCAACCTATAACACCGAAGCTTGTTTTTTCCTTAATCACACTAACCAAAATTTTCGTTTAGAACCTACTCCTTCGAAGGCGGAAGGCGCAGACGCAATCTTTTTTCCGAAATCAGTAGCCTAAGTTCGCCCAACCGTATATGTTCTCAGAATAATTTTTTATGTTTTTTTAACCATCTTTATGAGCTCGTTTGAACACTAAATTGGTCTCAAAACCCTTCATAATTAGATTTAAAACTAAACAAACTTTTTTTCCTCAATTAATTTTCTTGACCTTGTTCCTTTAGACCTCAGAGAATTTTTCGGAAAATATTTCTCGTTCTTTTCGTATGCAGGTCATCCTAATTATGTTATTACTTAGGAAAAGATTTCGCAACCGAGACTCGACTTGAAGAACCGAATTCTAACACAACGAAAAGTTAAGTTGGCTTCTCAGTAGCCAAGCCACCTATTTGTGCTTACCACAAAATCATCAAAAACAACATTTTCAAACGAATAACCCCACAAAATTAATCATACGGTAGACCCAAAAAAATTCTTCTCGAATATTTTCGTAGTGGACAAGGTCCACAGTTGGGCCAAAACGGTTGGCGTTTGATCAGAAAACGACACCCAATTTGAGAACCTCATTAGTCATTACAATTTTTGCGGGTCCAACAAATTGCAATCCTATTTCACATTTATATATTGCAATTATTCAACTATACTTATTAGACATGATCACTCATGATTTATTTTTTCTCTGTTAAAAACCCTATGTTAAATTTATGTTGAAGATAAATTGGACAGGATAAGATGAGTTACTCAGGATAAGATAAGATGATAATATTTGTAGAAATTAGCTACAATTAGAAACCTATTTACCATAAATTATAAATTACTATTTAGGACAAAGTAGATATTTATTTTTTCTTTTTTCAGGAAATGTGTTTTGGATAATGACAAGATTCTACATTTGGGAAAAAAGCATAATCCTCGAAACACACATGAATTACATGTCCCGTATAAAAACCACTAACACGAAAAACCATTCACGTTATAGTTCACTGATTTTAATAAATAATCCATTCTTTAAAATTACATATGAAATCTATATAAATTATAGAAAGAAAACAAAATTGATTTATCTGAAAGATCACACGCATCATCAATCTATAGATTAAAAAACTTTATAAAGAATTAAGAGAATAGTTCTCAAGCAACTAAATCACTTTCATGGGTTTATAGGGTTTTCCGCCGATTCCCCCATGAACTAAGAAACCCCTGTAAATTTATACATGAACTATTACTCTTGGTCTAAACCCACATGAACTAACTAAAAATTTGAATTTACTACACAAACTTTTTGAATCTGGTCAATTCCCACAAAACCGTCATTAAACCGGTATCAGATGAACTAAACCATAAACGGACTGCTGAATCCGTTAGCTGATGTTTATTGTATTTAACATGTGGAATTTTTTTTATTTTTTTTTATAGATATTAGTAATTACCTCTCTACACAACGACGTCGTATTGAGAATTTAACTGAAAAATTGAAATTAGGGTTTAAATTGGGGAAGAACACTATTGAGCTCAGAACAGAATTTGGGAGTGAGAGAGGGGTCGAATTGAATTTGAAATTTAGAGAGAGGTTCAAATTGGATTTGAAAGTTCGAGAGAGGTTCGAATTGGATCGAGAAGCATGGGTGACAGAGCAAGAGGGATTCCGAGCCATTGTAGATGCGGGGAACGTGTGAGGATGCCCACATCACGAACAATGAATAATCCAGGGAGGCTATTCCATGCTTGTCCATATGGAGATGAGGTAATTGTTGTCCTTCATTTTTGCATTTGCTCAGGAAAAGTTATACTAGCAATGTTGTTAAATTGTTGTTGAATTGTTATTTGAATGAAATTGTTGCTTGAATTAGTTAAATTGGTGTTTGATTATTGTAGAAAAATCGGAACCATTTGTTTAAATGGACCGATGAATCAATGGTAGAAGAAATAGAGGATATGAAACCGAAGATTGATGAACTTGAAAGAGCTTCATTAACCTTAGAGAAGGGTTTAAACGTTTGTGAAGCTGTGATATGCGAACATGAGAAGGAGCTACGAGGTTTTCGGAAAGAAATTGAAGATTGCAAGATGGAGGTGAAAGGTTTGAAGAACATGGTGGTTTGTGTTGTGGTGCTTGTTCTTTTGTATAAGTTTGTAATGTAGGGAAGTTATGGGTTATGGTTTGGTTAGAAAACATCAATGTGTGTCTTGGTCTTGTTCTTTGTAATCCTTTTGCTTGTTTTGCTAAAACATGAAACGAGTAGATTGGCAAAACATGGTTGTTCTTTTGTATAAGTTTGTAATGTAGGATGAGTTATGTGTTGTGGTTTGGTTAGAAAATATCAATGCGTGTCTTCTTGTAATCTTTTTGCTTGTTTTGGTAAAACATGAAACAAGTAGATTGACAAACATTGTTGTTCTTTTGAGAAAAGAAGCAAGTCAACAATAAACATTTGTTCATAAAAACACACAAATCCGAAGCTTAGTTAAGAACAAAAACCACAAGTATTACGTTACCCTAAACAAGACAATCATATCTGAATACTAGTTGAACTAAAATACACTTTAAGAAGAAGAGAAAACAAATACTTCATTCCCCTTAGTCAAGTAATTGGCTTTGCATTTGTTGGCTTGAACCCTCACCAAATTGTTGTGTTTCTTGTGAGACCTTCTTCTTTTTTGGTTGTCGATGCATTGTTAGTACAAGGTTGTAACACTTTCTTGTGTTATGCCCAGCAGCTCCACATTTCCCACAATGAACAATTCTTTTTTCCCTTGAAACTTTCGTTGGAGCCTCATCACTCACCTTTGATTTCTTCTTACTTGGAGACTCATTCCTTTCTTTGATCCTTTTCGGAATTTTATTTTTTCCTCTTGATTGTTCATGTTCTTCTTGTGGTGGTGGCACAATCAGACCCTCATCCTCATCATCACTCATAGTCCATAGCTCATCTTTGTATTTCCTAAGCTTTGAGAATTGCAAGTCATGCTCTTCTTGGATAAGTTCCAGTGCCCTATCCTTTGCGTTTCTGCATTGATCGTAGGTTACCGTCAAGTTCCAACGCTTCTGGAACTCTTCAAGAATGTGTTTTGGCATTAACATCGGATTGTCTCTTATATCATCTAGAAACAACCTAGCAATAACCTCCTGCGTAATTAGCTTTGAACGACCACTTTTGATGCAAGTGTGGTCCTTGACAAATGTTTTGACCATCCACTTTTGCGCAGGCTTTTCATACGAACAGTAAATCCTCCACAAACATTGTTCTTCTCCTTCTTCGGCTACACTACCACATATAGCCTCAGCTATATCTTTATCCCAGCGAGATTTTTTTACATTCCACCCATTCTTCAATACATAATCTAGCACACCCTTCTTGAAAGCCTCTATACTATCAAAAGTTTGCTTTAACTTCAACTCACCACTGCCTTTCTTGTACCTTATATAGCTCACTCTCTCATCTTCATCATCTGAGCACACAGGTGTTGCATACTCATCAATATCTTCATCAACAAAATTTGCCACATTTCTTTCAACTCTTGCTTCTTCGGGAAAGCGATGCTCTTGTGTGACATTCTCATTTCTCTCACACTCACCTCTTTCATTCTCCACTGTCCCAGCCTCATCTCTCTCAGTTCGCATGCTCTCTATGTCAGGCTCCACAAATATATCAATTGATTTCGTCCAAAGTGAAGAGTGACACATCTTCTTAAAGTTCCCATCACCATTTGTCAACAATCTTCTATCCTCTATCTCATCAAAAGGAACTTTGTAATAAACTCTCTGTCCATACAAACTCACCGGCAACTTGTTCATTAGCTCTTGAAACAATGCAGATGGTGGAGCTTCAATAATCCGATAACCACCACCAACGTACATTTCTTTGCCACCAACCATGGCAATCTCTCCACCATAGTAACAGCCGAAGGTGACCAACGCAACATCATTACTGAAATACATGTAACAAGTAAACACAAATTAAAACCAACTTAAACTCTTTAACACAATTAATCAAACACTTGGTAGGCATGTTACAATCTAGTTCTATCATCATCAAATTCGAACGAAATTGACAAACGAAGCTTAGATGACTTAATGCTACGAGAAAAATCATCTAATCTACAACCTAATGTATAATCAAAACTCAAAAATTTACAAAAATCACTCGAATTACCTCATCCTGCAAAGTCAAGAAAACACTCCACTCTTTCTGCAAATCACGTATATAATCGACTCACAAATAACTCTAGTTTCTCTATGTCTCTCTACTCTTTTCATCCATCAAATTTTCGAATCTCTTTCTAACTAACAACCACAAATCGCAGAAAAGAAGAAGAGAAGAAGATAACCTAATTTGTTTTTTTTTCCCAATTATAAAACGATGTCGTTTTAGTTTTTCTCAATGTTAAATTTTTTTTAATTTTTTTTTAAGTTTGGTCAATTATAAACCGGATCCGTTTGGTCAATATTTTATGCCACGTCAGCACCCGTTAACGTGAAACTAACTCCGTTAACGAATTTGTGGGAATTGACTAGATTCAAAAGGTTCGTGTAGTAAATTCAAATTTTTAGTTAGTTCATGTGGGTTTAGACCAAGTGTAATAGTTCATGTATAAATTTACAGGGGTTTCTTAGTTTATGGGGGAATCGGCGGAAAACCCTGGGTTTATAGCCTCTGCTTTTTCTTTACCCACCCACATCAAAACAAACACACAAGATCCCACCAATAATTGTTACTTTTTCTTTTGCCCCCTCACTTTTCCATTTTCTCCATTTTTCAACAATGCAATTTCGTAATTAACATATAATGACCTGCTCAATTGTAATTAAATAAAACGAAACATTATCTATTACTCGTAAATACGCAAAATGTGATTACATCACACAAAGTTAAAAAAAAAAAAATTACATTGGGTAAGATTTCCGTAATAAACGATAAAATCGAGGGCATTTCTAGAAATATGCGCGCTCTCTCTCTCTCTCTGATAGTTACTTGATAAGTAAGCCAAAAATATAAAAATCAATCGGAAACCTCAAAATATTTAATCTTGGAACCCAATTTTCTCAAAAATTGCATTTCTCACCCTACTCAGATCTCTTCCTTTCAATGTCCTCCCAACTCCTTCATGAACCGAAAACGAAGCCATTCTCGTCCTCGCCAAAAACTCATGCGGCGGTACCCAATCACCACCGTCATCGGAATCTCCGTCATCATCAACCTCAATACTTCTCCGACGACTATTCCTATGTTCCTGACCGAGAATCTTCGACCAGTCAGGTACGTTAATCGGAAGCGACGACGCAGCTACGGCGGATGAAGCGACGGCGCATGAAGAAGGCCGATTCGATGATTTTTTACCGGATCGGGTCGATTTACGGCGAAATTCCGGTGAATCTGAGTGGATCGAAACACCTGAAGAAGCGTAGAGATCTGATTCGTCGAATTCGAGTCCGGATTCTGTTGCGGTGAAGTAAGATGACTGATCGGTGCCGAGGAAACGATAGCTTGGTCTTGCGTAGTAGCTTTTCTCCGTCGCCATTGAAGAAGAAGAGATTTGAAATTTGAGTTTTGTGATTTTTGGTTTATGAGAAGAATTAGTCGTGAAGGAGTCTTTGTTATTTATAAGAGGTTTTGATGAGGTTACTGGATAAAATGGATAAGGGATTATTTATTAACTTCTAGTTTGCGTCAAGTGGGAAATGACGGAAATGCCCTTGTTGATGTGGATGGATTTACGGGAAAATGCCACGAAAACGCGAAGAGTTGGCTTTCGTGGAGGAGGGAATATTACATGTGGCGTGTTTGGCATATTCTTAACCATTTTGGTTTTTTGAAAAGAAAGTATGTATTCGACTTGTAACTAAATTTCATTTTTGAGAAATTTTTGATACGTAATCTAATTTGATTTTACTGATTTTAATTTTTGTTTCCTTAGTGAATGTAGTTATTTTTTCGTTTTTAAGACAAAAGAAAACCCGTACACTCTTTTGAATAGAGGGTATATCCGAATCTAAAATAATGGCATATGCTAGCTTAACACAATTTACGCAAAAACAAAATTTAGTAATTTATCCTTAAAGACATATAAATATCCTTTTTTTTGTTATATCTATAGATACAATACAAAAATGTCGTTTTTGAATGGTTGCAGCGGATGACGAGTATTAATTTGTTTGCGAGCATGAATCATTTTATTAGCTATATATCAAATTTCATATGTTATAAAAAAATAAGAAACAAATTTATATAGTATAGATTTGACTATCACTCAATTTAAAAATAAAATGATTTAGTGTGTAACGAAATACTTCCTCCGTCCCATTTTAGATAATCTTTTGAATTTTTTTTTTTTTTTTTGGTCACGATCTTTCGGGAGAATTTTTTTGACTCATTTTAGTTGATAGTTTCAATTTTCAATACAATATTTATTATGTTTTTGAGGATTTGAATTCTGCAGATTATTCTTTCATTGGTTGAATCATTTTGGAATTTGTGTTTTTTATTGAAAAGATAAACAATTAAATGGTTTCTTAATTTGTGGGTAGAAACTTTAAAAATCATTTTAAATGGGACGGAAAGAGTGTAAAAGTCTCGACCGGTTTGGAAAGTTACTAGGTTGGTCGGTGTGAACGGCGCGGAGAACCAGAACCGTCGATAGATTACACACATCATTTATCGTAAAAAGTTAGCCGCTCCAAACTCCTGAATTTTTTAAATTAATTGTTTTATTTTAATATCTTTCATTATCCAATGAAAACACACTCTGCACAAAGCTTACCCACTCGTGATATTACTTCAATTTTTTCTTTTCCCTATAAAATTTTTCCGAATTATTTTTAAACTACATTTTCCGAATTATTTTAGTTTTGGATTATGGTCGCATCCTCGTTCTATAATATAGAGTTTTCAATCATGGGATTCCTCATATTTTATAAGAGTTTAAATAGTTCGAACAGCAGAGTCCACATTTCACAATTCACATTAACACAAGATTAAATTATATTATTGATGCTGCGTGTTATGTATCTAAAATTATAAATCATATACGCTCCATAGATATCTTTATCCTACTTTTGTCATGAGAAAAGTCGTGTGTTGAGGAGTATATTTTTGCTATTTTGTCATTTTGCGTTTGTTTAATTATTTATTCTAAAAACTTTTTAAAATAGAAATATCGGATCATGCTAGTACAAATCTCTTTTGTTTCTTCTGGCACCAAAATATCAATAATAGGGAATATTAGGTAGTTTCACCAAAAACGAAACCGACTTAAAATTGGAGAAAACGACTTATATAAATCTCAATACAAGTTTTGGAACAAGAATTAAATATTTTTAAAATTTTCAATTTTTAGTGGATAATATAATAGATTCGCTTCTCAAGCCTCTTAAAATATCAATATTTATAAACCAAAACTAGGTTCAAGTTTTTTTGTCGTGACTCGGGTAGGGTTGGTTCTCTTTTCTCCCTTCCCCAGTTCCACAAGAGAATAGTCTCTACGATCATGACACGTGTCGTAACAGATAAAACTCATTACACGTGGGTGTCATTTAGCTTAGATGGATGACACGTTAAGGTGGGACTCTAACACGCTTATCATTCGCCAGCTGGATTTTCAGGTTTTTAAGTCCTTTTGTTTTCATCGTCCATGTCCTCCCACGCGCGACACACATGTACCATCTCGATAATAGTATCTTTGATATTTTCTCTTTGATCATAGCGCGTGAGATAAACTTGCGAGTGGGGTTTGTTTTTGTGTGGTTCACGAGATTCGTTGAACGTTGAAACTTTTGTAGGTCCCATTTTTCTTAGTTAAAAGTATTTTGTTCAAATAAAACTTCTTTAATTTTAGTATAAGGTTTTTTTTTGTGTCTATCCACATCTACGCATTTTAATTTATGATTTTTTTTGTTTTGTTTTGTTTTGTTTTGTTACATCTAGTCGACGTAGATTTAATGTGACTGAAAAACAAAATAAATTTTATGGTTAATATTGTTTTATGTGTCCCTTTCCATATTGTATGCAATAACTAAACAAAACTGAAAAACCCTAATTATGTAAAGTCTAATTAAATTTGGTTTATATTTTCAGTAAACAAAAAAAGTCTACAAAGTTAACTAGTTTTTCTCGTTTTTATTAATGTTTTGGGATATTTGTGTGAATTCTCGTTTTATTTGTCCTTGGAATAAATTGGAAACAGTACTTCAGAGATTATAGACAATTTCAATCAAATCGAAATGGTATTGTTCACCTGTTTTTGAGGTGTCGACATAGTGGGCACATCGATAATTATTTGACAAATAAAATAATGATTAGAAAAAGGAAAAAGTTAAAAATACTGCGCTGGTAATCGTGATGATGATGAAAATAGTAAAGTGACTTTATTTGTGAGAAATACTAGTAATAAAATAAAATGCTATGTCCAATCATGTTATCCTTTCCAGAAAGTTACGAGGTGAAACCATAAGATAATAAATGAATAATAAGATAAGTAGATACAGCCAGTCGTAACGCTCAGGGAAAAAGTGAGAATATGATTTTATACAAATTTTTAAATGTTAGTGGTGAATCATTGGACTATTTTTCTAATTTGATTATAACGAGTCTTTATCTAAGTGATTAATCGATTAGATGCTAGTTCGTTTTATATTAATTCAGTTGGTCCATCAAAGAGATGTCATAGACAAGAAATTATGCAAATGAAATTTGTAACAATGTAACCCCAAAAGAAGAATAAGAAATTTGTAATTAGATTGTTAGACTTTTAATTAAGAACTAATGAATTTCTTTACGATGCTATTTGTGTATCATTGTTTCAGTAGTTTTCTTGTGATTCTAAGAAACTCAAATCGTAGTGGAAGCAAGTGAATCTAAGATTTGTACGTCTGATTACAGTTTGATTATCATTACAATTTAAAACTTACATACAAATGGTGTTATCTACTAATGGTCATGGACCGTTTTGAGTATTCTTGTAATTGATATTAATATATGCACGGTGAATGTTGAAGATTAGTAAGACCATTATGCAAGCATTTTTTAAATAAATTTAGAAATTGCGCATACAGGGCACATCAACCAAATAATATATCCGATAGAATTCGTTCAATGAAATACTTTTATCTCTCTTGTATGGGTTACAAGTCTTTTGCATTATCTTTTTCACATTCCTTGAACTTCGATCAATTTTCCTAGCTCTCCATACAGTTAAAGTACAGAAAGATTTATGTATGTATGTATGTATAAATATACCCATTCCTCTTTGAAAATTTCAATCTCAATCGATACTAAGAATATCCTTATCTCGAAACTGATAAGAATATCCACTAAGTTCAGTTTACATAAAATTCGGTACATGCCATAATAGACCAAATATAATTGCATAAGATGGGCTAAGTTTTTCTTAGGTGGATGGAGAAGAAAATAAGAGAAGATGAAGTTTTTTATGTCTTCATTAAACGTTTACAAGAGAAATCTTACAACTTAAGTCTAAATAATGTGTGTGGATGCAAGATCCGGTTTACGTGCAATAGAGTTTGAATAAATTGATGGAATTGGGGCAAAGTTTTCTTTACTAACTCCATACAAATAGAATGCTAGACCAAATAAAACGTTTAAGCATCAAACATTAAAAGGAGACAAAATGTATTCTTTATTCAATGATCAATAAGAAAACAAAAAACTTGTTACAAAAGTAGTATATTTGCCCGTTTTTTTGGAAGAGCTGAAGATGCCTCCCCTTGTCCATCATTCATCAATATGCATAAAATCCCACTCATTCGCTCTTGAGTTTTGGTTTGTGTATACTTTTAACTAAGAATCCTTCGAAATAGTTTGAAATGATATCCAACTTAATCCATGCCTCTTTGTATTTATATCTTTCTTCATAATCTTCTGGACTAGCGATCTCCTAACTTGACCTAACAGTACAAGCAATGTGAATAGAACTTTCCACAATATGATAGGCCAAAAATAACCAATTGATTTAGACTATACACAAGATTGGTCTTGAGGGCAAGCGGACCAAGCACTCGCTTGCGGTCCAAATTTTTTGATGTTTTATTTATATGTATTATCGACGCATAAAATTGCATAAAATCACTTTAATTAAGTTGATTTATGGGTAACATGGAACAAATGAGAGGTGGAGAGTTCAAAACCCCCCCTTTAAATCATTTGGTTTTAATTTTATAACTAATAATTAGTGATCCAAATTTTTTGTTTGGTTTGTGGGCCTCGAAATATCAGGGCCGGCCTGATTATACACTTTTAATCTCCTTTTGTTGTGTCATAGCCTCACAAACATGGGTAGTAGTCAACGTTGTTCTTTGAACAACATAGTATGTTAGTTGATTACAATCTAACAAAACCAATGATATCATTATATTTGTGTTTATAACTCTTTGATTGTTTATAATTTCCACCTTAGAAAAACTCTCACGCTGTCTTTTCTTTAGTATGCAAAGTTTCTTTTGATTTACATGTTAACTAACTCTCGAGCCTAACTCGTGAGACATGTGTATCAGTGTATGTGGTAGAAAAAAGCCTCGTTAAACTATTTAAAAGTTTTTCTTATACAATTTTTAGATTAAAAGTAACTCTATATAATTGATGTTATTATCATATGTCGTAATATTAGCTAGAGCATGTTAGAGTCTTGTTGTTGTTTCAAGATAATGATGTTTTCATGTGGGGATTGTTGGAACAAATTTATTGTTTAAACAAATGGGCCTTGTATTGGGCATTTGTATAACCCAATTTTGGTAGAAAAGTGAATGAGAAAAGCCTTTTGGTTTAAGTGAGTGATATGCAAAAATCCCACATCTAAAGTTTGGGAACTTTTCAAGTGGTATATAAGGAGCCACACATATACCTTTGTTCAAAACATAGCAAATGCTATATACCGCAAAAGAGATGAGGGAATCCCCACACGCGCGACCGACCGAACCGGGCCGGGGTCGGGCTTTGGCTTTGGCTTTGGCTTTGGCTATGGCTAAAGGGCCGTTGCCGGCCCAATGAAATATCTTTTTGGACCATCTAAATGGGCTGAAAAAAACCATTCATTTTGTGGGCCCAAAACGCAAGCCCATCTCGTTTTCGACCCAAAACGCTGCGTCGGTTCGTCTGCTAAACCGGAAACCGCTAAACCGACGACAATTTGAAAACAAACCGGAGATAACCTCTCTACGGTTTTCAAACCGCCTCTCCGTCAGTTTTATAAAGGAAGTCATCTTCTTCCTTTCTTCTGACATTCTGATACACCGGAAAACTCACAGAAATTTCACAAAAATTCTATCAAACAGATTACAAACAATCTCTCTTTCGTTTACAGTAAGTCTCGAGAGTATCGTAGATATTAGTTCGTTAGAATCGGTATTCGAGTGTTTGCGAATTCGATTATCAGTGGTTTTATCCTGGGACTCGTGAATCTATCAAAAACCCGTCACACTGCGGGAGATTCTTAGAGTTAAGGAAAGAGATTTCGTATCTCGACTCCACTCTCTGTCTGATCTCTTCCCTTAACGCTTTTCTTATCGCGATTCATCTCCAATCACGTAGTGTGCCATATTCTGGTCCTACAATGTTCATGTTCACATTAACAAAGAATAGTTTTAACATATCTCTAAAAATATAGATTATATAAACGAAAATTTCTAAAGATTAGATACATAATGGTAAATTTTTACCTGATATTTTTCATGATATTTTCATCATATTCATAGCCATTCTTATCTTGCTGTTTGTAGTTCTCCCTAACCAACTGATATTTGTTCAGACTTTTACTCAGAGCCGTGCCTACCATGCATTTGAAAAGGCCTTCGTCTCGGGCCCCATATCAATATACACATTTTTAGGGCCCCCATTTTCCAGAACTTATTTGTAGTATAGTGGTTTAGGTAAGATCATGTTTTTGAATGTAAGTCTTCCATCCCAAGTTTAAGCCACCACCATGATATGAAATAAGGTATTTTATTTGTAGTTAGTTTTATTAATTTTTTTATTAACATCCTAACAATGACTCCTTCTGCTTCACAAAGAGTGTCATTTTAAGAGTTTATTTTTGTTTCACAAAGAGTGTCACTCTACGTTTTCAATGTGACTTTTCGCATGCAAATTCTTCTCTTATCCCTAATTTAGTATTAAAAAAATTAAATTAACCATTGTTATTCAAATAAGAGTGTATTTAATATGGACATTTTGGGATATTTAAAAGTTTTTAATCTGCGTAAAATAAGTTAGAATGACACTCTTTGTGAAACGGAAAGAATATGTGAATTTAGATTACTATTATCGTTAATAAATAAATTATATAAAAAAGATTTTATTTCTAAGTTTGCCTCGGGTCCCTAAAAGTCTAGGCACGACACTGCTTTTACTGTCTGATATGTAAATAAAAACACTAACAAATCAAGAACGAGATTGTAAACAAAAATAATCAAAGTTGCACCCTTTTGAAAACATGCAAGTGATTTCAACTAACAAGTGAAAAAGAAAACAAAACTCATGAGTCAATGCTACAATTACATAATCTTAACGAAAATTCCATGTGAGATACAAAATTTCAAGGACTAGTATAAATGCAAAAACAGAAGTCCGAGGATAGACCAAAATATTGAGCTTCTTAGACTTCAGGGCCCGTATGTGATAAAACATAATCCAAAAGATGTCCATTAACTTTGTTGAAAGACTAGCCCCAAATTACCCTTCTAAAAATCCCATAGCCATCTCACCATTGAACCGATTGTGGCAGAAGAAAACTTCTTAAAAGTTAAAAGCAGTGCTTTTCATTTAACCAATGTCACTCGGTTTAGAACAATCAAAACCGTACCAGGGGTAAAATCGTCATTTTAAAAACCCTAATCACTCACTCACTTTATAACAGAGAAAGAAGACGAAACCCTAGAGAGCTTGAGTGAGAGAGACGAAAATGCCGCCGAAATTGGATCCATCTCAGATCGTTGACGTATACGTCCGAGTCACCGGAGGTGAAGTAGGAGCAGCGAGTTCACTGGCTCCAAAGATCGGTCCACTAGGTCTAGCACCAAAGAAGATCGGAGAAGACATCGCTAAAGAAACAGCCAAAGAATGGAAAGGCTTAAGAGTCACCGTGAAACTCACCGTTCAGAATCGTCAAGCTAAAGTCACCGTCGTACCTTCCGCGGCGGCTCTTGTAATCAAAGCGCTTAAGGAGCCAGAACGAGATCGGAAAAAGGTGAAGAACATTAAACATAATGGGAATATTTCGTTTGATGATGTGATTGAGATTGCTAAGATTATGAGACCTAGATCGATTGCTAAGGAATTGAGTGGAACTGTTAGGGAGATTTTGGGTACTTGTGTCTCTGTTGGTTGTACTGTTGATGGTAGAGATCCCAAGGAGCTTCAGGAAGAGATTTGCAATGGTGACATTGATGTTCCTAATGAGTGAATGTGTTTTACTTTGAGCTCTGTATCAGTTTTTGAGGATTTGTGTTTTAGTATACTATGAATTTTGGATATTGAGAGTTTCTTGGATTGCATATTTTGAATAATCCTTTCTTGGGATTATATTAGAATGCTTTTCATTTCTATAATTTATCTCTGTTAAGCTTTAACTTGCGATGCACTCCTTGAATGTGATAGTGAATTGGAAGACATTCATGAGTAAGGTTAGATATGTTAGTATGCGAATTTACTTGATTGTTTTGACAGTGTTATATGGGTCTTGGGAATTAGACTTGATGGAACCATTCGATTAAGTTGTTTCGAGAGTGAGGTCTATATAGTGAGGATTTAGGTTCATTTGTAGTGCTGGATCATTCAAGATTATGACATTGTTGAATGCAATCAAAAGATTGGTGACATGATAGATTGTTGCGCCTTCTTCGCATTGATAAGTTAGTAACATGTGTCATTCATAATGAGCAAAGTTTAGATGGAAATGTGATAGCTTGGTTTATTTGTTTAATCGTCTGTCTACTTCATTGTGTTAGATGATTAGATCTAAGTTTGGTCTTGAAACTTTATGAATGTGAGGAGGTGCATTTTGTTGTTCGAGGTATTAATTCATGTTAGGGATTTGGTAAAAGTCCGTAGATTGGAATGGAGCATGGTTGAAACTAATGTTAACGAAGTATTGTTGCGGTTCTGTTTAGGTCTTGGTCCCATTATATCATTTCAATACATTGTGGTTGTTTACTTGTTTCACTGTAATTGCGAAATATATCATTTGTTTGGCCAATGGTCCCCGAACAATTACGTAACATCAGACTGCAAATGGTAGCTCAATCATTGTAGAGTCCATTATCAAATTTTAAGAATCTTTGTGGCGATAAGAGTAAACTAAGATGATGTCAGGAAAAAAGAGTATGTGGTGACATTTCAATGTTTTTAAACTAATCTAATGAAAAGTTAATCAGTTATAATAATATAGACAAACGAGTAGGAAAATTGTAATTAAAGGAGGTAATTTTAGTGACTGATGCAAGTAACCGAAATAGTTAAATGTGTCATACTAGAAAACAAAAATATGGGGAGAAGTTTAAACAAATAGAGATGATTTTAAGTTTAACAAGCCAAAACAAAAACACAACAACAAGCCTTGACCAAATATTGAGGTGGATTTTTTAGAATCAAAAACCATAATGTATTACAAAAACTAGAAACATTCATATTCTTTGCATGATTGCCAAAAAACCGGTCAGTCATTGCATGATTTGCATCACACCATCAACTAAACTGTCTTGTGCTCTCTCTTACGGTCTTACCTCATCAACTGATTTATCACCATATATAATACTTTATAAAAGAAACATAAATACATATATGAAATCTTTTGTTGATAAACCTGAAATTTAGCAAAAAAAAAAAACCTGAAATTTAGTTAATTACATATACACAAATATATACTCTCAAACTTTCACCATCATGCTATCAAACTCTAAACCAAAATGCATAAGCATGGCACATGCATATATCACTCATGAATGTACATATTTATTTGTGGTCTCACACATACACTGTGTGTGTAACTAATTACTAATTAGATATATAATAAATGCATGTTTCAAGCATGGAAGTCCAAGATTAATTGAATAATTGGAAAGGGTCATAATTTAACGTGTACAGAAGAATTCGCCTGGCAAAGATAAACATATAATGGCCAGCTTCAACGTTGGTTGTTCGGATTTTGCATGTCATGTATCTCATTCTTATCATGTCCTCCTCGTTATATATATATTCATTTTCTAAATTTTTAAAATATTGTCACTTGTAGTTTTCTATATACACAATTTCTTCTATCAAGTTAGAGAATCCTCTTGCTCAACCATTTTGTAGATATATCAATTTTAATTACTAATTATATTGCTAGTTGTTACTAATTAAATCAGTTCTCTTTAAAAAAAAATCAGTTCTCTTTAAATTAAACCGTCCGTACTAATTCAAACTAGAGAGAAATAATCAATTTATACAACTGAAATTAAGTCTAATCCACGTTTTTTTATCCTCACTGTTGAAAAAACAAAACATAACCAAACAAAAAACTTACTACTTATAGTTATAGTTATATTTCGATGACTTTGTATAGTGTTAGACTTAAACTAACTTATTTTCAATTTAGTAAAAAATCCGAATTGTAAACCATATACAATAGTGAAATCAAAAGTCTTAGCTAACCAGTAACAAGTTATAATATTACAAATACAAACTCTGAAAAATCCGTGGGCTTTCCACAAATGTACATGATAATTTATTAATATCTTTTAACCAAAAAACTTATTATCATTTAAGAAAAAACCCTTTTACATGAAAATTGTATACTTTTATAGAACTTTTTAGTGTGTGTAGGGTGAGTACTTTGCTTGTTCACTGAACAAAACATTCATTGCAGAAAATTCTTGCACGCTAAAATCTAAATCCCAAAAATGGGCATCTTTCTTCATATGCTAATTAGTTACATAACCTTTACAAGATTCCTATTTCCTCCTATTTTGGTGTGGAATCCTTATGTAATAATAGTGAACAAAAAATTTGTGCATTGTATATTAAATATATTCTAAAGTAGCTCTATCCTCGTTATGATTAATATAACTTGAAAATTTAAATCGTGACAACGTTGATGTCGACTCGTACCTAAATAATTTAAGGATAAAAATCATTGATATATAAATATATGTTTATTTTTGAGATTATTTTCCATATATCTTAGTCATCTTAGTTGGGCTGCGTAATTGATTAATAATAACATTTTTTGTTTATATTTGTTAAAATCTTTTATTTTACAACACACGTATTTTATATGAAACCACTGTTATAATACAGAAGAGTATGGATTAGTGTCATATTATCATCTTACTGAACCATAATTCAAACATTTTAAGACAATTTTCATTTAATCTATGTATCTAACATTATAACAGAAAATTGAAAATTGGATAAAGTAAAAGAACAAGGAGATGAAATTTGACGTTGCAACGACAACTGAAAACTACATTAAATATAAGGGTCCAATTAAATTATATTACAAACACGAAAATGTCTAAATCGAGGGTTGGTTGGACGGCTTAAAACAAGTTTATCTCCACTAATCATACAAATTTAAGACAGCTCTGACCCTTAATTATGTTTATTCGAAAATATACGCATAATATACAAAATTTTGTTTTCTCAAAAAAAAAAAATTGAATTGAAGAACATCTTACTTGACCTAGATTAGTGGAGACTCTGGAAACAGAGGATTGGCTATTTTGCTTTACCTTGCGGTGTATTTCTGCTTTTCACGATAACTATATTGCCGTTCTCTATAGACTTCGATGAAATTAGAAGTTCAAATAAATTGTGATCACTATAAAAGTTTCCGGTTGTTAAATAATTTTTGTTTGTGAAACTAACCTTTAGTTACTATAACATACATTTGAGGAACAATTATAAGAGGTTCAGATTGCTTATCCTTATCCATATGTATCTCGAGTATAGATAATCAAGATTAATAACCGTATTACACATTTGTTGTTCTTTAGAATCGGGTAAAAAACGAAATGATTATACTAGTTTAATGGTTCTTTCAAACTGCATTTACACTGGTTATATGTACTGAATACTGAAAATTTTGACATTATGTTCCAATGTTTTGAGATGACTAATGTTAAACGATAGAAACGATAGTTATACGATCAGAACATATAGCAGTAGCACAATAATTTGAGTTAGTGTTGTTACTGTATCATTATTCGAATTCAAATATGCATATTACATATGATTGAAAGAGAGATAGCATAGGTCACACAAAAACATACACTCTCATAAAGTAAAAACATAAAATGCAAATAATTTCTTCATAATACTGACAAAACATAATCGCAAATTTGAAATATATCTCATAATACCAGTATATTATTAGCTACATATGTAAAGTATATATTTAGGCATTAGTGTAATTGATTCTTTCCTTTCTTGTTGCTTCAAGTTCGTGTATAAAGCTTTGTATATTTCTCCTAAGAAGATTAATACAATCAATATATTAAAACTTATATATACCACCAGCTCATTTGAGGTACATACGAATCAGCTAAAGATCCCTTCATAAATTATGTCCAAATAAATATTCTTAATTAACTGTCCACAAAATTATTACCAATAAATAAATCTGTCTTATAATGTACTTATACCAAACCATTGCACAGTCTCTGTATATAAATATACCCACAATTAAACCCAAAGAGCTACAAAATCTCAACAAAACTCAACTCTCTCTCATCTTTTAGCCATGTCCAAGGACTTGGAGGTGCAAGAAGGCGGAACAATGGCCGCGAGAGACTACCACGATCCGCCTCCAGAACCATTGTTCGACATGGAGGAGCTTCGAAAGTGGTCTCTGTACAGAGCAGTCATAGCTGAGTTTGTGGCGACACTTCTGTTCCTTTACGTCTCAGTCCTAACCGTAATCGGATACAAAGCTCAGACAGACGCAGACGCTGGAGGAGGAGATTGCGGCGGAGTAGGGATATTGGGAATTGCGTGGGCTTTCGGTGGAATGATCTTTGTTCTTGTTTATTGTACCGCCGGTATCTCCGGTAAGTATATAAAACGTTCGAATCACGTTACATAGATTTTTTTCACGTTAGAAAGATTTGGTACTATATCTATATTTTCATTAAAATAGTTCGACTTAAACCTTTTTTTCAACAACATGCAATACAGTATGCCGTAATTAAACCCGGATAGCGACATTTACACAAACTTGCATGTCTTGTTTTCTTTTCCAATTTAGTTAGGATTTGATTTTGGTTTATTCTAACAATTATAAGGGTCAATTCGGTTTATGTGATAGTACTTTTTTTTTCTGTTCGGTTCAGATAAGTTTGGTTAAGATTATTTAGGCCTTATCGAAAATAAAATACACTCTTATTACAATTTGTGGAGTTATCCGGAGTTTAATTTGATTTGTTATTAACGTATAAACAGGTGGTCATATAAATCCGGCTGTGACGATGGGATTGTTCCTTGCACGTAAACTGTCATTGGTTCGGACAGTGTTATACATCGTGGCTCAGTGTCTTGGTGCCATTTGCGGTTGCGGTCTGGTCAAAGCATTTCAAAGCTCTTACTACGACAGGTTCAATCATGTCTCAAAACTCTTTTTAATTTTTTTTGAAATTTAAATTTAACTTACTGGTTGTTTTAAGTACGAGTACAAAATTATATAAATACATTGAACTAATCTAATATGAACCGAATCCGAAATTTTTATTTATTAAACTTTCATATGGATAACACCTTTTATGTATACGAAAAATAGAAACCAAAACCGAATCAACAATAAAAACAACGGGCTATATTTGACAAAAACTTAATCTCAATCCAAAACCGAATAAACCAATCCATACTATATTATTGGATATAAGTTTGGTAACTATTCATCTAAAATCAGATCAAAACGAACCGAAACCAGGATTAAACATCAATGATTTTAGATATAATGTTTTTCATGTCTAATTAATATGATTATACTGTTTTATTATTAGATATGGAGGAGGGGCCAACCTCCTCGCTGACGGCTACAACAAAGGTACCGGACTTGGTGCCGAGATCATCGGAACATTTGTCCTTGTCTACACCGTCTTCTCGGCCACCGATCCTAAGCGAAGTGCACGTGACTCTCACGTGCCAGTTTTGGCACCACTTCCCATTGGTTTTGCCGTCTTCATGGTTCACTTAGCCACCATTCCTATCACCGGAACCGGAATCAACCCGGCTCGTAGCTTCGGAGCCGCCGTTATTTACAACAAGGAAAAGGCTTGGGACGACCAGGTACTTCTTTAAAATTTTATATACACACATTTTTCTAATAAAAATTACTATGTGATATGATGTCTAATTACATTTAATTTATCTTGACTATAATTGAACAGTGGATATTTTGGGTGGGACCAATGATCGGAGCAGCATTGGCTGCGTTCTATCATCAGTTTATTCTAAGAGCAGCTGCGATTAAAGCTCTTGGCTCCTTTAGGAGTTTTTCTTCAAGAAACTAAATCTCTAAGAGCGGCTGCGGCTAAAGCTCTTGCCTCCTTTAGGAGTTTCTTTTAATTCTTTATAATGTCGCAAGTTTATAAATCTTTAATCAAATGATGATTACACCACAAATGTCACTACCATTGTATTAAGAGGAAATTACCTGTATCTTTTATTTTATGTGTTTTTTTTTAATTTCATAGAATTTCCCATTCGTGTAAATGTGGTTTTAAGTTAATGTTGCTAATGTGGTTTTAAGTTAATGTTGCTTTAAGATAAATCTCAATTTCGCTTTTATCTTTTCTTAGAGTTAACGTTAATTTTTGCTTGGATTATATTTCTCTTGAGAATCAACAAGATGACACGTATGATTTACAATAATGTAACACGAGTCTACGAGATACAAGAGGAGAACTAACTTTATCTCTATTTTAATCATTGTGTTGACAAGTTTATTTAGCTTTTTGTTAGCTTTTCAGCACCATTTTAGTGTTAATTAATTATGGATTACAAATACAATAGAAATATAGAATTATAGAGCTGTTGTCAATAACCGGAAAAAACGAAAGCATTCTGTTTTAGCTTTTTCTTCTCTCACATAATAAAAAAAAAAGAATTTGGTTTAAGTTCGGTTTGATAATTCGTTTTCCTCTGACATTACTTCTCTAAACCGAAATATACAAAGATGGAAAAAAAGAAATTCAAAAATAGAAACAATGCAAACCCAAATTGTGGACCCGATTTGGTAGCACTTTTCCTTATTTTTATTTTCCATTGCGGTTCCTTCAAGCTAACAAACTCTTCATGCATTCTTTGTCACTAATCTTAAACCCCAAAAAATGTGATAGGAAGAGGAACAAACAAATCTTATAACCGTAACATATTTGAAACCACGTGATCCATAGATCGAATTAATAGAGAACACTTAATCTTTAACAAAAAAAAATAAGCTGTAATTTAACAAAACAAAATAAGCTGTTCATAAACATTTCGAGTTAGAGGACAATTACAATGTAGATGATGGAGAAAAACTAAAATTGCATGACTTCTCTCTTCACTCATTCAAAAATACCCTTTTGTTATTGTTATTCTCTTTTGCTATTAGACAATCATACAATTTTGAACTTCACGCAACAACTATCTCCTCTATAAACCAATCCTATAAAACTTAAAAACATACACACACAACTAAACAAATTCTATCATTAATAAAAGTTGTAGAGAGAAGAAAAACAACATGACATACCTAACTCACTCTTTGCTATTATTCTTCTCATTCTTGTCTTTGCTTCTATGTGTGTCCAATGCAGGAAGTAGACCAGTTCATGGTCCAGCTTATTCAAACCCATCTGCTTTTTCTCCAGAAGCTTATGATTTCTTTCACCCAAAATCATCACTCACTCACAATACTCCACCAAAAAACTCGCCTTCTTCGCCATCATCGCTTTCACCTTCACCGTCAAAGAAATCAAATAATGTAGAAGCAGATCCTACACAAGGAAGTAAAGTTTCATCAGACGAACACATAAGTGAGCATAGAAAAGATGATAGAGGAGAAGGAGGAGAAACCATTGGAATCGTGATAGGCGTTTCTTTCACAACATTTCTCTTAATGGGAATGTACTTTGTAATCAAGAAACGACGCGCTAATATAATCCGCACGATTGTGATTCGATCTGATGTTTGAATAAGCAAACAAGTAGTTGTTATTTATATTCTTTTTCTTTCAAGATTTTGTCTATTGCTATTGATTTGATTCTGTACAATGGGTCAAAGAGGAGTTAATTTCAATCATAGCTAGGACTGAGTTTGTTAGTTTGGTTTTATCAGATTTGGATCAATTCCAATTTCAAAGCTATTGTATGTAGTGTAATAGAGTTAAAGAAGAGAAGTCATTTTCACTTGTCAAGTAGTAAGTTCTTGAGTTTGAAATTTAGTATGCAAAATGCTAGCAAGTAAATTTGAAGCAGAAGAATCTAAGAACTCGAAGACAAATTTACATAAATCAGCTCAATTTACTAATTAAACTGAAAACTCTAAATTTTTCTTTCCAAGATTTATAGCTAAAAGAAGTCATTACGAATTAGCTAGAAACATAGTTGTAAATGAAATTCTGATTATAAAACTTCTATGAGTTGGAATTAATTGTGTTTATAGTTTGGTCTTGCTTGTTATTTTTGTTTTATGCTTTTATATAAAGCTAAAATAAAATATAATAATTTGCAATTCGTTTGATGAAATTTTCGTTTGGTTTAGTTTAAAGTTCGGTTTGAATTTTAATTAGGTGCTATATTAAAGTATTTCTCTGTAAAATTAGTTTATTAAAGATAAAATAATTGTTTAGTAAGTTTACTCATTTTGGATTGGTGTAGTTACACTAATCCAAACCTGTAGATTTCACCTCAAAATAGTTTTCGAATTTAAAACAATAAAATCACTTAGTTAATAAAAAAGATTTGCTTCTCTTTTTGGTGAAAAACATTTTGATTTTGATTTAGCTTAATCCTTTTCTCTTACTATATATGGATCAAGCCATTAAATGTGGTCATATTTTTAGTCAAAATGAAATTTAATTTGTCAAGATATAATAATACAACAAAACGACGACGTTTATAACTACATACAAAAAGAAACGAGCTTAATAAAGTTTGTTAGATCTCAACAAACACTGAAAACAAGCTTCCACAAAAATGGCGTTTCGCGTTTTCCTCCTCTTCTCACTCACCGCACTTCTCATCTTCGCCGCCGTATCTCCTTCCTTCTCCGTCTCTACCTCCGACGTAGACGATGAAGAAGATCTCAGTTTCCTCGAAGATCTCAAAGAAGAAGATGACACTACTCCCGATGCGTCACTTCAATCTCCCGAGCCTGAGGAATTCGAAGGAGTAGAAGGAGAAGAAGACGAGATGTACGAAGATGACGAAGAAGAAGAAGGAGATTTCTCCGATCTAGGTAATCCTGATTCGGATCCGTTACCTGTACTTGAAATCGATGAGAAAGATGTTGTGATTGTTAAGGAACGTAACTTCACCGATGTGATTGAGAATAATCAGTTTGTTATGGTTGAGTTTTACGCTCCGTGGTGTGGTCATTGTCAGTCTCTTGCTCCTGAGTATGCTGCTGCTGCGACGGAGCTGAAGAACGATGGTGTTGTGTTGGCGAAGATTGATGCGACGGAGGAGAATGAGTTAGCTCAGGAGTATAGTGTTCAAGGTTTTCCAACTATACTTTTCTTTGTTGATGGTGAACATAAGCCTTACACTGGTGGGAGGACTAAGTAAGTGAAGTGAATCTCGTTAATCAATTTTGGAATCGGATTTTGTGAAATTTGGTGTGTTGAATTGGGATTTGTATGATTGTAGAGAGACTATTGTGACATGGGTGAAGAAGAAGATAGGTCCTGGTGTGTATAATCTAACTACATTAGATGATGCTGAGAAAGTGTTGACTTCTGCTAACAAAGTTGTCTTGGGTTACTTGAACGCTTTGGTGGTATGGTTTCTTTGATTTACTTGGTATTATAGAATCGTTGTTGTTCGTAATTCAAAGTTACACAGTTTGTTACATTTTGAGTTTCACAGGGTGCTGAGCATGACCAACTTGCGGCTGCTTCCAAGGTTGAAGACGATGTGAATTTCTATCAAACAGTGAACCCTGATGTTGCCAAGATGTTTCACATTGATCCGGAGATTAAACGGCCTGCTTTGGTCTTAGTGAAGAGGGAAGAGGAGAAGATTAGCCATTTTGGTAAATCTTTGTTATGCCTTGATTCAGCCATCTTGTTCTTGGATTTTTTTTTGCTTATTTATGTGTGTGTTGTTGATCCGCAGATGGAGAGTTTGTTAAGTCTGCTCTAGCTAGTTTTGTGTCTGCCAACAAGCTTCCTTTGGTCTCTGTTTTCACCAGAGAGACTGCCCCGGAAATTTTTGAGAGTGCAATCAAGAAGCAGGTGTGTCAATGTTTTAGTGGGATTTAATGATGGCTTAGGTCTGTTTACTAACGTGAAAATATATCTTTTCTTTGCAGTTGTTGTTGTTTGCAACCAAAAAAGACTCCGAAAAGGTTCTTCCGGAGTTTCAAGAAGCAGCGAAATCATTTAAAGGAAAGGTAGGAACATAGGTCCAATATGCTTTGTTTCGTATCAAGACAAGTATATGAAAAAGGATCTTTGGAGCTATATATTATCTTGGTAAGGCTACTTCTAAGAAGCCTTTGTTTCTGTTACAGCTCATTTTTGTATCTGTGGATCTGGATAATGAGGAAGAGGGGAAGCCAGTTGCTGAATACTTCGGTGTGTCTGAAAATGGTCCCAAAGTAAGTCGTTTTTTTGTTTTGTCCTGGTTTTGAAAGAGTTGCACAGTTATTAGATCTCGAGTCCTAGATCTTTTTGGTAAGCATATGCTAAAATACACCTCGATTGTTGCTCTGTGTCTAGCTTATTGCTTTTACCGGAAATGAAGATCCGAAAAAGTTCTTCTTCGATGGCGAAATCAAGTCAGATAAAATTAAGGTATCTCTTGAAGTTTCTTTTACTTGTACAATTTGACTTCACATAAAAGTTTGTTTGTTTTAACCTCTAAATCTCTTGCAGACATTTGGGGAAGACTTCCTGAGTGACAAGCTAAAGCCATTCTATAAGTCAGACCCCATTCCTGAAAAGGTAAAGCTGTCTCTTTCTTATCATTCATTCTCATTTTTGATTCATCGTCTGTTCTGTTCATCTAACACCAGACTTAATTCTGGTGGCTACAGAACGATGGAGATGTGAAAATAGTTGTCGGAAATAACTTTGATCAAATTGTTCTGGACGAGTCTAAGGATGTTCTTCTCGAGGTACTATTCTATCATAGTCTATTGATAAACGATATGGATTCACAACTTCTCATCACATCATTACTTTGTTCTTAAAACAAAACTCAGGTCTATGCACCATGGTGTGGCCATTGTCAAGCCCTTGAGCCAATGTACAACAAGCTTGCCAAACATTTACAAAAAATTGATTCTCTTGTCATAGCCAAGATGGATGGAACAACCAACGAACATCCCAAGGCAAAGGTAATAAAACGTTAATCAATGTATTTAAAGCCTTCTTATGTTCAAAGCCTCCAGAGTTTGATTTTTTCCCGGTTTTGGCGTAAAATTCTTTGCAGGCTGAAGGATTCCCAACAATTCTCTTCTTCCCTGCAGGCAACAAGACTTCAGAGCCGGTAAGTTCTGCTTCTCCTAGCTGCAATGGTCTAGTCTTCTTATATTCCATCTAAAACAGAGAACTGACTTCTTTTGTTGTGTTGGGGAGCAGATAACGGTAGATACAGACCGCACTGTGGTTGCATTTTACAAGTTTTTAAGGAAACATGCGACAATCCCGTTCAAACTGGAGAAACCGGCATCAACTGAATCTCATAAAACTGTTGAGTCCACACCAAAAGCAGAAACTACCGAGACCAAAGCAAAACCCGATAGCACCCCAAAGAGTATCGAAAGTGATTCGAAGGATGAATTGTGATCCAAGGCTATGATATACGTCTCCTTAAGTTATATTGTATCATCGGAATTGATTAATCGTGAGTTTGGAGTAGGGAAAGCTGGAGATGAGTAATTTTAGATTGAAGAAAGACAATTTCATTACAGAACTGTAGTGTCATACAGAAATAAGTAAACACAAATCAAATCAATAAAATCTTGCCTTGTATCTTTCATCAAGTTTAAAGTTTCTAACTCATTGTTGCAAAGTTGAATTGTATCAATCAAGGCAAAGAAGAAGATGCAGTGGGTGGATCAAGACACTTGAATCCAACTGATTAAGCTCCATGATAGGTGCAGCCTCCAGACACACATTTTAGTTCTTTGTCTTTCCAAACTCAATGAACAAAAAAACTTGCACAACTATTACCGTATTTGTGGTGTTACTGGTGTAGTATACGAACATGATGCACAAATGAGTTTTTGTCTATTGAGCGATTCACAAAATGTATTGTACTGAAAAGCAGAGAGATCCTAAAGCACAAGAAGCATGAGTTTATTTGATCTCAATGTAAAAATGAAACAACACAAGGCAATTATAACTTGATCTTTACATTCACTTCTCTTCCAATCTAGCCAAGATCGACTCCGCAAAACTCTGTTGCCTGTGAATTCAAAAGACAAATTAGCATCAAGTCTTGTTGGGAATTCCAACATACCACAACATATGAAATGTGCACTGCGATAACTTGGTATTGACTCAAGATCAGTAAGATTGATCCCTAAAAGTTATGCAAGTTCCAAATTTGGATAAACGGAAGTGTTGGCTCTGTATACCATCATAAAGCCACCACAAATAAACTCAGCCACAATGACTCTGACCTAATCAGCTATTAAATAACAATGCTACTAGTTCCACAGGATAATAGCAGCAAAATTCTTGAGATAAAAACTTGTTCAACATACTTGCGTTCACTGTGCTTAGAGCTTGGTCTTGAATACTTCAAGTATCCATCCCAAGGGACCTTCTTGAGACCCGCTCGAAGAGATATCATGTCTCTGACCCTGTGAGAAGTGAATAAAGTGGATCTCATAAATGTTAAACCATCGACTAGACGCAAAAGAATGTCATGCAAGCTTAGTATATGCCTTCTCTGATTTTAGCTCAAGAAAAGAGTGTTTTACCTCTCTGCAAACTCAATTGCTGTTTCACCAGGCCTTATAGTTTGGGGTTCCAAGTACCACACTTCACACACAACAGCCCATGATGTCATGAGTTGCAGCAAGTGCATAGTGAATGATTGTCTGCATAGACCATGCAAGACCTTTCGTTACCAATACAAAAGTAATGGCCCTAAATATTTTGCATCAGAAGAAACCTTGTTTCAATCGCAACTATGCAATATAATGTAAAACAATGGCTGTACAGTTACAAATACTTTTTTCTCATTTTCAAAAATACTTCAGAAATGCGAAATTATCTGTCCAGGGAAAGTCTTAAAGAAAATACCCTTACTTTCTGCTGTTCCAGAAGGCATCAACAAAAATCTTGTTGTATTTGATTGCAACTGGACAAACGGTGCAATCCAATTCAAAAGCACCCTGAACATTTTCATGACGCAAATCAGAATCTACAGTATAGAGTATGAGGGAAAATCACATCAAAGTTAGGTCCAAAATACCTTCTTAAACATCACTGTATAATTATTATTTACACATGTCCCCTCGGGAAATATGAGAAGAGGATTATTGTCAGCTCCTTGGACATGGTCCCTTAACCTGGATTAATGTAATTCATGTTTCCATGATCAATATGAGTTGATTACGTAATGACACTTAGAGGAGATAAGACCCATGCATACTTTTTCGCTACAATTTCACGATCCTTTGCCTCAGTACGATTGAACCAGATACATCCTACACTCTCTAATATTGTGCTTTGGAGAAGCCCTTCACATTTAAAGCAACAACATGTGAATCATGGCTTTCACGATAATGCACGAAAGGCAAACCAATCACAAGCCTATTAATAACTGAGCAATCATAAAGGTCATAAACCCATTTCTGCGCGCTCTAACACCCTGATACTTACCAACCCAACCAGGATGCTTCTGCATTATAACAGCAAACGCAGTCATCTGCTCCAAGACGATGAAATCAATCATTGAAGTGTGGTTGGCAACATAAACCTGTTTAACCCCAATAATAACATAAGCATAGGTATACAAGTTTCAAGGAGATACAAAGTTGATACCAAAAAGAAACACGACCTGCTTAGGACGGATGCTAGGCCGTGGCCCATGGTATCTGACAACTCCTGTCCATGAGGCGACAAAAAAGCTGCATATCATTTCCACCAAGACCCTCTAGCAATACAATAAAAGCCAGTACAAAGTTCAACATCAAGATATCAGAATTCATAGAAGGCAAACAAGAAAACAGAGAATCAAACCCACCTCTATCTGTTTCCTCAACCTATCGTGACCTTTCAACAGCGAATGTATGGGGATAAACGACGAAAGGAAAATAAACCACCCAAAAGCTAAAGTGAAGACCCTGCAGGTACACAAACAATGAGCTGCTCAAGTCCAAACACACGGATGCAAATCTTACACTTTGCAGTATGAACAAGAATCCAATACTCAATACATACAACTGCATACACTCAAAATAGATATATGAGGAACTGACCTCAAGGGAAAGAGAATACAGTATCTAACAACAACACCCAAACACCATAGTGGAAATAAGTAAATGTTCCAGTTCCATGGTTCTGGTGGATTCGACTTGAAACATCTTGTGAACGAGTCCTGCAACAAATTCACACCCAAGTTTAGAACTTTCACAAAATATACAGATTCCTAACCAAACCCATCCATCATTTCGCTCATAAATTTGAAGTCTTTTTAACAGAGTAATCGAGCTACAGATTTGGGAAAATCGAAATCAATCTTACATCAACAATGGCACCAGCAGCTTCAGTGAGAGTAGGAGATATGTCGAGCAGATCACGCCTGAAAATAAGATCGAAAAAGATGAGACTTTAATCAATCAACCAATCGAAATCAAATTTGATCAAAGAAACGCGGAGAAGAATTACAGGCGGAGTTTGCCGCGAGGTTGATTGATGGAGGAATCAGAGAGAAGGTAATCTTCGATGTTAAGCTCCGATCTCGATGTCACGAGCTTCCCTGCCGTACTATTGCTCATTGTTTGGTTTTTCCGATCGCCGGTAAATTGTTTCCGGTGTGATGATGAAGCGAGGGAAGATTTCGTTAGGCTTTTTGACTCTTCTTATTGAAAATGTAACAGGCCCATTAAAACAAATAGGCCCAACTTGATCTTGTTTTGTATTTTTTTAATGAAAAAAATTACTAGTAGTATTTTGAATATTGTGGAGGTCTCAATTATTGTTTTCACATTGATTCGATCATATTTTGATTTAACCCATTTCTAATTTGTTATTATCCCATAAATTTCACTATTTTTGTTGCTGTGTGGTCAAAACGATAAATTTTATTATTTAAGTCGAAACCTTCGATAAATTAAAAGCATAAAAACTTCGTTTAGTTAACGAATGCACCAACATCTTGTGGTACAAACGAAAAACCCAATTACATAAAATTGGCATATAGCATATTAATCTCGAAAATAAGATTATGAATCTGTTGTGACAAAAAAAAGAAAAGATTATGAATCTATGTGTGTGATTCATTTTGTCGCAACAGGTTAATTAAAACCAGTGAATCCAAATAAATTTCACTATTGCTTATGCAAACAAACTCTTTAAGTTTCATTACCTAACTCTTTAAATGTTATCATTAATTTACATTGCTTCTTTTGTGGAGTAGTCAAACCTTATAAAATTAGTTAAAAGTCAACCATTAAAAGGAAACACAAATTAACTTTTGCTCCGTTACGTACGAACCAACATATTAAAGTTGGTTACTTGCTTATGATTCTGATAATCGGCTCTTTTTATATTTCTTCTTTTTCATTTACTTCTTCCTATAAAATATCTCAATTGTTCCATCGATAGACAAAATTAAACTAAAAAAAAATCCAATTTAAACCAAAGCATTGACCGTTAGGCTTTGACATTAGGTACCAAAGCAATTCAAAGTGGAAAATGAATGAAATAACTCCTATTCGTCACTCTCATTCTATATATATTCTCCATCTCTTCTTCTTCTTCTTCGTGAGAGAAGCTAAAACTTGAAGATGATGATGAAGCTATGTTTCATAATTGTAGCTCTGTTAATGTTCGGAATCATAAACTGTGAGATTGTAACTGAAGAAGAAGTTTCACCGTCTCTGTCGCAATGGGAAACAGAAATGGCTCCAACTCCTACAATGTTTGACGATAATCCGTCTCCATCACCGTCTCCGTCTCAAATTCCTGAAGCAGTTGAATTTACCGTAAAGAAAGATGAAAGATCCTCTGGAGGAGGCGGAAAGAAGGCTGGAATCGCGTTTGCGACGATTGCAGCGGCGAGTATGGTCGGAGTAGGTGGATATTTGTTGAAGAAACGGCGAGAAAACATTCGTAGATCGCGTTATGAGTACGCCGCGACTGAAATCATATGATGAGCTTGAAACGGCCATGCATTGTTTGTTTGTTTGTTTTTAAATCATTTGAAACTTTGGAATTTTCTACTCATTTGATTCTCATGGGTTTAAGTAACTAGTTACTAAATCACTTATCATGGGTAGATAGATTAACATATATGGTAACATGTTCAATGTGGGATATGAATTGTTAATCTTTTCAAATTAACGACAAGCTAAAAAAGAATTTACGACGACTAGCTATGAATGATGTTCACATTACTAATTATTCTTTGTATTTTGTTGTAATTAGCATCTATTGGCAACTTACAAAGTCTCATATTAGTTCTGGATTAACATATTTTGTTAGCATTATTAATATCTCCGAATATTTAGAACACTCGCTAGGTCAGGCATATGTTGATTTATATTTTATACACAACACAATGCTGTTATGCATATATTGCTACATTATATGCCATGTGGTTCATGAATCTAGTGGACTACATTTCCTATGGGAAACTCACATATTGATGTACTGTAATAATGTGTGTTACAACTTGGAGATATATATGTCAAGAGTAAGTGTACCGTATTTATATTTGATGTGGAAGACGTTCTAAATTTCAATTAGTATAAGTGTAAAACACAATTCCAATATAAAGATTTTTTAGATGCAACAACATTCATGAATATCTCCATATGAGGTACGCACAAGGTAGTCTATAAAGGTGGGTTGTCCTCTATTCCACATCTTGCAATCTTGTTTATACTAACCATTAAAAATATTCTTGAAATTGATAATAAAAATTAATAATCGATGTTTAAGGCTTTTAACTAAACCTAAGATGCTTATGTATGGATGGTGGACACTGCTTTTCTACGAATACCCCAGGTTCTTGAAATTTCCAAATAATCAAAGTTACTTATCTACCATCCATTTCTTCCTTGTCATAACCAAATTTAGATGTAAAAACGATAGCAAATTCTATTTTGAGGAGGTTTATTTTCTTTCATTGCTATATTAGCAACAAATTATCTTTGACTAAAACTGGTCTACTCTTAAAAAGAACAACAATATTACTATCTTTAAATCAATTTTTAACGTATAAAACCCCAAAATCCGAATTGTCCAAACACAAATTTCCAAGTTGAATATCTTGCATTACAAAAGAACATAAACTGAAAAGAAAAAAATGGCGTCATCAAGATTTCAACTTGTTGCCATTCTCGTCATCTTCTCTCTCGTTATTACTGCCCATTCCGTAGGTACGTTGCTCCATTCCATCTAAGGTTTACATTAATATATATTTACGATTGTTTTCGCGAAACATTTTTTATACAATGTTCATGTAATTGAAATTAAGCGGTAACATATATAGTGAATACACTTGCAAACAACTAAGCTACATGTATTTTCTTATGACCAAACAGCAACAGAAAACGAAGTAATGGACGGACCGTGCCGCTTGAGAGGAACGTGCAAAACGGACAGTGACT
Source organism: Arabis alpina (assembly GCA_900128785.1). Taxonomy (NCBI): domain Eukaryota; kingdom Viridiplantae; phylum Streptophyta; class Magnoliopsida; order Brassicales; family Brassicaceae; genus Arabis; species Arabis alpina. The sequence goes on along the minus strand of LT669795.1, from coordinate 41,722,382 downwards.
GCGACAAACATTGCCACAGGAGTAACGATGCTACGCCCATGGATGGTCACTGCCTCTTCGACAAACCCACCGGTCCCGTTTGCTGTTGCCTCTTCGATTAATCCCATCATTTTTATTCTTCAAGTCTCCATTATATATTCCTGATTAAACTACTGATTTAATAAAATAAATAAAAATATTTGTACGTCGCAGTTATTTTGAAGAATAAAAGAAGCGATCTTGTGTTTCTTATTATTTACTTTCTTGTTTACCATATACTTGTATGTCATGAGAGTGTTTAAATTGTATGAGAATGGCTATTTGTGAACAAATATATATATAATATCATGAATTTTTGCACTGATCAGAACTGACATTTTCATATAATTTAACGTTATGAAATTTCTCCCAAGTCCTAACTAGCTTCTTATACATATATAAGAGTAAGAACTATAATCAATTTAGAATTTGGCCACTGTTGAATATGATGCAATACACAAATGGTAGATGATACATATACAAACACATATATCTTCTGTCTCACTCTTGAGTTTTAGAAATGATCCATCCGTATCCGCTGTTGAAATCTACTCTTCAGCCACGGGCGGGTCTACCCAACGACCATGTTCTTTGATCAGACCGATCAGAGCATCAGTTGCCCCCGTCATGTCAATCCCACGCTTCACCACCGTCTGTCCACAAGATTAAAACACAATTCTTTTCACTCGAAGAATTCAAGCTCAATACACATACCAACATATTCACTTCAAAAGATTCAAGAAACCCAAGATTAAAAGACAGTGTCACCTTTCCAACGTAAAGATCGATTTTTCCGGGAGAACCGCCTACATAACCGAAATCAGCATCAGCCATTTCGCCTGGTCCATTGACAATGCAACCCATGATTGCAATCTGCGCCGTTATTCAATTCGTTAACATTTCCACAAAACTATAAAAAAATTCTTGCAAACAAAAAAGGTATTGAGTTTGTTTACCGAAACGCCTGGCAAATGAGAAGTCTTTTCTCGAATTTCGGCGCTGATTTCTTGCAAGTCGAATAACGTTCTTCCACAAGACGGGCATGATACGTATTCCTGCAACAAAACATGGATGATTTCACAATTTTATAAATTTGAGGAGGGGTTTTTAGAAGATCGGAAGTACAGATTCTTTCTGCTATACCGTCTTAGTGTTACGCATTCTGCAGCCTTGTAACAAGTTGAATGAAGTATTCCTAAGGAAATCGAAATCTTGATCAGGTGCTTCGAGCATTACGCCATCGCCAAGACCATCCACAAGAAGGCCTCCAGCGTAAGTCCCTGCATGAATCACCAATTCATCCCTGCATTGGGCGCGAGAAGAAACCATCATAAGTTCAAATTGGATTTTCAATTCACTGCACACGCTTTGATGTTTAGTTTTCAGTCGTTATCTACCTGTGAGTTCCAGTTGGGAACTTAATGTGGTGAATAACGGGAAAATTGACTGAATTCTCGGATAGGAACTCAAACAGCCTACAAATCCGGCAAAAGAATATAAGTTAGCTCATAAAGGTGGCCATAACTTTTAATCCGCAAAACGTAGACAGTGAGAATTTCGGATTATTACCTTCGAGCTGCGTGTACTCTGCTTACTTTGTCTTCAGTGAAGGGTACATCATGGAGAATCATAGTAGCGTCGATATTTTTAAGTATTTCAAGCTCCTCGTAAGACTCATCACCTCGTACAGAGACAACCAAGCGTGTACCTGAAATAACCAAAAGCTGAGAAAAATCGAAAAAGTTGTTTCCTTCACTGTGAGTTTTTTCAGGAAGTTTCTCGGTTTACCTTCTGGGAGAAGCTTATAAGCACCACCAGATAGTTCCTTGAGGTTGACAAGAACCATTGCATTGGGTAATGGCTTTGTGAGTTGCTCTGATAAAGGTGCTATCACTCCCATACTGACATCGATTAACCGTTTAAGAGCCAAACGCTGTAAACAAACTCATTGTTTACATTCAGTCATGTCAAATCAGAAGTACATGATAGGGAGAAAAAATAGAGTGATTCTTACAGCCACGCTATCATCTACAGGTGGTAGCTCTCTTAATAAGATTGAATCCACTGTTGCAAGATCCTAAACAAGTATACTCAGGAAGTAAGAATTGGTAAACAATATAAAATCATAATGGTGAGAGGCGTCTCTCATGAAAACAAAAATGAACCATATCTCACCTTGAATGGCATGCCCACAACAAGCTTTGTAGCGAGTGATCTGTAGAGGAGTTCAGGTGCCTAGAAAAAAAGATAAATAGTTAATGGAAAGACAATGATCTGTTCCAGATTTTGCATTTAAGAAATAGAAGGGCAGATTATTTGTAAATACTAACCTTTAGTTGATCCAGAGAAATCGACATCAGAACAGAACCATCGCGGTGAAGGACACCTCTGTAATCAACCTCTTCTCCCTATAATTTCCACAAAGAGTCATTTCGATTTTCTTCGATACTTGGTAACGACATCATGAAGTACAACTTTATTTATTTATTTCTAAATGTATGGTCTTACCTCTTTTTGTACAGGTAGATCACCCGTCCGACGCTGAAAATCAAAGTAATGCCTATGTTTTTCTTCAAACGGTGCCTAATACAAAGCGTTGCATTAGCCCATGAAGTGGAAACTATATCAGAGAAGCAGCTGAAGAAGAATAATTCATACCACGCCTTGTTGAAGTTCAGCAGCTTTCGTCCCGAGGTTGGCCAATCGCTTGCATGGATCTATCTCCTCCTCCGGTGGCTCTGTCAGCGAAACTCTAATTGTGTCACCTAGTCCGTCCTGCAATTACAACAATTATTGCCGTATATGAGCTATCAAAAGAATGGTCTTTACCCTAATTTATGTTATGGGGTACCTGAAGAAGCGTCCCGATTCCAATTGCAGATTTCATTCGTCCATCTTCGCCTTCTCCTGCCTCAGTAACTCCCAAATGCAGAGGATAATCCCATCCATGAACATACATCTCAGCCACGAGCAAACGATACGCTTGGACCATGATCACCGGGTTGCTCGCTTTCATTGAGAAAACAAAGTTGTGATAGTCTAATTTCCGACATATTCGTGCAAACTCAAACGCAGATTCAACCTGTGTGACAGAACTCGGGTCAGACAACAGTACATGTGTCAGACGAGAAATCGTTTATAAGTCTTTAAGATTCCTCACCATTCCTCGTGGAGAATCCCCGTAATAGCTCATAATTCTGTCAGAAAGACTTCCATGGTTTGTCCCTATACGCATTGCTCTACCGTACTTTTTGCATTTCTCAACCAACGGAGTGAAGACCTTAAAAGAGAGTAACATCGTTAAGTTAAGACCGGGTAATACTTTACAGGTCTCACAAGGAATATAAAACAAAAGCTTCCTCCCACCTGCTCAATATGCTGGAGTTCCTTTTGATATTCATCTTCTGTATATTCTATAGTCTGAAACTGGGCCCGTCTGTCCGCTGCAAAGGCAAAGAATCATTCATTCTCGAGTTAAAGAAACAACAAGTGAGAGAGACAAACAAAAAACATACCAAAATTTCCGGGATTGACACGGATCTTGTCAAAGCATTCAGCTACTCGCAAGGCTACAGGAGGAGCAAAATGAATATCGGCCACCAAGGGTATATTGTAACTGTAACCAACACAGCAAAACACCAATTCAGTTTCATCACTACTCAAAATCCAGAGACAAACATAGAAAAAAACTCAATATGGCCATCGACTTACTTAAGCTGAACAAGTTTATCTTTTATTTCAAAGCACGCATCAGCTTCTTTCTTCCCTTGAACAGTTATCCTCACAATATCCGCTCCTTTATCTGCTATTCTCATAACCTACAATCACAGAACCAACAACATGTGTCTCTATAATGCCAATGGAACAGTCACAGGCTTATGGATCCAAGCATCTGTCCCAAATTTTCATTGATGCATATACATTTCGGTAGTAAATCTCAGATATTTTCAAACTGCAAATAGATTTTAGGGACAGAGCAAAAAACCTCATCAACAGTTGCAGCAACATCTTTAGTATCCGACGTAGTCATGGTTTGAATCCTTATCGGATGTTCGCTACCAAGAGCGACATTTCCAACCATAACAGTACGAGTCTTCCTCCTCACCGTCTTATGCAATGACTCACAATATTTCTGCCTTGGCACTACAAAAACCAATATAACAACATACACAATCATTCACTCTAAAAAAGAAAAGCTGAAAATGATAATCTAAATGCATCTCATATACATATTACCTAAGAGAGGACTTCCTTCTGATGCAGGTTGAAGCTCAGCTAACTCGGAGCCTTGATTCGAATTCCGGATAACGGAAACTCTTCTTCTAGCTGATCTTAAGCTTCTCAAATCACAAATTCTCACAAAATTCATGCTTTTACCAAACCCCAGCTTCGAATCCTGGATCTTGTTGATCCCAGAAACAGGAGCTGGCAATACTCCAGTCGCCATTTTCTCAGTGAATCAAACTAACTGCATACTCACATAACAAAATTAACTGATTAGAGAAACACAAAGCAAACTATTTTCAGCTTCTGAAGCAGAAATCAACAGAGAAAACTAATAGAACCCAGAAACACCCAACTAAATTATCTTCATTTTCTCGATGAAATTACACAGAAACCAGAGAATTATCATGTAAAGGATAAAACTTTATCTAGTTTTCTCAATACCCACGAACTAATTACACCAATCTGATAAAACCCTTCAAAGATTTTCTGTAAAGGCACGAAAACAGTACCTGAAGGTGTGACCCAAGATCACGTTATTGAGAATCTAACTCTTCAAGTCAATGAATAAAAAATTGGACAAGAGAATGTTCCAGGCGAAGAAGAAGAAGAAGAAGAAAACTAGTGGATAAAAAACGTTTTTGAGCGTTTAGAAAACAGACAAGACGATGACATTTTTTAGAGCGACCATAAGAGGAAAAAAATTTGAGCACGGATACGTCGAAAATTGAAATTTGAGGGTCTTTTATTTTATCTTCTTTTCAAGTTTGACCCTATAACTTTTAAGATTTACAAAACTTTCCTCTACTAATTTTTGTTTGTATTAACTTTTTCGCACACTTTGGCACTAAACAATAATGGACAATGGAGTTAGCATATGCTTAAAATTGGAGTTTAGTGAAATTAGCATATGCTCAAAATCAATAATCATTTCTCTTGTCTTATTACAACATTACACATACATGTCTTAAACCAATACAAAAAAAGTCGATTTAAGAACCAAAGCAAAAGTTTAGATTCTTGCAAGTCAGATCAGATTCAGAGATTAACGGGGTTTCTTCTCTTAACCGTCTTCTTCTTCTAGCGAATACTTCTCAAGAATCGCTACTGTTGCTTGCTTCGCGCTGAATAAACAACAAAAACATAACACTTATATGTAAGTATTAGCTCAAGAACTTCACATAGATTCAAACTTGTAATCAGTTATTCAACATTTGCATACCTTCCGGGTCTAATGATCTTATACTTTCCGACTTTAGTCAGATCGACAATTGTGGAACCTGCGCGACCAGATGGAAGCAAACCACCATCATAGACATAAGCACAATGCTGCCAAAGATTCTCGAAATCATTTACGCAAACGCTGCTTCTATCACCGCTTAGATTAGCGCTTGTAAGTGCCAACACACTGCCCGAACCTCTCGATACTTCCCTAATGAATTCACAGTCCGGAACCCGCACGCCAATAGTATTGATCCCCAGGTTTAAAGACTTTTCAAGAATGCTTGATTCACCTGTTTAAACACTACAAAAACACTCTCACATAAAGAGATCATATCAATGCAATTACATTAGGAAGAAGATGCAAACCTCGTTGAAGAACAAGAGTGACTGGACCGGGTAAGAGCGACTCCAGTAAACCATGAGGTAAGTGGTTTGTGGTAGCAACTCTCTTGATATCTAACACATCGCCAACGCAGATGGCTAAAGGACTTGTAAGCTTACGACCTTTGATCTCATATATCCGGTTAACAGCTTCTAAAGAACTGTTATGTTATATAATCACAACTTAGTCCAGGAAATGTAAAGCTTATAATCAGTGAAGGTTTTTGATATTACCAAGCATCACAAGCGAATCCATAAAGAGTATCGGTAGGCACAGCGATAACTTTCTCGGATTTGATTGCTTCAATAGCTTCTTGTGCATAAGCTTCAGTTGCAGGATGAACAATGCTAGAATTGCTCACTACACAGGTTTCTGCTCTCTGCAAACTCCAAATCATCTTCTTTTGCAATCCCCATCTCAATCTTTTACTGTTGTTAGTAATCGAATAGAATCTTAACTCAGTGACTCCTAATACACAAGAGAACAACAACAACAAAATTGATGAATCCTCATTAGCAATTGGTGGATTTCCTTAGAGACAGAAGAGAAGAAATTTGAACTACAAATTATAAACCAAGAGAAACCCAGAAACAACAAATTTCCACTGATTCCGTTTTCGAATTGAATCCAATCTAATCACAGAACATACCAAACAATCAAAACCCAAAACCAGGGAGAGGTCACAGGGTAAAATACTAAGCGTGAAACAACTAAAACAGATGAAAAAAGCAACCTTTACGGAGGAGAGGAGACGACGGCGCCGGGAGTATGGCCGGAAGTTTCTCAGCGAGCCTCGTGGAGAAATTCATCGCTGCAAATTGGAATCTTTCACTGAGATGTTGAGAACAAGGGCAAACGCCAAAAAGTCAGGAACTGAGAATATAAGAAACTGTCTTTTCTATGAATTGGCACGTGATTACCTCGTGACCTTTTTCAATTTGGATTAATCTTTTTCTTCTTATATACTCCCTCCGTTTCATAATATAAATCGTTTTCTTTCATAATATAAGTTGTTTTCAGATTTCTATGCATTTTTTACTTTTACTGGATATTGTGTGACCAATAGTATTATGCAGTCTTATTTTTAATGGGTTGAGTTGTTTTTATTATATATTTAACAAAAATAAAAAAAATTCTTAAACTTTGTATTTTTAACCAAAACAACTTATATTATGAAACGAAAAGAGTATAACCTTACCGTAAACCAAAAAATACTCAAACCCAAATTTAACTGAACACGAACACGATCGCAAACAATGTAATTTTTGTTAAACATTGTTTAATTCATTATGCAAATTTGATTGAAAGTAAAAGATAAATGATATGACCTCCTTCACTTATTACAATAAAACCGAAATTATTGAACAAAACTTTTGAAAGAGAAAACTAAATGACAATTGATCCTATATGATGTTAATCTTCCTCTTAATCTTTTAGGGCATCAATAGAGATGATGAAGTTTCTATCTCTTCACATTTTTTTTTCATCTTTCGACATCATTGGAGATGACAAATCCGTATTCATCAAATAATCTCGGAGATTTTCAAACTTTTTATAAATATGATGGTCTAACAGAAGAAAAATCATAATGTATCCACTTCGACATTACTGCCTCTTAAGTGCATCAACCTAATTGAAAAAATCGTTTAGGCATTTGGAAAAAGTCATTTGCCTTGTCATAATTTTTTATCTTAATCTTTTTACGACTCATCTCTTCTATTTAGTTATCATCCTACTCATTTTTATAGAAAGATTGGGCCAAGTAAGTTTAACGTATTATTTTAATTTCTTTCTAATGTGCTATTATCTCAAGATTTTATTCTCTATACACACAAAATTTATCTTTAATAAAATCAACACGTCAAACATGTGAATTAGCCACGACACACGAACACATTTTTTAAACATAACCACACTAAAAAATAATTTTTTTTTACTATATATGCCTTTTTATAAATCTTTAACGTTGAACTACTATTATATTTATCTATTAGCACAAAATTTTATTCTATATACATGCAAATTTTTCTTTAAAAAATTGATGCGCGTCAACCATGTACATTAGCCACGCAATATCAACACATTTTTCAACCTTTTCAATACTTAAAAGAAATGAGACAAAAAAGTATTTTTAAATTTTATTCTATATGTACACGAATTTTCGCTTTAAAAAATTGACACGTGTCAAACATGCGCATTAGTCATGCAATCTCAACACATTTTTCAACTTTTAATAATTACCGTAAAAGTATTTCTAGATTTTATTCTATATACACACAAATTTTATTTTAATAAAATTGACGCGCGTCAAACATGTACATTAGACAAGACAAATGTCTGATATACTCCAATCTGGATCTACTCTTGTGTACCATACACCTCTCTAATCTGGCCGTACTTCTTTTTTGTGCAACTATGTATTATTTGGTGCAATTAGTTACAACTATGACATAAATAGTACAACTACATATTTGTACAATTAAACATACGTGGTTGGACCTCTAATACATGGTACATGTAGATTAAAACCATATATGGTAGAATTAAACATACGTAGTTGAAGATTGACAAGAGTATTTGGGACATTGACTTAGTCAACATGAGCTCGTGAGACGTTGATTCCATTAGGCACCACGTATCAATACTTTTGTAAAACAAAGATACAACATAAAATCATGAATTACTATGATTTTTCTTCCAAAATCATAAATTATTTTAAACATTTTCAAAATGAAATTTAATAAACAGAGAATAACAAAAAAACATTAAACTTGTAGTCACAGTCGTTACATAGTCGTTTAACTTATATTAATATTTCTAGTTTCTACCTTTTTAATTCAAAATAATACCTAGTTGCAGATTATAGAGGTGTATGGTAGACATGAGTAGATCCAGATTGGAGTATATCAGACATTTTTCTTATCTAATGTACATGTTTGACGCGCATCAATTTTATTAAAATAAAATTTGTGTGTATATAGAATAAAATCTAGAAATACTTTTAAGACAATTATTAAAAAGTTGAAAAATGTGTTGAGATTGCATGGTTAGTGCGCATGTTTGACGCGTGTCAGATTTTGAAAGAGAAATTTTGTGTACAGAATAAAATTTAAAGATATTTTTTTGTCTCATTTCTTTTAAGTATTAAAAAAGGTTGAAAAATGTGTTGATATTGCGTGGCTAATGTACATGGTTGACGCGCATCAATTTTTTAAAGATAAATTTGTATTTATATAGAATAAAATCTTGTGCTAATAAAGAAATCTAATATTAGTTTAACATTAAATATTTATAAAAAGGCATATATAGTAAAGTTTTCTTATTTTTATTGTGGTTATGTTTAAAAAATGATTTAGTGTATCGTGGCTAGTGCAAATGTTTGACACGTTGATTTTACTAAAGATAAAATTTTGTGTGTATAGAGAATAAAATCTTGCGATAATAGCACATTAGAAAGAAATGAAAATAGCATGTTAAACTTACTTGCTCCACTCCTTTTTTAAAATTGAGTAGGATGATAACTAAATAGAATAAATGATTCGTAAAAAATTGAGATAGAAAACACTGAGAATCTTATATAATATTTTAAGATTCCAGTAAGTTAAAACTTTGACAAGTTGCCATGTGTCACTTTTGGTGTTGGCAATTAATATTCATTTTCATATTTATAACCTAATTTTTACTTAATTATGACATTTGTCCATCTAGAAATTAGAATTTTTGTATTGATTATTTAAAAGAAAAATGTGATAACCATTTTATTTAAAGTCAACATTTAATATCAAATTATCTTCATGAATTTATTTAAAATTTGTAAAACCATATTCTAATATATATATATATATATATTTTGTACAATAATATGATAGATTTTTATATATTTTAAAATAATTCACATAAAATAGGTTGAAATTATTTTTTAATTTTTAATGTTACCTTCACTAAAATTATAAATTGTGAATAGAAATCTTAAACATCACTTAATTAGCTATATATAGAGAAACAAGGTTCTATACTTTTTAATATATACTTTGTCATAATATATTTTAACACTGTTTAATCTTAATTTGATTTCTACAAATATCATTGTATATATCCAATAATTTGGTACAAATATTTAGTCTCGGAACCTAGATAATTATTTAATATAAACACCAAATTTCTATAATTTTAAATATATAAATAGTTAATAAGTTAACAATTATTGTATATTATACCATGTTAAATTTTAATCCACGCAACGCGTGGACATACCCTAGTATCATGTTACTTTAAACATTTTCAATAATAAATTTAATAAACTGAGCATAACCAAAAAAACATTAAACTTATCCTAACGGACGTTACATAGTCGTTTAATGACTGTTAATATTTTTTGAAACAATTCGACCCGTCTTTTTAAAATAAATTAAATCAATTAACCTTGAGCACGGATTAACATTCGCATAAAAGTTAATCCTCAATAAACCAGCGGAAATCAACAACAAACCAAACAAATCTAAACCGGTAAACAAATCATTTAATCCCTAACATATTCCATTAAACCAAATGAAATCCAATTCAACAATTCCAAATAACCAACAACCTAACCAGCAGTTCAAAACATCAAAGAAAACACCACTAAAACGAGACCCTAAATCATCCTTCTCTTCATAACCATGATCCTACAGTCACACTTTTCCTTTACGTGCATCACATGGGAAAAAATAGATGCGTGAGTATTATCATAAATACCCAGTGAGACGATCCTCCCATCTACTTGACTATACACACAAGCACTATAAAACGCTAAGGCAACACACAAACAACAAAACGAAACAATCAACACAACAAAACAACTCGGGTGTCGGGCTTCTCTCGGTGCTTGGGTTTGCTAGAACCTATGGACAACCCGTAATAAAAATATTTTTGACCAGGTTACCTCCACTGCTAGTGAGGTGGTTAGTAAGTCGATTCATGAGGCTAAAGCTTGGCAAGAAGCTCAAGACATGCTCCCACAAAGGAAGCTACAATCCCCTACCCACCACATACCACCTGATGATTGGGATGGTACTTTGTGTTTCACTGATGCGGCATGGAAAAAAGAAGAAAATGGCTGCGGCTTGGGATGGTGATTTGATCGCAACCCCACAATAGAAAATAGCCGGAAAGAATATTTTGAAGCAAAAACTCAAGTTTCCTCTGCTTTGGAAGCGGAAGCATGGGCTATTATAAAGGCCATTCAAAAGGCTCGGGAAAAAGGCATTGATCGGCTGCAGATATGCTCGGACTCACAAGTTTTAATTAACCTTCTCAAAGAGAAGAAGTCGCATACGGAAATTCATAGCCTTCTATTCGAGATTAGATTACTAGCATCCTATTTTTGGGTGCTATCCTTTTACTTTGTTCCACGAGAAGCCAATATGTTGGCGGATTCGTTATCTAAGAGAGGTCTGTGTACTTTTGTTTCGTCGATGGTTTTGACGTAAGCTTATCTAATAAAGTTGTTTTGTGACAAAAAAAAAGGCTAGATATGAGAGTGTAGAACTTACCCCTTAAGTTTCACTCCAATCCGATCTGATGAGACTGCCCCTTACTCTACTCTTCTACAACGGAGCATAACTGTCTTCATCTCTTTCTTAGACACGGTGGTTCATCTCCTTCTCCTCTCTCAAGTTTCTCAACCTTTTCATGTTATATCTACAGAAAAACGGAGGCTGCTCCCTTTTTAAACAGAAGCCCTAGGGTTCCCTTAACCCAAACCAGCCAAACCGAACAATTAAAATTAAACCATTCGGTCCAATTCAATTTTTTTTTCTAAATTTTGGTTCACAGGTGTTACATTTCTAGTTTTTTTTTTTTAATCTTAAATTTTGAAATTGTAAATGTTCAATTCAAATATATATATATATATAAAAAGATATGAAATATATATATATTTTATGTGATGAGCAACAAGCCCTTTGAATATTTGTCTCTTCATGGATTTAAATTTGAATAGCAACACAACAACATATTTGACATCTAAGAAAATAAAGATATAATTTCGTTTAATTGAAAGTTCTCAAATTCTATTAATTTAAATGATATTTTGATAGACATAAAATATTGGTAATGAGAGAACCGATCAACCCTTTAGCTTTATAGTTCTAAAATGAATGAAATAGACCATTTTATTTGGATTTTAAGTATATAAATTAGAGATTGGTTTTATAGTTCATAATATAGATATATAAGATTTTAGACTATTTTTGATATAACATGTATGCTGTTTTAGTATCTCCCAACTTTATTATACATGAAAACTCTAAAACCAATGTACTATACTACAAACACTTCATTTGCAGAGATTTAGCAATCAAAGTTACAAAGTTACAAACAATACAATGATGTATGTAAAGAAGCGAAGACAAACAAAAGAACAATCTTAAGCATTCTTTCATCACTTTCCCCTTTTCTTTATACAAATCATCACATGACATTAACAAAACCTACTTGTATAAAATGTAAAATCATCTTTCAACTTCTTGGCTCTACGACGCATTTGAATGATGCATAGAGGTTGTTGCATCTTGCGGTTGTGGTGGTTGCGTCTGAACATGGTTCAGCTGTTGCTCTAGCCTTCGGGCTTGCCATCTTTGTCTCCATCTCACAAACTCAACCATCACTGAACTTCCGCATATGCATACACCAAATCCAGCAAATGTTGACAGAAGAACTGATAGAACTGGTTGCAGCTTCACCTAATACCACCAAGAGATCGGATTTAACCCCACAAAAAATTGGATTCTATAGACTATTTTTATCGGCTAAACCAAAAGCTTGGAAGTTCTTTAGCTTTAAGGATATGTCTCACACTAGTTTTAGACGATATATATGTCTCCCAAAGTGCCAAGGGAAAGAAGGAAAGATGTGATAAAGAGTACAAACCACGGAGTAAAATATGTGGGCGAAGAGAACAACCAGAGCAAACTGGACAGATGCGTAAATCCAGACAAATCTTCTCATTACTGCACAAGATTATTCAAAACGGATCAGAGTGGAAGAACACATTGAAAAAGAGTTTTTTCAGAATGAAGACTTACCCATGGTTGATGCGGTCATGGATGCAAGAAGACCAAGAATACAAGAAAATGGCAGAGCTATCGCGATTGCACCTGTTCCCATATTCTCAACCTGCAAACAAAACTTATTGTTATAGATATTTGTCTTTGGTCTTTCTGCATGTGTATGTGTAGAGATGGAGTACCAGGAGCTGCTCGAGGAAGCAGAAGTAAGCGAGCATGCTGATGATTACTAGCACCGGCACCTCCTGCCAAACCCTGTCGATAAATAATGCAGATTTAGGCAAAGTTTACTATTTGACCAAAGGAAAGTTTGATTACTCAGTTAAGTACAGAAAATTTGAATATAAGAGTATTTTACCTGTAACCAGTGACATCTAGCTGATGAATACCAGCGTTTCGCATGCTTTGGATCCGTAAGAGTGTTACAGGTAAGTTCTTTACTTCTTCTTTACACACCTCACAAGTCTTGTTACCCTTTATGGTGAACCATTTAAGAGCACAATCTTTGTGAGCAAGAGCAAGTTCGCCTTTGCAACTACACTCCATTTTTAATGTTTCTCCTCCTTCACAGAGCTCTACCAAACAAATCCTACAAACTGCTTCGTCCTCGCGTATGTCTTCTCCATCAGCCTCACCGCTTTCTGTTCAATACATGAATAAGATGTGATGAGCAGATATCTCGGCAAAGAGCGACATAGCGACATATAACTGATTGAATTATGAGCTTACCAGTATCATTAGCCTCTGATGCATTTGGTAACATGTCTCCTTCCTTTACACGAGGAGTCGAAGGAATTACTCGGAAGAATGAATCCATTCCCTTTAGACTTGCCTCCTTGTCATTAACAGGCACAGAGCGAGAGCGAGCTATCTGAACACTTCCTTTGCTCTGCAATACCAAGTATGAGTACCTAACTAATTGTAAGTAAGGTAAATCTGAGACATATACAAGAGAAAGCTTACACTTGGAGTTAAAGGAGCAGCAGCGCTTCCTCCATGAACTGACTCTGACTTTGAAAGAACAACGGTAGTCACAGGTAGAGATGACGTTCTCTTGATCCTAGGCGTAAATAACTTTGAAAGTGATAATGACCTCGATATCGAAGCCTTCTCCTGCAATACAGAAGAAGAACATACATCTCCATGTCCCTTCTCGATATCGGTATTAGAGGATTTTGGCTTCAACCCTTTTGGCAACAGATTCTTCAAGGACGATTTGCTACGCGCAGGAACAGAAGAAGGAGTAGGAACAGGAGAACTCGAAGTTAAAGCAAAGTTGACTCTTCTTGGAGTTGGACTAGGCGTTGGAGGCATTTTGATTACAACCGAATCTTCAGGAGAGAGACCAGTTGCTCTTGAAGGTATCTGCAAAGAGAGATTCTTTCGTCTCCATTGTTGAACATTTTCAGAAGTCTCTTCTGTTATAGCAGAGGATTCCTCAGCCTTCTTATCACAAAACAAACAACAAAAGAGTTCTATAAGAACTTAAACAACATAGCAACTTCCTCAATAGAATTGAATCCTTAAAACATAGCAAACTATTTTTGGCAAGTTATTACTTATTAGCACAAAAAGCTTTCTTCTTTTCAATTCCATATCTAGTTCCTCTCACACCAACAACAAATAAAGATTTAATCTTTGAAACCAAGCTCCACACATGCATATGATGTTCTATGTGTGTATGTGTACCTGAATTGAAGAAGGAGCAGAATCTCCATGGCTTGAATCAAAAGGATTAAGAGGCTTTTCATCAGTAGCCATCACTTTTACAAACAGCAAGAGATTAAATTACCAAAATTCAAAAATACTCTCTACACCAAAAGCAGAATTGAGAAACCTTATCAGTTGAATAAAAATAGAGACTTTTGATTACAAGGGCAGAGACAAAAACAGAGAATAATCAAATAGTAGTTACAAGGTTTGATAGTTTGCTAGAGAAAAACGTGACACAGTACCTAGAAAACTAGAAGAAACAGAGAAACGTATCCAAAAAGAGAAAAGCTCCTGAAAACCCGCCTAAAAATAAGAAACTTTTGAAACGGAAAGAGCATGAGAGAGAGAATTGAGTGTAATTAATTTATCTTCTTGAGATTGGTGCTTATGATGATGATGAGGAGGAAGATAATGGAATTGAGCTGGAGAAGGAGAGAGAGAGAAAAGCATGATACTCATTTATGACTAAAGAGGTGAAAGAGTTTGGGCCTACCTCTCTGCTGGTTTTCTTAAAGATTTCTCACACTTGTTAATTCTCTCATTCATCAGTTTCTTGCCTAAAAAGGCTAAAAAGCATTATCTACAAATTTCAAATTGTTATTAAGTGTTGTTGGTTGGGGTTGTAAAGTTGTACCAAATGTGATCCTAATATATTCTGTTCTTGAAACCTATAATTTGGTAAGCATTTAGGCTTCAAATATTTGCGATGCTATAGACAGAACAAATATGTTTAACTAGTGTTGTTTATGTAGCAAAAGATAATTGACATGTTAGATAATAAAATTTAAATGGTGAAAGTGTTGATTATAATTTATATTTGTTAACTTATACTCCCTCCGTTTCATATTAGTTGTCATTCTACGCTTTTTATTTTGTATCAAATTTGTCATTTTACATTTTCAATGCAAATTTATGATTGATTTTCCGATTTTATTTATACTCTTTTAGCTTATTAACTACACATATCAAATGAAAAACACATTAATTAGGGGTAAAACAGAGTTTTTAAATAATTTATTAGTTGACGTGAAATCACCTCAAACGACAATTAATATGCAACGGAAGGAATATCTATTAGTTTTTTTACAGATTTGTATTTATCTTTTTGTTCATTTATTTAAAGTCGATTTCTATTTTATTTTATCTTTTGTCAACTTGTATTTTCGATTAAAATTATTAAATTTAGTTATGTGTAATTTATATCATCATGTGATTATTTAAAGATATAAGTGTGTATTTCATAAAGCAGAAATATATTTTTAAATTTTCATTAACTGTTAATGTAATTTACAAAATTTGATACAAATATTTAGGATATCCACACAAAGTACTTGGAAAAGAAACTATAGAGTGTGTATTTGATGGTCGCGGCACAATCTGATAAGACGAACAAAAATTTGTAATTTACATTTTAATTTGTGTTTGTGTATAGTTTCAGTGTATGCCATGTGTACTATTATAGTGGCTTTTTCCAATTAAATCTCTTTTGGGATTTTGCTTCTGATACTGGTTTGATGTAACACCTGCATTTGTATTGTAGTTCCCATGTCTATTTGTCACAAGAACCGTGTAAAGGTTTCCAGAAAGAAATAAGTTTTGACTAGAACTTCCATTTTCGTTTTAGGCTTAGTTGTATAAACTTGAAACTGGAATTAAATTAGTTTTGGATTCGTTCGACGTGACAGTAAATTAGGCAGCTAATTAACAGAATTTCTAGGTATATTACATGTAAAGGTATTCATTGTTTTTTGGTCATCAATGTAAAGTTATTATTTTTTCAAACAAAGTGTTTTAGTTCTTTTTTTAATTATTACAGTTAGTTTCTGGTTTATTTGTGAATAGTTTTTTTTTAAGAAGATGAAAACACAAGTCTCTTTCCTCAAATGTTTTTCTTTAATATAATTTGTGTTAGCACTTTGCTCAAAGGCACGAGCAGTGTCTAAATGTTATTATATAGAGATTTGGCAAAGACTCATATAAAATATGTTATGTAGGAAATAATGATAAGATTTCTAGTGATCGATTAGGTTTAGTAAAGTTTGTAAATGCTTGGTTGATGTTAAATAGAGGGAGATGCATACATCACGATCATGACTCATGAGTAAAGTTTGTGCTTCGTTAGGTGGCGGAGATAATACGATTTCTCGTTAAATTAATTTATTCCATACCACAACTATATATATAAACAAAGGATAAATGAATGTATATGATGTGATTTGACATTTTCTGTTTTTGGTTTGTTTTATTAGTTCACGTTACTTTGATGCTCCAACTTCAAACCGCCCAATTAATTTTAATTCCATTTTACACAAAACGTTTTTACAATAATATTTGTTTTTGTTTTTTTTGAAAATAACAATAATATTTGTTTTTATTGGCATAAACGTTTTTACAGACCCTTAAAAAAGTTAGTCATGCATTTGTGTGTTTCTACAAACATTTTGTAAATTGTGTTTTTGTCGAAAGATAAAGTCGATATTATATTCAAATTCGGCTCTGGAATGATACCCAAAATTAAAGTGACTTTAGCTTTAGTTATTTTTCTACTTACGAAGAATGTGTCTGCTTTAACGACATTATAGGAGCAATCACTTACATGAATAAAGCTTATTTTGACTTGAATTCAAAATCATCCAATCTTCATCGGAGGCGTTCATTTAAAGATTTTGCTTTCTTCTTTTTATATTGAATTTTCTCCTACTTGTATAAATCATCTTACGCACTCATTATAATAACTTTCCTTAATGATTGTGGTCATAAAATAACACTCTACGTACAACATAGAGATGCGTATTAAAAACACGAGAGATGAGTATTTTAAATGAATGTGTTATATCACATTTCTAGACCAATTATTGTCTAGCTACAAGTTTTCTATTATAAATAAAATATTTAGAGTAGCATGGTTAGTTGTTAGTTTGGCTCTGCAAAACTAAGATAGGAATAAGAAGATTATAGTTTTCAATCTAAACAGTTGTAATTGATTTTCTTATATTAACATAGGTTAGCCGGAAAAAAATACATACATGAAATTTGTATTTAATTTGTTTTGGTTCACAAGATCTTAATTAATTACTGAAAGAAAAAAGTCACATTTCGTAACATAAAAAATTGTTTTAGAAATCATAAACCAAATAGATATTCTAAAATAACAAAATAGAGTTGAGTACATGATCCGGCCATTTATGTATATATAGGGGTAACAGGAAATGTATAGTCTATATAGATATGTAAAAGAAATAGAAAAATCTAAATCAACTATTTGGATTTGGATGTTTTATATCTGAATGGCCAAACCTACCGATTATCTGAAAGTAGCATACCAAACCAACCACCAGAATTGGCCGACACACAAAAGGCAAAGCTAAAATGCATTTTGGTAGGCAAGCACTTTCTCTCTTACATGTAGAATAGCATTATATAGGATTATGTTTACATGTATCATAATAACCTTCTTTTAGCATGTATTAGTAGTTATAATCCATACTTAATGAAGATCCACTAAAATTGAAAAGGTATATATGTTTTCATATTCTATGATGAGAGTTTATTAGATGGGACTCAATAATTTGGGATATTTGATTTTAAGAATAAATTTCGAAGAATCCATATATGTAGTGTATATGATTATGATGTAATTATGACATAAAAATAATTTTGCATCGATATAGAATAAAATCTTGAGATAATAGATATTTTAGTGGAAGAAAATCAATATAGCGCATTGAAAAAAACGAGAATAGTGTGTTAACCTACTTGACCGAATCCTTCTATAAAACTGAGTAGAATGATAAAGAAATAGAAGATATGAATCATAAAAAGATTGAGATGAAATACATTGAAAATATCATGACAAGGCAAATGACTTTTTCTAAATGCCTAGGTGATATTTCCAAAGAGGTTCATGCGCTTGAGAGGAAATATAATGTCGAAGTGGATATTATGAACTTCCCTTCTGTTGGACTACCATATGTAGTAAGAAGTTTATGCTTTAAAAGATGAATTAAGCGTTCTCGAAACCCTAGTTTTAGGAAAATGAGATATTCATCCTCGTTGAAACAAAATAGCATTCATGAACTTCAGAACCAAACTCCATCGTCTCAGAGAAGAATAAAAAAGAAACAAAGAGCATAACAAGGTAAATGTTCCACTTTGGTATTCAGTATATCAATTTTTTTACTATTAAAATATTATTACATCAAATTGAAAATGTTTAGAACTCGAACCATTTAATTTTAACTTTTAACCTATCCTTACATGTAGATCTTGATACTGAAAAGGTGGTAATCATGAGAGAACCATAGTTAGAGGGTATATCCCATTATTTTTGGAAATTGTCTTTATTTTTATAACTTTTTTTTTGCTATCTACAAAACATTATATTTTTTATATAATTAATAACTAGGTTTTAAAAAAGAAGGTTGAAGAGAGCCTTAAAAAGTACCTAATGAAGAATCCGTCGGAAGAGCCAACTGTTTTTAGGAAAAAACTCGAAAATTTCCGAGATTATCTGATGAATAAGATAGAGGAATTATCGTCTTCAATGATACTGAAGGATGATAAAGAAGGAATGTGAACGGATGGAATAAACGAAAGATGTCATGTCATTTATCTTTTCTTTTCAATCAAATTTTCTTAATAATTTGAGTTATGCGTAAAAAAAGTTACAATGTTTGCGATCATGTTGAGTTAAATTTGGTTTGAGTGTTTTTTGGTTTACGATTAGGTTATATTAATTTGGTGTCTGGATTCACTGTTTGCCTCCTCTGTTTTAACCGTTTTAGTGATTTCCGACAAACTTTTAACCGTTTTAGTGATTTCCGACAAACGATTTATAACATATTTGGCAAAAGAAATGAAAGAGTTTTCTTGTAGTGTCCACTACTACCCAACATTTTACCAAAAGAAATGCCCATGCCTAATCTCAACTTCTCTTGAGTTCTTCTGGATATGGGTCGTGTGGGACTCAGACGCCTCTTGCTTTCACTTCTTCCACATGAAGTGACTTACAATTCAATTATATGTTTCACTATTCAAAAGTCTAATCCAATTCTCTGTAAAACAATTAGAGTTACACTGCGAATATTTTCGTTCCTTTTCCTTACTCAAGTAAATGATGAATTTAGTTTAAAAAAAAAAGACAGAAAAGGGGAACATTTTGCAGATCAATGAATTTTTTTTTCTCTTTTCGAATGAAGTAATTAACCCACAAAACAGACACAAAAAACATAAGTTATCCCAACCAGAAGAAAAGCAATAAGTAAAAAGAAAAAACTAAAGACCAGTCAAGAGAAGAGAAGAAGAAGGAACCATAAATAAAATTTGATGTAACAGAAAAACCGAACTTCCAAGGTGAAGAAACAGAGATGGTTTCTTTTTTAACAACCCATCACTGCGCAGTTATACACAAAGACACCAACATTTTCTTTAACACCAAGCACTTTCCAATCCAAGTTTCCATCTTTAGCTCCTGATTTAGGACACCAAGAATTCACAACAATGCTTTCACCGTGAGAGCCTCGTTGCCCGCAAAACACCAACAGTTGGTCCCCGCACGGTTTAAACGCCAATCCCCAACCGTTTGACGAATCCACCATTGGCGGTAACCTTCCCATCACTTCCCATTTGTTATTCGCCTTATCGTACTTCTTTACCATATTGGTTAAGTACTCAAGTGTGAATAGCTCGTTGTTAACAACCACAACGAGAGGTGGAGCTTGCGCTGCTCGGTTCACATTCGGATACATTCCTTCAATCTTCTTCCATTTCCTTGTCTCAAGATCAAACTCCTCCCCACAAGTAACTGATTCATTAGGGCTTGACATGCCTCCAAGCACATAGAATTTACCATCCATGAAAAATCCCGAGCATAGTCTTCGAGGTGAATGCATATTGGGAAGCATTTCCCATCTCCCTGATGAGGAATCATAAAGCTCTGCTGATGCTAATATATTACCATTCATATCAGTTCCTCCCGCAACAATAGCTATTCCACCGAGGCTTCCCGATGCAAACAAGCAACGAGGACGATGCATCCCTTCGCATTTAACCCAACACCAAGACCTCAAACTATACTTCCAAATCGCAAACTGTAACAACTCTTTCCCGAAAACCAAAAGCTCGTCGTCTACAGCCAAGGACTCTTTATCCGCGTGGTTGAAACACTCGTCGCAGGGCATTTTAGGTAGCACCATCCATTTCTTTTTCATAGGAGAAAACATTAACCAACCTCTCGGGTCACAAACCATGAATACAAGATACTCCACTATCCCCAATTCCTTTCTCAAACCAAACAAATGCCCATCGTTGATCAACTTATTGTACTTCTTGTTTACACAAGACAACGAAGGATAATCTGATCTCGGAACCCAAGCAAGACAATTTAAAGCAACATCATCGATAAGACCCGCGAGAAGCGAGTCATTCGATCCTAACTTGAGACGATGAGCATCGTTCTCTCCTTCCCTCGAATTCACTACTACAGAAGCTGAAGCAGAAGCAGAAACTTCTCTTCTCTCAGCCATTGATGTTAAAAAAACCTATATCACACAACAATGAAACCAACCAAGCCCAAAAACAGAGAAAAAACAAACAATTCTTTGGTCAAGACTATACTTCTTCAAGTATGAAACTTCTCAATTGGGCAACTCTGGTCCCAGTATATAGACACAGATTCTGCTCGTTGCTCCAAAACAATCAAAACAACAACATCCATTATACCAAAAACAACTGGAGTTTGATAATCTTCAAGCTCCCACAGTAACACCAATACAAAACCCAAATCAATCTGGAAAAAAACAGATACAAAGAAATGTAAAAATCACATCTTTTTGTATTCGATCCAAATAGATTCGTTTCAGATTAACATTAGATCGATCCTAAAATCCAACCCAAAAGGAAAATACTGAAAAAACCAATCCAAACGGTAAAAACCCTCAATTTGATTACGAACAAGAGAACCCAGATCCGAATTCGAAACTAGAAACTGAAAAAAATGCACCCAGATCCGAAACACAGAATCATATGAATCTCACCAACGAAGAAAAGAGTATATACATGCTTACCCAGAACTTCCAATGGTGGAATTAGATCTTCTCGTCCCGGGTTATACTGGTGACCTATCACCGGAAATTATTATCCGGTGAAGATTTCGCCGGAGACCGGCATGGAGTCAACAAAAGGTAGAGAGAGAGAGTGGACTGCGCAACAGAAACTGGAAACTGTGTTTCGATAGAACAAGGTTTGTGTTATAAACTAGTGAAGACTTATTTTGTATGTATTATATTCTGATCCTTTAACTTGTACATATTTCCATTTTGACCCCGAAAGATATACAAAACAAATATCAAATCCAAAATCAAGCTATGTTAAATTGAGCATTGTTTTTAGAATAATTTAGCTATATGGGTAGTTTTTAGAAAGTTATTAGGATAGTTGGGACATTTACTGTTCATAATTTGAAAAGTATGCACTTTTGCACTGTTACACTAATAGAGGGGAATGTGTGAAAAGACAGAAAAGGGTATCTAATGTTGAGATGGTCAAAGTGTACATGCTCGCTGTGGATATGCGGTGTACCGGTACACCAACTGATATATTGTCCGGGACATTGTCTGGTACACCGGCGGGTACATCACCTCGTACACCGACAAGTGCATCACCGTGTACACTGGTCGGTATACTACGGTGGACATCTTTTGGTACAACACCATAAACATTATCCGGTACAATGTCCGGTACACCGGTGGTTACATCAGCTTGTACACCGGTAGGCTGTACACCAGTTGGTACACTATGGTGGACATCTTTCGGTACAACACGATAAACATTATCCGGTACAATGTCCGGTACACCGGCGGGTACATCACCTTGTACACCGGCAGGCTGTACACCGGTTGGTACACTACGGTGGACATCTTTCGGTACAACACGATAAACATTATCCGGTACAATGTCCGGTACACCGGCGGGTACATCACCTTGTACACCGGCAGGCTGTACACCGGTTGGTACACTACGGTGGACAACTTTCGGTACACTGGCTAGTACACCATCGTATATATCCTCCGGAACACTGGCTGGTATACCACCGTGGGTATCTTTTGGTACACCGATGTGTACATTATCCGGTATAGTGACTGGTACATCACCGTGTACACCAACGTATATTTTTTTCCGGTAACCACTGTGTACACCGTCGTCGTGTACACCGTTCAGTTACCGGTACACTACCGTATCATTTTTGGATATATTACTGTATAGACCGTTCAAGTAAACATTTTCCGATACACCATCATGTACACCGTTCAATCACCGATACACTCTCTTTAAACCGGATAAACACAAATTACAAAAAATAAATCATGTTTATAATAAATTATTAATATCTTCATTAATACCAAAGTTAATAAAAATCATTTCAATTTTAAAAATAAAATAAAATTTAAAATTAACACATCCTAATCTATTAAAATCTTAATTTCACATTTTAAGAAAAATCCTAATTTTCTAATCAACGTAAACACTAATTTAGAAACTAGTTTTTCCCTAATTTCATGTCTTAACAAGTATCTAAATTTCTTAAACTAAATGTAATTATTCCACACTAAAATATATTTGTTTATGTTAATGGAAACCAATTATTCTTGTTCTAGTAATTCCCTTAATTGATTCCACACAAAATACTAATTTCCTAATTTTAATTAATTATCGCTAATGGAGACTATTTTCTAATCATTCTATTCGAAATCTCCAGTTCACCATTCCCAACCACCCCATATCCCGAACAAAATCTACAAAACTAAAACTAAATCGAGAACACTAAAATCGATAGAATCTAATACAACATCAAAATTCAGATTCAATCACTCAATAATTTCAAAACCCGAATCCATTTCAGTTAAGTATCATCGAACTCAGATAAAAAAAAAAACGAAACACCCACCTTTTACTCTACAAAACCAAAACGTGACTACTAGCAAAAAAATAAAATCTCTGTAAATTCTCTTTAATACATGTATTTGTATGTTGACTCTCTCTCTTGGATCTGAGAAAGAGTAGAAGATGCTGATTGAAGAAGACCCATTTCGTGACTAGCTTCGGTGCGTTGGATCTGTGTTTTGTATCCACCAGATTTTCACTGTGGATATGTGTTCCTGACCCATTTTCTTGTCTTCCTCTTTATCCCAACCACCGTCGTCTTTGCATCTCTTCCTTCAAGTGTTTTCAATAATCTTTTATAGCAAACTCTAAAGTCAAGCTTTATAACCCAAAAACAAAAGAACATATTACAAACAAAAAATCAAAGTTTTAAAATCTATAAACCATAAGCCCAAAGATTCGACATATTACAAACAAAAAATCACAGTTTTAAAATCTTTTGCAAATCAGAGAATATTTAGACGATTGATCTTGTTTCGAACCATGGGAGGATACGACGACAACGTCTGGAATCGGAGTTGTGAAAAGAGGATTTGGATTCCCGGTGGCAACACCATCTCCGGCCTGTGATTTGATTCGTCATTGGTTTGATTTGATTCGTCATTGGGTTGTCCATGGCATCTCGATCCGAAATCAATGGCTAGATCCGATGAAACAGCAAATCGATTCCACCAATTATGAAAATAATTCAAGCAACAAAAATCATAATAAAATCAGAGAGAAGAAGACATCGATGAAATCTGTTTCCATGGCACAATTGTAAATATATATAAAATTAAGATTATTGGTTAAAGCATATGTTGGATCCTACAAGAAAGGGCCTATTCCTCAAATAATGAATAGTAAACTGCCTAAACAACCAATTATAGTTTTGAAAAGTGTCCATAGAGCCAATTTTTTCTTGTTTATATAGGGAGAATGACCAATTTTGACCCAAACAATTTGTATGGTGCCGTTTTAGACCTGAATTATTGTCTATGCCTAATTTAGTTTTGAAATCTAAATAAATTTAAATTTTATACCTGAACTAACATGTTTTGTGTCGAATTGTACCTTAACCAAGATTTCGTTAGTCAACGTTAACGGAATTTTGACTAAAATGACATGTGGGTTAGCTGCCTCGGTTTCGTTTGCTCAAACAACGTCATTTCATTGTTTTAGTAAACAAAAAAAAATCATTTTCATTTTAAAAAAAAACTCAAAACCAAATTTTTAATTTGATAAATCTCCAAATGAAAGCGACGTTATTTTATCGAATTAGGAATTTGATTTCAAGGTTTTTTAAAAATGAAAACGGCATTTTGTTACTAAAACAATGAAACGTTTGAGCCAGCTAACCCACATGTCATTTTAGTCAATATTCCGTTAATGTTGACTAACGGAATCCTGATCAAGGTATAATTCGGCACAAAACATGTTAGTTCAGGTAGATTTAAATTTATTTGGAGTTCATGTTGAAATTAGCCATATACAATAACTCAGTTCTAAAACGGCACAATACAAATTGTTTGGGTCAAAGTTGGCCATTTTCCTTGTTTTTATGTGTAGTCCGAATTTGTCCTAAATCAATACTGTTTTCTTATGAGCATTTTTTTAACGATATATTTGGCTAAAATTTGAATCTGACTCGAAATCAAAAACATAACAAGTTTTATTGATGGGATGATTGTATTGCTCGAGAAATGGCTTTAGCACGATTTTTATAATTATTTTCCATTAGGATTTCGATGTTGCTTTCCTTTATTTATCGTTTTGGTTTTGTTTCCCAAACATTTACGATTTACTTAAGTTATGAAAGATTTAATATGTTCAAAAAGAGTTTAATTGCTCCAAATAGAAACGTTCGAACAATGTGGTGATATTACGTGGCTAATACGCATGTTTGACGCGTGTCGATTTTTGAAATTTTTTTATGTGTATATATAATAAAATCTAGAGATACTTTTAAGATAACTATTAAAAAAGGTTGAAAATGTGTTCATATTGCGTGACTAATGTGCATGTTTGACGCGTGCTAATTTTATTAAAGATAAATTTGTGTCGATATAGAATAAAATCTTGAGATAATAGATATTTTATTGGAAGAAAATCAAAATAGCGCATTGAAAAGAAACGAGAATAGTGCGTTAACCTACTTGACCAAATCCTTCTTAAAATTAAATAGGATGATAAAAAAAATAGAAGATATAAATCATAAAAAGATTGAGATGAAATACATTAAGAATATCATGACAAGACAAATGACTTTTTCCAAACGCCTAGAGAAATGAATAGGTTTTGAAAAAGAGGGTTGAAGTGAGCCTTAAAAAGTACCTGATGAAGAATCTGTCGGAAGAGTTTTTAGGAAAAAAAACTTGGAATTTTTTTTAAGATTATTTGATGAGTAAAATGGAGGATCTATCGTCTTCAGTGATATTGAAGGATGATAAAGAAGAAATTTGAACAGATGGAAACTTCATCATCTCTAACTATGGTTCTCTCATGCTATCACTTTTTCAGTATCAAGATCAACATGTAAGGATAGGTTAAAAGTTAAAATCAAATGGTTCGATTAGTTTCCCAAACTAAGTTTTTGTTAAGAAGGTTTTAAACATTTTCAGTTTGATGTAATAATATTTTAATAGTAAAAAAATTGATATACTGGATATTAAAAGTGGAACATTTACCTTGTTATGCTCTTTGTTTCTTTTTGATTCTACTCTAAGACAATGGAGTTTGGCTGAAGTTCAGGAATGCTATTTTGTTTCAACGAGAATGAATATCTCACTTTCCTAAAACTAGGGTTTCGAGAACGCTTAACTCGTCTTTCAAAACCTATTCATTTGTCTAGGCGTTTGGAAAAAGTCATTTGTCTTGTCATGATATTCTCAGTGTATTTCATCTCAATTTTTTTATGATTCATATGTTCTATTTTTTTTATCATCCTATTCAATTTTATAGAAGGATTTGGTCAAGTAGGTTAACACACTATTCTCGTTTCTTTTCAATGTGCTATTTTGATTTTCTTCCAATAAAATATCTATTATCTCAACATTTTATTCTATATCGACACAAACTTATCTTTAATAAAATTAACACACGTCAAACATGCACTTTAGTCACGCAATACGAACACATTTCAACCATTTCAATAGTTATCTTAAAAGTGTCTCTAGATTTTATTATATATACACATGAATTTTATCTTTCAAAAATTAACAGGGTCAAACATGCGAATTAGCCACGTAATATCAACACATTGTTCAACTCTTTTAATACTTTTTTGTTTGAAAAAAAAACATATGAAGAAATGTAAAAAACACATCTTTTTGAATTCGATCCAAATAGAATCATTTCAGATTAACATGAGATCGATCCTAAAATCCAACCCAAAAGGAAAATACTGAAAAAACCAATCAAACGGTAAAAATCTCAGTTTGATAACGAACAAGAGAACCCATATCCGAATTCGAGACTAGAAACTGAAAAAATGCACCCAGATCCGAAACACAGAATCATACGGATCTCACCAACGAAGAAAAAAACAAAAGGTAGAGAGAGAGAGAGTGGGGCGCGCAACAAAAACTGAAAACTGTGTTTCAATAGAAGAAGGTTTGTGTTATAAACTAGTGAAGCTTATTTTGTATGTATTATATACTGATGCTTTAACTTGTACATGTTTCCATTTTGACCCTAAAAGATATACAAAACAAAGATCAAATCCAAAATCAAGCCATATCAATATGTTAAATTGAGCATTGTTTATATATGTGTAGTTTGAATTTTTCATGAATCAATATTGTTTTCTTATAAGTTTTTTTTTAACGATATATTTGGCTAAATTTTGAATTTGACTCGAAATCAAAAACATAATAAATTCACTGATGGGATGACTGTATTGCTCGAGAAATGGCTTAGCAAGATTTTTATAATTATTTTCCATTAAGATTTCGATGTTGCTTTCCATTATTTATCGTTTTGGTTTTGTTTCCTAGACATTAACGATTTACTTAAGTTATGAAAGATTTCATATGTTCAAAAAGAGTTTAATTGCTCCAAATGGAAACGTTTGAACAATGTGGTGATATTACGTGGCTAATACGCATGTTTGACGCGTGTCGATTTTTGAAAAATAAAATTTATGTGTATATATAATAAAATCTAGAGATACTTTTAAGATAACTATTAAAAAGGTTGAATGTGTTCGTATTGCGTGACTAATGTGCATGTTTGACGCATGTTAATTTTATTAAAGATAAGTTTGTGTCGATATAAAATAAAATCTTGAGATAATAGATATTTTATTGGAAGAAAATCAAAATAGCGCATTGAAAAGAAACGAGAATAGTGCGTTAATCTACTTGACCAAATCCTTCTATAGAATTAAATAGGATGATAAAAAAAGAAGATGATATGAATCGTAAAAAGATTGAGATGAAAATACACTGAGAATATCATGACAAGACAAATGACTTTTTCCAAACGCCTAGACAAATGAATAGGTTTTGAAAAAGAGGGTTGAAGTGAGCCTTAAAAAGTACCTAATGAAGAATCTGTCGGAAGAGCCAACTGGTTTTAGGAAAAAACTTGATTCTTTTTAGATTATTTGATGAGTAAGATGGAGGATCTATCGTCTTCAGTGATACTGAAGGATAATAAAGAAGAAATGTGAACAGATGGAAACTTCATCATCTCTAACTATGGTTCTCTCATGACTATCACTTTTTCAGTATCAAGATCTACATGTAAGGATATGGTAATGATAAGACTTAGACTTAGTTTTTTTGTGGTTCAATTGTTTAGGAAGCTTGTTGTTCTGTTTTAAGTGAACATGGTCATCGTGTTGGACCACGTTTACATATTTCTAGGAGTAGCAGTTATTTGTTTCATGTTCCTTTGCCTAATTCCTGTAAGGCATATATGCCATTGTACTTCTTTTCTCTCATTAATCAAGCAAGCTTTCAGATTTGATCTCTATAATTAACATCTGGTATCAGAGCTTGCTAAAATCAGAGAGAAGAGAAGAGAGGTGAGTAAGAATGGCGGAGGGAAACGGAAGTTTTTCTCAACCTGCAATTCCGAGATTTGATGGAGATTATGATCACTGGAGTATGATCATGGAGAATCTTCTTCGGAGTAAGGAATACTGGACGGTTATGGAATCTGGTGTTACGCTACCTGGTGCTGGAGAGGAGATGACTCCGGCACAGAAGAAAACACTTGAAGAGATGAAACTCAAGGACCTGAAAGCGAAGAACTACTTGTTTCAGTCATTGGATCGGACCATCCTGAAGACGATAACTCAGAAAGAGACGTCCAAGCAACTCTGGGACTCGATGAAAATCAAATGTCAAGGGAATGCTCGAGTACAGAGGGCTCAGCTCAACCGTCTTCGTCGAGAGTTCGAAATTCTGGTAATGAAACAAGGAGAACCTGTGGATGGATACTTCAGTCGGGTGATGGTGATTGCAAATGATATGAGGAATTTTGGAGAAGATATGCCAGAGGTCAAGATTGTTGAGAAGATCTTGAGGACCCTCACTGATAAGTGGAATTACATAGTTTGTTCCATTGAAGAGTCAAAGGATATTGACAAACTTTCTGTTGATTCTCTACAAGCTTCGCTTCTTGTACATGAACATAAGTTCAAAAAGGATGGAGGTGAGGAGCAAGCACTTGTTGTCTCAACAGAAGAGTACCATGGACGAAGTGGTGGTGCTTATCGAGGAGGAAGAGGTGGTGCTTTCCGAGGAGGAAGAGGCAGAGGCAGAGGACGTCAATCATCCAACAAAGCAACTGTTGAATGCTATCGATGTCATCAGCTTGGACATTATCAATACGAGTGTCCAAGCTCTGGAAGACAAGTAAACTATGCTGAGGTGGAAGAGACAGAGGAGTTGTTACTCATGGCCTTCATTGAATCACTTGAAGAAGACCAAGATGTATGGTTCCTTGATTCCGGTTGTAGCAATCATATGTGTGGTGATTCATCTTTTTTCAATGAGATAGAAGAAGGAATCAAGAGGACAGTGAGATTGGGGAATCATACACATATGAAAGTAATGGGAAAAGGAAGTGTGAGACTGACAATTCAGGGGGTGAGCCATCTTGTTCAAGATGTGTTTTATGTACCAGATTTGAAAAACAACCTCCTGAGCATTGGACAGCTTCAAGAGAAGGGAGTGGCAGTGCTGATGAAAGAGAACCAATGCATAATCTATCATCCTACCAAGGGACTCATAATCCAAAGTGACATGACCTCTAACCGGATGTTTATTTTGGTCTCAGACAAGCAATCAAACAAAACCTTGGCTGTAGATAAGAAACCAAACAAAGCTGTGATGTGTCTTCAAACGGATGCTCAAGATCTGTCTCAACTTTGGCATCGAAGATATGGACATCTTGGTTACTCGGGTCTGAAAATTCTGAAGAATAAGGAAATGGTGAGTGGATTACCAAGCTTTGTTGAAACTGAAGCTGTGTGCACGTATTGCTTGAAAGGTAAGCAACACAGAGAGGTCATTCCCAAGAAGGCTAAGTGGAGAGCATCAGAACGATTGGAGCTTGTTCATGTTGATATCTGCGGTCCAATCTCCCCAACATCTGACAGTGGAAAGAGGTACTTGATCTGCTTTATTGATGATTTCACTAGAAAGGCTTGGGTATACTTTCTTGTGTATAAGTCAGATGCATTCACCACCTTCAAGCAATTCAAGAGCTCTGTTGAAAAGGAATATGGTATTCTTATTAAGTGTCTAAGAACAGATCGTGGAGGAGAATTCACATCAAATGAATTCAACGAATATTGCAAAGAGAATGGGATTAAGAGAGAGCTTACCACAACATACACTCCTCAACAAAACGGTGTTGCGGAGAGAAAGAACAGAACAATCATGAACATGGTGAGGACTTTGTTGGTGGAGAAGGATATTCCAAAGAGTTTCTGGCCAGAAGCTGTCAATTGGGCATTCTACATTCTCAATAGGTGTCCAACAAGCTCGGTTAAGGATGCAACACCTGAGGGAGTTTGGAGTGGTGTCACACCTTCAGTGAAACATTTGAGGGTGTTCGGCTGCATAGGACATGCTCACATACCGGATGCTAGAAGAACCAAGCTTGAGGATAAGAGTCGTGGATGTGTTCTAATGGGTATCAGTGAAGAATCTAAGGGCTATAGACTTTTCGATCCTGTGAGCAAGAAAATCACTGTGAGTCGAGATGTCATCTTTGAGGAGGATAAAAAGTGGGATTGGGATGCAAGCTATGAGGAGCTAATCAAGCTTAATCTAGAATGGGATGAAGAGCAGAGTGAGTCCAGAATTGACACTCAAGGGCCAAATCAAGGGCATGGGGGTGAAGAGGGTGAAGAGGACAATGTTATCACCCATGCTGCCTCTCCAATAGCTACAAGGACTGACATTCCAGAGAACTCAAGAGCAAGAGAAACTCGGAAAAAGACATAACCAGTATGGCTGAGTGATTATGTCACAAGATCAGAGGATGAGGATGAAGAAGAAGAGGTTCAATTCACACTCTTCACAACTGGATTAGTCCAGTTTGTCTTTTTTGCTGGCACTGATCTAGTGCGCTTTGAGGAAGCAGTCAAGAGTGAAAATTGGAGACAAGCAATGGATTCTGAAATAGGGTCAATTGAGAAGAATAAAACTTGGGTACTAACTGATCTGCCAGAGGGAGCTAAGAGCATAGGCGTTAAATGAGTCTATAAAACCAAGCTAAACCAACACGGAGAGGTGGAGAAATACAAAGCTCGCTTAGTTGCAAAGGGTTATGCTCAAGAACATGGGATTGACTATGAGGAAGTGTATGCTCCAGTAGCTCGAATGGATACGGTAAGGATGATTCTAGCCTTATCAACACACAGAGGTTGGAAGATCTATCAATTGGATGTGAAGTCTGCTTTTCTGCAAGGAGAGATAACAGAGGAAGTTTATGTTGAGCAACCAAGAGGCTATGAGCTGAAGAATGCAGAGAGCAAAGTTTATAAGCTTCACAAAGCTTTGTACGGGTTAAAGCAGGCACCAAGAGCCTGGTTTAGCAGGATAGAGTCATACTTTCATGGTATGGGATTTGAGAAGGAGGCAAGCGAGCAGACTCTGTTCACCAAAACCACCAAAGAAGGTAAATGTCTCATCATCAGTTTGTATGTTGATGATTTGATTTTCGCTGGTAATGATGAGACATTGATGAGGGAGTTCAAGGAGTCAATGATGAGAGAGTTTGATATGTCTGATATGGGAGAAATGAAGTACTTTCTCGGTCTAGAGGTGATACAGTTCGATGGAGGAATATTTGTCAGTCATAAGAAATACATGAAAGAGGTTCTGAAGAGGTTTGGGATGGAAGAAAGCAACTATGTGTTGAATCCAATTGTTCCCGGGGTCAAATTACACAGAGATGATGAGGGTGTGAGAGTGGATGAGTCAATCTATAAGCAGTTGGTTGGAAGCTTGATGTACCTAACAGCTACAAGGCCAGATGTGATGTATGCTGTTAGTCTCATAAGCAGATTCATGTGCAGACCAACTGAGCTTCATCTCGCAGCCGCAAAAAGGATATTAAGGTATCTACAAGGAACTGTTGGGTATGGGATCTTCTACCAAAAGGCGGGAAACATGGAGCTTATCGGCTTCACAGACAGTGATTATGCAGGTTGTGTAGAGGATAGAAAGAGCACCTCTGGTTACGCTTTCATTCTCAGTAGTGCTGCAGTAGCGTGGTCCTCAAGAAAACAGCCCATAGTTACTTTGAGTACAACATAAGCTGAGTTTGTAGCTGCTGCAGCCTGCACTTGTCAGCTGGTATGGATGAAGAGAATACTGAGTAGAATCGGCTATGAAGGAAGCTCAACTCCGGTCATCTTCTGTGACAATAGCTCAGCCATCAAACTCAGCAAGAATCCGGTGATGCATGGTAAAAGTAAACACATTGATGTTCGTTTTCATTTCTTGAGAGACTTGGTGAATGAGGGAGCTGTGCAATTGAAGTTTTGTGGTACTTTGGAACAAGTAGCAGACATATTCACGAAGCCACTTAAGTTTGAGATGTTTCAAGAGTTCAGAAAGAAGCTAGGCGTTTGCGATGAGTTGGAGTTAAACTAGTACTTTGTCTAGTTTAAGGGAGGGAATGATAAGACTTAGACTTAGTCTTGTTGTGGTCCGATTGTTTAGGAAGCTTGTTGTTCTGTTTTAAGTGAACATGGTCATCGTGTTGGACCACGTTTACACATTTCTAGGAGTAGCAGTTATTTGTTTCATGTTCCTTTGCCTAATTCCTGTAAGGCACATATGCCATTGTACTTCTTTTCTCTCATTAATCAAGCAAGCTTTCAGATTTGATCTCTATAATTAACATGTAAAAGTTAAAATCAAATGGTTCGATTAGTTTTCCAAACTAAGTTTTTGTTTAGAAGGTTTTAACATTTTCAATTTGATGTAATAATATTTTAATAGTAAAAAATTGATATACTGAATATTAAAAGTGGAACATTTACCTTGTTACCCTTGTTTCTTTTTGATTCTTCTCAGAGACGATGGAGGATGAATATATTTCATTTTCAACGAGGATGAATATATTTCATTTTCCTAAAACTAGGGTTTCGAGAATGTTTAACCGATCTTTTAAAGAATAAACTTCTGACTACGTATAGCAGTCCAACAGAAAGGAAGTTCATAATATCCACTCTGACATTATATTTCCTCTCAAGCGAATTAAACTCTTTCAAAACCTATTCGTTTGTTTAGGCATTTGGAAAAAGTCATTTGTGTTATCATGATATTCTCAGTGTATTTCATCTCAATCTTTTTATGATTCATATGTTCTATTTTTTTTATCATCCTATTCAATTTTATAGAAGGATTTTGTCAAGTAGGTTAACACACTATTCTCGTTTTTTTACAATGCGTTATTTTGATTTTCTTCTAATAAATATATATTATCTCAAGATTTTATTCTATATTGACACAAACTTATCTTTAACAAAATTAACATGCGTCAAACATGCACATTAATCACGCAATACAAACACATTTTCAACCTTTTTAATAGTTATCTTAAAATTGCCTCTAGATTTTATTATATATACACATAAATTTATCTTCCAAAAATCGACAAGCGTCAAACATGCGTATTAGCCATGTAATATCAACTAGGTTGCACATAAGCTTCATCGGAGGACCACTTCCCACTTCGGAATCGGAATCGGAATTGGAAGCTCTCAGAATTTCTTGGAAGCTCCGTGGAATCGCGATTCCTAAAAAATTAAGTTTGGAATCGTTTTGGAAGCTTTGATTCCACTTTGGAAGCGTTTTGGAAACTTTGATTCCATTTTTGAAGCTTTATTTGTTTATTTTGGAAGCGTTTACAAATAAAATAATAAATAATTAAGGTTTATTTGTTTATTTTGGCATGTCTCTCGATATAAAACAAAACATTTGTGTGTGCTAATTTTCATCTTTTATCTATAAATTAATCTTTCGTCTAATAAATGAGATGTTAGAAATGACTAATTTGATTAGTTGAGTGGAATTATTTTGGAAGATTTATGTTTATTGATTACATCATATAGTTTGAATCAAAATAAAGATATAGGTTTAGAATTTTGATTTTGAATCATATTAAATTATTAATTCGAATTATGCATGTTAAGTTAAACAAAAATGTATTATTTTTTTTTCTTTTTAACCATTCTAATATAGTATGAAATATTATATATTAATATATATATATATATATATATATATATATATATATATATACGCTTCCAACACGTACCCGCTTCCTAATTTTTTTGAAAAAATCGCTTATGCGCTTCATACGCTTCCGCTTCCGCGTACCCGCTTCCAATTCCATGCAACCTAGATATCAACACATTGTTCAACTTTTTTAATAATTTTTTGTTTGAAAAAAACATATAAAGAAATGTAAAAATCGCATCTTTTTTCCTTCGATCCAAATAAAACGTTTCAGATTAACATTAGATTGATCCTAAAATCCAACCCAAAGGAAAATACTGAAAAAAACCAATCAAACGGTAAAAATCCGCAATTTGATTACGAATAAGGGAACCCATATCCGAATTCGAGACTAGAAACTGAAAAAATGCACTTAGATTCGAAACACAAAATCATACGAATCTCACCAATGAAAAAAAAAATAGTATATACATGCTTACCCAGAACTTCCAATGGTGGGATTAGATCTTGTTGTCCTGGGTTATACCGATGACCTATCATCGGAAATTATTATCCAGCGAAGAATTCGCCAGAGACCGGCATGGAGTCAACAAAAGGAAGAGAAAGAGTGGACTGCGCAACAGAAAGTGAAAACTGTATTTCGATTCAATAAGGTTTGTGTTATTGATGTAAGGAATTTTAGCGTGCACATGCAACATTGAAACAATTCACTCAAATGAATCCTAAATCACACTAACAAACTCACATAATTCATTTATAGCATAGTATAAGGTCGAATCATTAGGAGGAAAGGATTTAACACATTAAGTTATAGAGATCTTTACTTAAGCTAAGGAAATATAAGATTTTGGTTTTAAGATATGCAGGAAATGCTAACAAATGCAAGAATGACATATGCAAGAAGCTAAAGATGCAAGAAGTAAAACAAGATAAAAGCATTGGACCATGGATTTAACTTTCAATAAGAAGACACTAACAACCTAACAATGAATCAAAAGATTGAGTTATAATCCAAGTTCAATTCTCAAGCATGGAATACGGAAACTAGCACACCCACTGTCGTGGCGCGATACTACTTTGTAGAGTTCCCATCTTTGCTTCACTTTCGTGGCCAAGCTTAGGAGCTTTCCAAGCGTAAAGAACAAGTCCCATTAAGCTCACTTAGATGCCCTAGCATCACTGTAGTGACATAGAGATTACTAAGCTCATAAAAAGTTGTTCAAACATTTAGGCCTATCATCAAGACTCAAGCGATCAACCTCAAATCTAGCATTAAGACAACCCATGTGAAGAATCAAACAAAGAACAACCTAAATCATCATCATTTAATCATCAAATCAACTCAATCAAGCTTTCCACAAGATCCAACTAAAAGACTATACTTTAAACAAGAAGAAAAACATGAAAGAAAAAGATGAATGATGCATAAATGATAAAAAAAAGAGAGTAAAGAATCTCTCTTTAGAGTAGCATAAAAGATGAAGATCAATCCAAAAACTCCATTGGGAGACTTTGGGTATAAACCCAATTCTAGAGAAGTGGAAACTTAGAAAAAAATATGTTTTTACAAGTATTAATACTAGAGAAATCAAGGGAACTCAGGTCAAACCTAATTATTTAGTCAACACTTTTTCTTCATTTCCGTCAGATTTGATATGCGCCCAGTAAATTGATCATAACTCCTTCAATATAGCTCCGATTGAGTTGAAACTACCGCCATTGAAAAGCTAACTCAATTTTCTATCCGTTCTTGTAAAATCAATTACAATATAAAATTATTTACCTATTCTCAAAACTGTATTTGTAATATGTAAAATGGTATTTGTACAGAAATTATAATTATCTTTCTTATATGAAAAATGAAGAGATGAGAGAGATCTCACGAGTGGATTGCACATTGTTAACAAGGAGAGAAACAATGCAGAGAAGTGCGACAAATTGAACTTTTGACGACGTCATTTTTTAATAATGGTTTTTCTACTTTTTATGTTAATATATAATATATGTTTGTATCACTGCATGGAAAAAAAAACTGAAGGTTAATGGTTACATTTCACATTTGCATATCTTATTACAAAGAGAGTTTGGTAGTATCTAGAGATAGTATGGGCCAGATGTTGTACTTCATATACTGAGTTCCCTTCTTTATCTTCCAAAACCGTGAGTTGATTTACATAGTTATATATATATATATATATAGTGAAATATGTTAAGAACAATAATTATGAGAGAAAATATGAATAAGATTATTCATGTAAAATACACGTAAGTTATAATAATAAGATGTGTAAAAATATATATTAAATTTTGTAAACAATAACTTAATAAACGTGATTTTATTTTTTTGACATATCTATTGCTAAATAGTAAATAGACACATGGTTTACCTAAAAACACTGTTGTGATGTTTTTTTGTTTTGCTAAACAACACTGTTGTGATGTTTTGTGATTATTCTATGACGCTCAAACTAATTAAACATGAATCATGATTAGAGACCGGGAAATTGTTGGAGTAGGTGAGTTGGAATTTTATGATTTTACTCTTGTTATATGCTGTCTAATGACAGATTTTCTTAACAAATGTAGATGATGAAGAAAAAAACATATTGCAATGTATGGTAAACTGAACAATTTATTTGATTTCAATGTATGGTAAAATAACTTCTTCTTTTGGGTTAATTGGTAAAATAACTCAAAAGTCAATTTTTTTGGTTACGACAACAACATATACGTTGCATACACAAAGCATTCTTAGGGTTGCCTCCACATTTCTGGATACAATCTTCTCTAATCTCACAATGAACAAGTGGATCATAGGATCCACAAACTTCCTCCGAAAGTATCGTTCCTGTAAAATCAATTACAATATAAAATTACTATTATCAAAACTGTATTTGTAATACGTAAAATGGTATTTGTGCATGAATTATAATTAGAGGAATTCCCTCGTATACCACTGTTTGAAGTTTTTTTTTCAAAAATACCACCTTGCAGTTTTTTTTCTCAAAAATACCACATTTTTTTCCAAAGTTCCAAAAATACAACTTTTTAAAAATTTAAATTTTTGGGATTTGGGTTAACTTTTCCAAAATTAGGGTATAGTTTTAGGGGGTAGGGTTTGGGTTTGGGGTTTAGGGTTTAGTTTTGAATGTTAAAAATGAATTTTTAAAAAAGTGGTATTTTTGGAACTTTAGAAAAAATGTGGTATTTTTGGAAAAAAAACTGCAAGATGATATTTTTGAAAAAAAACTTAAAAAGTAGTATTTTTGGAAATTGCCCTTATAATTATATGTCTTGTTATATGAAAACCAAGAGATGAGAGAGATCTCACGAGTGGATTGCACATTGTTAACAAGGAGAGAAACAAAGATGAGAAGAGCAACAAACTGAATTTTTGACGAGACCATTTTTTTAAAATGGTTTTTTCTACTATTTAGGTTACTATGTAAATATGTAATATATGTTGGTATCACTGCATGAAAAAAAAATGAAGGTTAATGGTTGCTTTTATAGATAGATACTCAAGATAATTTTGAAATACATAAACTGTTGTTAGATTTCACACCTTTCTTGTTAATGTATATAAATGAACATTTCAACAAAAGAAAGAAAGATAATATTACATGTCACATTTGCATATCTTATAATATATATGATAATATGCATGTCCTTAATTAAAATATAATCTACATACATACTTAAGATTAATGTAATGTATGCATATACATGTACGTACATGAGTCTGACCCATCGGAGATCTCTAGAC
This sequence comes from Arabis alpina, assembly GCA_900128785.1. Lineage (NCBI taxonomy): Eukaryota > Viridiplantae > Streptophyta > Magnoliopsida > Brassicales > Brassicaceae > Arabis > Arabis alpina. The sequence goes on along the minus strand of LT669795.1, from coordinate 41,684,378 downwards.
TATACATGTATTTCTCATATATGTAACTAGATTAGGACCCGCATAATATACGGTTATTAGATATCAAAATTGATAATCTATATAGTTAAAACCAGTATAATTACATTATAAATTAAAACCCGTAAAAACTATATTCTAAATTGAAATCCGTATAATAATCAGATAACTTTTTTCCAACTGCATAAATAATCTTTTCATATTGTATCATTTTACTTCGAACTTATAATTCGCTTTATTAAGAGAATAAAATAAGTAGATGTCATATTAAATTTGGAAACGGTCTTCATGTATTATATAAAATTATAGATTTTCGTTTGCTAATTGAAAATATGATATTATACCTTTTTATTTTAGTAACAACATTTTGTTATTTGAATATAATGACAACTATACCTTTTTTTAAGCTTAATTTTCTTTTTTCAATTATATTGTCTAATTTTTTTTAATTGGTATGAAACCTATTTGCCTTAGTTTATTTGACCATGATGACAACCTAGGTTGCATGCAAACTCCATTTTATGACGTTTCACGCTTCGGAATCGGAATCGGAATCGGAATCTCTTGGAATCTCTTGGAATCGTCGTGGAATCGCGATTCCAAAAATTACCATTTTGGAAGCGTCTTGGAAGCGTCTAATTCCAATTTGGAAGCGCCTTGGAAGCGTGATTCCATTTTGGAATCGCGATGAAAACTTTTTTTCATTTTGGATGATAAAAATTAAATATTAGAAAACTTAAATTTTTTTGATATTTTTATAACTTAAAGAGAAAAACCCCTAAAAAAATATGAATCACATCTCTAGTCACTAAGAAGTAAGAACGATTATGATTTCGCTCACAATCTCTGTAGAATGACTCTTTAAGTTTCCATGTATCTCTCGGCAATTTTGTAGAAGAACATGATATATATCATACTATATGTATTGAAACTATTCTTGAAAAATATGAGTTTGAAGATCTTTTCCTCGACAAACCAGAGTTAGGAAGCAATTTTATTTGATGGAGCAAATGAAAACCAACATGAATATGATAGTCTAAATCATTGATTTTAGTACTATGGGTTGTTTATTCTAGTTAAGTTACTTAATACTTTTATGTATTAGATTTATGATCCAATTTGTAAACGAAGTTTTTCATTTGGTTTAGTTCTGAATGTTAAAAAGTATTTATATATATATATATTTGATTTAGTTCTACGCTTCCAAAACGTACCCGCTTCCTAAATTTTTCAAAAAAATCGCTTCCGCGTTTCCGAACGTTTCGCTTCCACGTACCCGTTTCCGATTCCATGCAACATAGATGACAACTATACTTTATTTTCTTCGACACTTATTTTTTTTTTCCAATTGCATTGACTATCTTTTATCTAATTGTTATGCAGTTTTTTGCCTTATTTTTGTTATGACTATACTTTTTTCATTAATTTCGTTTCTTTCGACTTTATTTTTTCTTTTTCCTTTTGTATTGACAATTTCTTTTGATTTGTTATTAGTTTTTAGTTTTTACATTAGATTACAATTTGATTTAAAAAGTAAATAATATAGCTTATGATTTATGTTATTGACACTACCACAATCTAAACTAACAATGGCACATGTCGTAATCTCGTGAGTTATAGTTTGGTGTCCATACAACTTTATATTATAAGATTTCATACAATTTTATTTTTAAAAACATTGAATGTACCTATATTGAAATATTCTATAATTATGTTGAAAAATATGTGTAAAGATTTTTGTATTCTTTGAAAAACCTTTCAAAGAATAGTTTATATAAAGCTTTGAAAAACTTTGAAAAGCTTTATATAATAGTTTTTTTTGCGAATTAGAAGTAAGGTAAAAATAAGGTAATATGCATTTTTGTTGAAGTATTAATTGTTTTTAGATTTAACATTTTTCCTATTTTAATAATTTACATTTTGGCATATATATATATATATATATAGTTTTTGGTTTGGCTTTAAGAAATATGTTAACTAAACACTAAAAAATATGTTAACGTGCCTTTTTGTTGTTTAACTTAATGGTATCTATATTATTTTCTTTAAAACAATTCACATTAGAGTTTGATTTACTTTTCAGATATATGTTAATGAAACAATAAGAAAATATGTTAGTGTGTCTTTATTTTATTGGTTTAACATAATTATAGTATTTTGGCACATGTCATCATCCCGATCGATATTAGACACATGTCACCATCTAATGAGTTACAATTTTGAAGAACTCTCCTTTATATAATAAGATTTACAAATGATATTCTGCTTTTTTCTAAATGTTCATTTATATTCATTAACAAAAAACGATATTTATAAAATCTGGAAAAGCTAAAACTGGTATGTTAAACAATCCCAAAAAAAGAAGGAAATGTCATTTTTGAAATACCATTTTTCAAAAATAGCATTAAAATTATATTATTTACTGAAAATATTATACATGTGACAAAAAAAATATTATATATGTTTGGGCTAGCTATTTTATGTTAGAATTTAGTTTTTTAAGATTTAGAGTTTGCTAAGGGTCAAAATCTTTTTAGTGTTTAAAATTTTAGGCTTTAAAGTATAGAAAATCTTTAATTAGTAGCATTTTTAAATTAGAAAATTCATGATAACATTTTTGAAAATGAACACATAAGAAAATAACATTTTAAAAATTACCTTTAAAATGGCAAAAGAAAAGGGGGGATTTCCAAAAATACCACCTTGAAGTTTTTTTTTCCAAAAATACCAATTTTTTTTTCCAAAGTTCCAAAAATACCACTTTTTCAAAATTCATTTTTAACATTCAAAACTAAACCCTAAACCCCAAACTCAAACCCTACCCCCCTAAAACTATACCCTAATTTTGGAATAGTTAACCCAAACCCAAATTTTTAAAATTTTAAACCTTAAAAATAAACTTTTTAAAAAGTGGTATTTTTGAATTTTTTTATTTAAAATGTGGTATTTTAGGGAATTTCTCAATGAAAAGAAACTATACCATCGAGTAAACATGCCGAAGAGTTGCTCTACTCATCCACTACATTCCAAGACTAAAGTTATTATTTAGGCACACATACACTAAAGATGTAATGTTACCGGATATTAGTTAGGTAACAATCCTTCTTTTTTTTGGTGAATGACCGAGGGAAATCCCCCGATGTTATTATTAAACAAAAAACCCAATTACATGTACACACTTCTCAATTGAGGAGATCCGATAACATCCTCTCTCAAGACATCAACAACATCCATTGAAACAGACGACAAAGAATGAAAACCTAAAGGTAACAATCTCATGTTATTCCCAGGCATATTTGCATCCACTTATTTATTTTTGAAAAATTAATATAGCAAAATTTACAAATCACAGTATATAAATATTTTTAATTACACACATAAAATAAGAATGAATATTTTTGGTTTTTTTTGGTCAAACAAATATTTTTGGTTTTAAAAACCAAACAGTGTATCCCACCCTCTTATGAGGTTTTATGAATGAAATTCAGATGGCATACAGAAAAACCAAACCCTTGCCATATCTCCAACGCAGAATCCGGCATCTACAGTTCCAAAAAGGTCCATGTGATAAAAATCCTAGAAAATGTCCTACTTCACCAAGTTTCCTCCAAGAAATTTTATATGCTGCAAAAATTTATATATTTTTATATACAAAACTGGTTTCATGCCTTAAAAAACAAAATGAAACGTAAATAACTGAACTATTCATTTCCTTTCTTTTCTACTATTCGCATTTCTTTCTTCTCTTTATTCCCGGCGTTGATAGCCATGGTGAAAAACTATTTCATCGAGAGTTAAGTTCAAATTAATTCTCAGTAAAAAAAAGGACTAAGCTGGTCAACGTATACGCCTAAATACAACATTAATTAGGGCTCAACTCATACATATCTTTTCACTCTTTGGACCCAATTAGAATGAAGAATATAAATTAGGATTTTTTTTTCTCAAATTGAGAATTGATTTGTTTCTTCTTCAAAAGATCTCTAAATTCTAGTAGTATGAAATTTTGAGAAGAGGTGATTCTAATTGTTTTTCTTCACGCCGAGATTTTGAGAAGAGGTGACTTTTTCTTTTTGTTTCTTCTTCTTTTCTTTCGATTTTGACTTATGATATACATTACAAATCTCAACAACAACACTTACCAAGATGACAGTAAAGTTTGCAACACAAAATTAACACACAAAAAAAAACATATTTCATTTGGACTTTCTGTAGTTCACAAACATGTCTATTTGGATGCAGTTATTTCTGGGCTAAGTCGTACTTAGATACGATTATCTTTGTCAACAAAACAAATTAACACGAAGATCACTACAAGAATAAAAGGATATAGCTACATTTTTTTGTTACAATATCATTTTGTAGCAAAAATTAGCTACATAAAGGTACAATTTGCTACTAGTTTTATAAATAATTTATGCGTAGCAAATTTGAAACTATTTGTGGTTAAACAGTTACAAATAATTACAAAGTTATTTTGTGTACCAAAACTGTTTCCAGAAGTAACAAAAAAATGAGTGGGAAATTTTGCAACAAACATTTGTGAAGCAAATATGTAATACATGTTACAAGTTACCACAAACTCTTTGTAGCAAAGAGTTACGACCTACGGTTGTAGATATTTTGTTGCAATAGTCACATAAATTAGTTACAATTGCTACTAATTTAATTACAACAAATATTAGTGAATTTGACAAAAAGAAAATACGAAACGGTGTGCTTCAAATTATCCAATTAAACAAAACAGTTCATTTTCTCCCTTGACCTAGAGAAGCGGCCGTTCGCAACACAAAGAGAAATCGGAGATGGAAGGCAAAGAAGCCACTAATCGGAACATCGACTCAAAGCGACAAAGACTACAAGGATCCATTGTTTTAGCCCGGCGAGCTTGCTTCGTGGTCTTTCTGGAGAGCCGGAATGGATGAGATTGTCGCTACTTTCCTCTTCTTCTTCGTGGCTTTTGATGAGATGATCTTTCTCTCATCTACTGTATAGCTGGTACGGTATCTCCGGTAAGTTTCAAAACCACGCTCTGATTTCTTGGATCAAACGAATTTTCAGTAACTGATTTTGAATGTCTTCAGATTCTTTGTTATCAAGATAGAACGTAGGTTGTGCGTAGTAGCGAGATTCAGATCATAGATCTCTAAGAGAGACTTAGTTTTATGCTTAGGGTTTCCAAACCTATTGATGAAACATTTGATTTAGGCTTGACATCAACGCTCGCACTCTAATTGTTGTTAAGAAGATCAATCTTTTTCAAGGATATGTTCAATGTATCTAATTTGGTTGATTTTTGTTCTTGACAATGATCGTAACGGTATATATGCAGGACTACACAGAAGCTGCTACAATTGTCTTTGTATTCTTAGTTGCAGAATGGTTAGATTCAAGCGCTTCTCATAAGGTTTAGTTTGTGTAGAGTTTCTTTACACTACAAGAAAAAGTTTCATTTATAGCACATTAAGATAGCATGGTTTTTGTAAGTGTTATAAATGATATTTTGGTAAACTCGACTTACATATAATAACATTTTTATAGCGCTAAGACAAAAAATGAAAAAGCGGAAACTTAAAATTGGATTTTGGAGCCTAAATTTTAATAAATTGTCTAGTATAGCGGTAATACTTTCGCAAATTTTTTGATTTTGCTCTAAGTGTTGATTCAAAATAGTAAAGATACCAAAAAATTTCCCACACATAATAAAATAAAACAAAATTACTCCTTTGTCTTCGTCTCATCTTATCTCTTCGAAATTACTCTCTTCTCCATTTGGATCTTCGACCACAAAAATTCCACCTCTCTCTTCCTTTCTCCATCTTCAAACCGGCCTCCGCTTTTCTTTTAACTCCTTCCGTCCCCTTTGAATCTGCGTTTAGGATTAGGGTTTAATGGCAACCAGAAGATCGGAAGCGGTTCGCTCGCGTAGATCTATCTTCTGTCATATTTGGGGAAGCGGTTTGGGTCTTGATTGAGACTTCGGAGAAGTCGTAACGAAGAACATGAGCCAGAAAACTACCAGGATCTGTAGTTGACTCGAGCAAAAGAATTCGATTCGAACCGAGTCACGCTCATTGAGTTGAGTTTTACCTTTATATCTCTCTCCTCTTTCGACTAGCTCAGCTGTGCATTGCCGGTCTCAGTTTCTCCGTCCGTATTTGAGTCGTTTATCAGTAAGCTTTCAATTCTACTTTGTGGGTTTTGTTCAAAATTTTCAATTTCATTAATTTTGCTATGTTTTTTTAGCTCTTTTGGTTAATTTGTTGATGTTTTTCTGTTTCGTGTGTAATGGCTTAGTTCAAGCTCGAAATCGATACAAATTGATTGGATTTTGGAGCAATTTTTGTGCTTTCCCTCACTGATTTGCTTATAATACTCAAGAGTTCTTGTTTATTATGTAGGTTAGTATTCTTTGCTATGAAATTGGAATGATTTCTGAAATCTCTATAATTCGAATCATTAAATCTCTGCAATTCCTAGCAAATGTATTTGTGCTTATGATTTCTAATAATAGCTAAATTGAAGTAGATTAGATTCTGTAGAACTGGTTAGACTCTGATTGGTTTATTTTAAGGTAGTATTGAGATGTTCAAGCATCCAAAAGAAGAACGTATAGCTAGAACTTGGGAACAATGAGAATTCCTTAAAAAGTGATCAAATAATGTACATCGTTTGATACAATTTTCTATGGAATTTTCTAGACTTAGCAGAACCAAGCTGCACAAGTCAAATTGAAATACGTTTGAATAAGCTTAGATTCTTGAACTAGCATTGCCTTTGTAACAAAAAGAAAAAAACCCAAGAAAATAGTTTATATTGTTCATCAGCGATGAAACAAAGCTATAAAACGTGGAGATGAAGCTAATTGATTAGGAGTTAAGTAATAATAAAATATCATCGATTGGGTAAGCATCTAAGATAGTATAACAACGATAAAACCTCTCTTATAATTTTCCTAATTGGAGCTCATCAATATATAGATAAATTTTGAAGCAATGTCACGTGGAGAACAGCCGTTAATTTGAACCTATGGTAAATTATTTAGTCTACCTAACGTACGTTAACCATGTTGGGTGTATTGATCGATGCATGACATTAAATGCAAACAATAGTTATTAAAATTTAGTTATAAGTTACAACTAAAATATGAATCAGACGGTGGACAAAACTGATACATAAAACAAAATGAAAGAAAAAATGCCGAAGGAGGAAATAGATGAGGAGCCTCTCAGCCCAATGGCGCGTCTATTCCAAATTTCCAATGTCCCGGAATAGAGATTTGCATTATTACAATGATAGGTTTCAAAACCAAGATTGATCCTAACGTTATTTTAGATGACTTAAAGCATAATGTTTCCAAGCATCATCGTTTTTGTAGTAAACTGGTAATAATTGTACATATTGTTTCTATATAAGCTGTACCCAAGATATATAACATAGTGTTTGGTTTGCATTGTGTAAACTATAAAGTCAGATGAAGGTGCAAGGTGGATCAATACCGATGTCAATGTAGAAGATCATGTATTTGTACCGGAAATAGATCCAGACGAGATCAACGAAGATGGACAAAGCTTCGTAAATGACTACGTCTCCCGTCTAACAATGATTCCTTTCGAAAGATCAAGACCCTTGTGGGACATTCACATCCTCAATGTCCAAACATCTGATGCAGAAGCCGTCGGTGTAATGAGATGTCACCATTCTTTGGCAGATGGAATGTCTTTGATGTCCCTCTTGGTGGCGTGTACCCGAAAAGCGTCAGATCCCAAAAAATTTCCGACCATTCCTGCAATAAAACGGCGTGAAAAAAGTGCCTCTTATAACCTTAGAAACAAAGGCTTGTTTTTAAGGTCGATATTAAAGTTTCGTTATGCGGTGATATTGATTTGGAATACCATTGTAGATTTTCTACTGCTCTCGGCAACTGCATTGTTCTTGAGTGATACAGAGACGCCTCTTAAGAACAGTGCGGATGTCGAAAATAATCCAAAGAGATTTTATCACCGAACTGTCTCATTGGATGATATTAGGCTAATAAAAAATGCTATGCACATGGTGAGTTAGGATTTGTTTGGTTAGAAATGATTCTTTTCTTAAGCTCGAATCCATAAAAAATTATGGATTTCTCTTTAATTTGCTTCATCTTTTATGTGTGGTTAGACTATCAATGATGTTCTACTTTGAGTTACAGAAGCCGCTCTCTCCCGCTATATGAACCGGCGATATGGTAAATACTAAAAGGCAATCAACATATATAGGATGCTTGATTATATCTCATGTTTTGCATGTGTGTGTTGTTTCTTGGTGAATAAGGGAACATAAATGCTGAGGGTGGAACATCAACATCGGATATAGATAATCTTCCAGGTGGCATACGACTCCGCACAGGTATTGCAGTAAATTTAAGGCAGGAAATTGGAATTCAGGTTAGATATCTTACCTTCAATTTTATCTTAAATAAAAAAAAATATCACCCTAACTTGATAAAACAATTCCGTGAAGCCTGTGGTGGATATGTTGGCCAAGGATTCAAAATGTAGATGGGGAACCTACAACGGCATATTTTTGTTCCATTATCCATTCGTTTAGAAGCTGATCCATTGGTTCATCTATCAAGGGGTAAATCTATAATGGATCGAAAGAAGCACTCTCTTCACGCCACTATGCTTTATTCAATTATCGAGTTCATCCTCAATATTTTCGGATCTAAGGTATAAATTACGATAACTTAATTCGAGGTTGTTTATATTTTCAATGTGAGGACATTATGAAACTCATGTCATTGTAGGTAAGTGAAATATTAATCAAACGACCATTGTTGAACATAACAACATTCATTTCTAACATTGTTGGTCCGGTTGAAGAAATTAGTTTACACGACAATCAAATCACTTACATTGCCCTAAGCTGCTATGGACAGTCACAAGTACGTATCTCTTTTGTTGGGAAGTAAATGAAATGATTAGTTTGTAATAACAAGTCATGAAGATCCCTTTCCGACTTTCTCGTCTCATATAATCATATATGTAATGTGTTTTGTTAGGCACTGATAATACATTTCCTAAGTTATGCGGGAAAGATGATCATTTCGATAGCGGTGGATCCTAGGGTCATACCAGATCCTCAGAATCTTTGTGATGAAATGGAAGAGTCATTGAAAGCTATGAAAGACAATGTTTCTGGTAAGAGTGACGCATGAAATAGGTTGAGTGAAAATTTGGTATTTGTTTGTATAATTATTTAAATGTGAAATAATTTATGTGGTGTGATATATTTTAAATTGTTATTTTTGTGTGATTTATAATTATGTTAAAATATATGGGTGTATGCAAAAAGCATATTATTCTCTTCATTTCTCTTTTTTTTTCTATGTTCTCACAAGATATTTTCTTTTTGTTATTATATTATTTCTCACAAAGAGTTCATTCCTGTTTCTTAAACTTGCCATTGTATTTTTGCTTTTTGCACAAAATGAGAATGGGAAAGTGAAATGTTAGAATGAAATCAGATTCTCAAGACTTTCTGTGAAAGAGATGTGAATCAATCAACATTTAAAATTACCGTTCAAAAGAGTATTCAATTGAAATATGTCGTATATTTCACATTAGATATACAAGGATTCATACCCACGAAATCGCTAGGCAAATATTGTTTCTTAATTTTGAATTGAAAATTATTAAAAACGATAATAAGTAGAACATAACAAAACTATAATAATACATAGACATTAACATCTAAAACATAATTTTCAAAAAAAAACATCTTAAACATTTTCAATGTTTTTACGGTATAAGTAAGAAAATTAAGATTTGAAAAGATACAACATTGGAAAACTGTAAATACAATTTAATATTTAGACAATTGAACAATGTCTATAGTGAATTTTTAAATCTAAAAACTCAATACATGTATTACCGATTTTAGAGAAGATATAGTTGGAAACTTCACCAAAATTTTATATTTAAAACTAATCATAAGATTCATATGAATTCCAATTTTTTTTTACACAAATCAAGAATTTTAGAAATTTCTGGAATAATAAAATGATCAATATTTTTAATAATAATACGACGTTTTGTATCATTATCATCATGCATTGAAGTAATTTTAAATTAGTAGTTATAAATGAAGTAAGAGTCCAGCGAAAGAAATATATAGAAACATTTATATTTCCAGTAAGTCATGACTAAAATATACGATCCGAAAAGACACAACACTACGATATAATGATAAAACATTTATTTTTTAAAAGACGCGATCCTCTAAATTCTAAAGGACATAACCCTACGCGGTTTTACAATTTTTTTCGAAAATACACGATCCTATGAATTTGAAAATACACACTCCTTCAAAGTAACTATATTTGAATAGTAATTTAAAAAATACTAACATTTTATATCATTATCATATTCTAAAAGAATTTTAAAATTAGTCCATATAAATGAAGTAAATGTTCAACAAAAGAAATATATAGAAACATTTTTTTCCGAAAAGACACGGCTAAACTATACGACCAAAAAAGACACAACACTACGATATACCATAAAAATTGTTACTTTTGAAAAAACGTGATCCTACAAATTTGAAAGGACATAACCTTCATAACAACCAAAAAAAAATTAGAAAAAAATACGTTGTTTTACGAAATATTTTTGAAAAGACGCGATTCTACGGATTCGAAAGGACACAACGCTTCATAATTGTAAAATTGTTTTCTAGAAAAACGCGCGACTCTAAGAAATATTTTCGAAAAGACACAACCTTATGAATTTGAATTCCTACAACCCTTCAAAGTTACTATATTTGAATAGTAATTTTTTTTAAAAATATGATGGTTTGTTTCATTATCATGCTTTGAAAGAATTTAAAAATTAGCAGCCATAAGTGAAGTAAATATTCAACAAAAGAAACGCATAGAAATTTTTTTTTCCAAAAGTCACGACGAAACTATACAAGCCGAAAAATATAACCCTATGATATAACCACAAAAGAGTTATTTTTTAAACAACGCGATCCTATAAATTCGAAAGGACTTAACCCTTCAATATAACGAAAATGAGTTTTTTAGAATATGGGGTTTTACAAAATATTTTTGAAAAGATATGACTCTACGAATTTGAAAAGACACAACTCTTCGAAATGACCGGAATGCGATTTTTTCGAAAAGGTGTGACTCTTACTAAATACTTTCGAAAAGGCAGGATCTTGTGAATTTGAAAAGACATGATTCTTCAAAATAACCATAAAACGGTTTTTTCGGAAAGGTGCGACTCTACAAAATGTTTTTAGAAAGATGCGATCTTAAAATATATAATAATAATTTTTAAAAAATTATTTTTATGAAAAGACACATCTCTACAATTATTTGTTTGTGGATTGCTATTATTAATAGATAGAACGACAATTTTTAAAAGAAATTTAAATGATGAAAATAAGAAAAAACATTATATATTACAAGCAGAATAATGTATTGATAAATGATTTGATTTGAAATAGTAAAATAGTAACTCAGTCAAATTTTATCGTTAAAACAACAACAAATAGTTTTCGGACACAAAGCATCCTTATTTATGGGTACAATCTTCTTTTGTCTTACAATAAGCAATTGGATCATATGCTCCACAAATTTCCCCTTCCCTCGCAAGTATCTTTCCTGTTTAAATCAATTACAATATAAAATTATGTACCTGTATGTAATACGTAAAATGTTATATGATTATCACATATCTCTATTATGTATTATATACATACATTTACTTTATTTTATATATCAGAAATGAAAAGAAGTAAGAGATCTCACGAGTGGATTGCACATTGTTAACAAGGAGAGAAACAATGATGAGAAGAGCAACAAACCGAATTTTTGACGTCCCCATTTTTAAAAATGAATTTTCTACTTTTAAGCTCATCTGAAATATTTGGTTGGTATCCACATAAATTGAGAGCTAATGGTTGATTTTATAGTTGGATCGTCAAAGATAACATGCACTTGTAAGCTACATGAATGACAAATACATGTATATTATATTAAGTAAGAATTACGAAAACAAATATTTTGACCATATCTTTGTGAATACTTTATTTCAATTAATCTATTTAATGATTAGTTTTTCTTTAAACGATTGATTTATTATTTTATTGCAAATCATGGGAAGTTTTACAAAAACAATTATACCACGGACAATTGACTCTGGCACTAGCATTACCACACGAAAGGACACTTCTTGTTCCATGTTTGTGATGAACATTTTCTACATTCAATACGTGGAATCATGACTAGTCTAACTTTAACTAAAAAAATTTAAATATCCAAAAGTATTCAATCAGCTTTTTTAGTAACACTCAAAATATAAAAAGGAAAGACACATTAATAAAGAAAGGTTGAACATGAGAGTTTTGACAAAAAAGAGGAGGACAACGTTTTTGAAAAATAATTCAATGTTCGTAATTGTTAAAAAGAGATTTTGTGTGATTTATGTTGCTCTCTTTCGAGGTCTATCATGCTCTTTCTTTTTCTTAATGTCGTTGTAGGCTGTTTTGATTTGTTTCTTTTCTATAGTTGAATGCCTTAATTAGCTTTATAACGTTCTCAAAGTTTAGAATTAAATCTTCTGTCTTAGCCTATATGTTCTACAAAATTTAAGGTTTATTTTTTGGCGTTTCTTATGTGTCTTACGGAATATTCTGTCAGAAATAGCCATGTTTTCTTGTAATGAATTTAGATACAGTTTTTGCCTTAAAATTTAATATTATACGAAGTTTATAATTCATCTTGTCCCAATATCCATAGACAGGTTTTCACCGTTGCTCCAATACAAACTCCATCTCTTTAGTTTTTGCATCAAATTTCAAACAATCTAAAATACTCATCTTTAATCTTTCCAAAGTTTACAATATTCTTAGTTTCCAGAGTCAGAAAATAAAAGACAATTGCACTGATGGTTGTCTAAACACTGTTATGGTGATTTTTGTATTATTACTCTTATGACTCCCAAACAAGTTAAAAAAATCACAAAACAATTGTATCATATAATCCATTTGTACATGCACTGATGCACATGCAGTGCCGGTCCTGAAAATTTATGGGCCACAAGCCAAAATAAAATTTTGGACCACTAACTATTAAAATTTTAACAAAAGAAAATAATTAAAATATTTAATAACAAGGAATTGAACTCTCCACTTCAACATTCTTCCACGAAACACTTTACCAATAGAGGTAAAGGCAAGTTTTATCTAAAAAAGGGCCGATTTTTTATATAGACTTTTTATTAAAAAAATTGGGCCAGAAGCCCATGCTTCCTTTGCTTGTGGTCAGGGCCGGGTCTGTGCACATGTAACATGTGATACAATACATAATTGGTAATTACATGCATATTATTATTTGGGCAAACATACGCTAGTAGATGTAAATCATGTAATGTTAATATTAGTCAATATATTTTCCGAGACAAAAATTATATGGACTTAAAACTCGTCTGCTAGTTAATATTTTTTTTTGGGTGAACATTGGAGAAATTATAGACTGATATAAACATTAAAACTTGTAGACAAAGTTCTCATGTTGTCACAGAAAGATCTTTCGTTTTTGTAGAATATTTGCTTTATATATAACAAGTAATTGCAAAACAGATAAAGACCACATTGCTTTATTTCACATCTTAGGCTGGAAGCTATGGAAGCATCAGAATGAAATTGCGTTCGGTCCAGTCCCTCTGATCAGGCACTTTCAGCTGCTTCTACTCCATCTAGAACTCTACCATCTACGGTACCTCAGGCTCTACAACAGGTACAACATCCATGTTGTTCTGTGGATGCTTCTTGGACCTCCCCCAATCAAGCAGCTGGAGTTGGGTGGCTTCTTGTCGATAGACAAGTTATAACTAAACTCCAGGGTTCGAGAGCAATACCGCCTGTTCCAACTTCACGGAAGCCGAAGCTGAAACACTTCTTGCGGTTTCAAGCCTAGCCATAATTGGATACAAAGAAATTGTCTTCTGCGGTAACCTCCAGGCATTATACAAGCCCTTGCAGTAGCTAGCTAAGCATGCTAGAATGACATCTCAAAATTATGTTATCAAATGGTCTTTGTAACTTTGATCTCATGAAATGGAAAGTTATTTGCTATTAAAGAAAGGAAAACAAAAAACAAAACAAAACAGGTAATTGCAAAAGATATCAGAAATTGGTCCGTATAATGAGTTAAGTATATATAATTCACCCCGCCACAGAAAAAAGAAAAGAAAAGAAAAACAAAACCAAACTCAGAATCAATCATAATCATTTTAAAACTTGAAATCAACAATGCACAATAACATGAAAATGATCTAGTATTAAAGAAAGAACAATGACCGCAAGGGAGAATAAACTGGTAGGGTTCAAGGAGAATGTGATGGACTGATGATCAGGTGCATCTATTCTTCAAGCTTGTAACATCTTTAAAACGATCAAAACGCTTTATTTAGGATCTGAGATTTCAGAGACCCCATTAGCTTCTGCTTCTTCGGCTTCTCCAATCTTTAAGGCGGAATTGCGGCGTTGGCAGCAACAAAAATGCTCAGGGACAGGCCCGTCTTCTCCGATTACCCATGGATGCTCGGACACATTCTTCAGCGTCATTCTCTCGCTCGGATCTGCAACAACAGGTCAATTATGCATTCCGCCGTTAATCCAAAAACATTACTCAGGCCTTTAATGTCTACTACACCAACAAAGGATGAAAATATAACTCACCTTTGCAAAGAAGACCTTCGATCAAGTCTCTTAGAAGAGGATTCAATCCATCCGGGATTATCAACGGGTTGTTAACAATCTGTTAAGAACAATGGGAGGTTTAGGGTTCTTCAAATAAACTTCTTGAGATCCATAAAAAACATTGAACAACTGTATAAACCTACCTTGTCGTATGTGTCCTGAAGAGTATCCGCAAGAAACGGGTATTGTCCCAATATCATGCGATACAAAGTAACTCCCACTGCCCATGTATCCGCCATTCTGCCACTATATGTTATACCTGATACTGATTTCGATCCAAAAGGAAGAAGAACAAAAGATATTCTCATCATTCTCTGTACGCTTACGAGTTCAGACCAAGTTTAATGACACTAGAAAGGAAGCTGACCTAAACAACATTCTGGAGCAGTGAAGACTGGAGTCCCAGGAGATCGACGCAGTTGATCATCATCATCCTGTAACAACAACGAATCAATGCTTAACACTCAGGTCGCAAGATACATTCAAGAAATAATGAAGATCAATGATTCATATATCATTTATTACCTTGAATACTTGGCTGACACTGAAATCTCCTATCTTCACTGTACCGCTACTCGTAACCAGCAGATTGTCGGGTTTAATATCGCCGTGAATTACATTCTGTTTTTTCCCCCCATAGAAACAGCATTAAGACAGTATTAGGTGATGAATCACTAAGTAAGAAAAAACACGCTAGACAATGAAGATCATACATGAGCATGAAGGTACATCAGGCCAGCAACTATATCCCGCAAATACTTTCTAGCAGTTATCTCTCCGAGAGCACCCGGCGGTCCAGATCCGTCATACACCCATTTTCCATCAACGTATTCGAGAACTAAGAGAGGGAGCAGAAAGACAAACTTTATAAGATAAAAGGCTCTTCCCACCGAGAGTAAATACCGAAACAGCAGGAAAGAGCGGAGGAAAATAAGTACCCATGTAAAAATGATCAGTTTCAGGGTCATCTATCACCTCAATGAGATTAACAATGTTAGGATGCTCCAGAATTTTCATAATCATAACCTGAAAGCGATGAGATAAAAGAGCTTAACAAAATTTACCAATACAACTACTGTTAAGGAAAAACAATGCAGAAAGCGCATGATACCTCACGAAGAACATCACTCATAGCAGTCTCTGAAGGTGCAACCCTTAGCCTTAGTAGATGCGACTTGTGAAATGCCTGGAAACCCAAGTATTAAATCACAATATGTCAGAGAGCTTTAAGCCCGATAAGTCATCAATTAAACAAATTAACTTGTATGGTTTGCACTATAATGAAGGATCATAGTTCAAACCAATAACATCATTTACATCAGCTAAACAAAGAAAAGACAAGGTTTCACGAGATAATGAGGCAAAGAAAACTAGAGCTTACCTTGATAGCGTAATGCTGGCCATCTACAGTACTTCGGTATAAAACCTGTTGTAAATGTCAAAAATCAAGGTTATGGGATGCATTTGAAAGATACACTAAAAATATATATTTGATAGTAAAGTAAATGAGATTGACACTTACCACTTTACCATAGCTACCAGACCCAATTTTACATTCGCGAACATACTCATTGATCATCTTGTTACCATCTTCATCCTGAAAATCAAACAACAAATAAATTGATATTCTAAGAAGCGATACTTAAGAATGCGTACTCTTGCTAGGCAAATAATACAAAAGATAGGCACAAGAAGTCAGTTACCTCTCCACGGATAAGTTCATTAGTTTCTTTCACTGGAAACTGCCTGCAAATTAATCCATTATCTAATCTATATTTCAAAATTTCCTCAGATCTTTTAGAGCGGCTCTTCTGCTCTACTTCTTCGTCATCTACGTCGTCTCCTCTTGAAATACTAGTTCCATCACTACCACTTGAATATCTATCCTCATCCTCAGGCGGCTCTGGCGATTGTCCGCTTCTAGTAGAAGTGCCAAAGCATCCAAAGCAACCCATAGTACGGGCAAAAAAAAAGGTATCACGAAACATGATCTACTTCCCCCAAAAAAAAAAACACTTGCTCTTCAAAAGTATGGTAAAATAAAAGCTGCTGAAATTGACCGAGGAACCTGTACAAACAAAAGGTAAAACACCAAAATCAACATCAGAACTTGAGCATCCAAATGATTACAGAATGTACCTATCGAAATCTCACCCTTGCGATAAAAGGGTTTAAGAGGGCTTCAAGCCCGATTAAACTTGTCTATTCCAAAGGATGCCATTCAGCAAGATGAACAATACAACTAGAGATATCATAACCACTGCATTCGAACCGCGACATATCTGAAAAAACGCAACCTTATTCACGAGCAGGAACTCGTTCTCGTTGACTGCATAGCCCTTGGTTATTAAGAGCTACACAGCTTCAACAACCTCCAATAAAAGTCTACAAGCTTCTGCAACAGAAAGGGTCAAAATTCTCATTAAATTCACTGATAACAACCACGAATAAATATAGATTACATGACATTGTGGATATTTATGATTCTGGTGTAAAGGGGAACACTTTTTCTAATCCACATAGTCAACTCAATGATCGAACACAAATCGAATAACCCACCACAAACTCAAGAAACCCAAGACGGTGGCTTCGTAATTGACACACCAGAATCTCCTTAAATTTGCTAAAAATTAAAAACCCTAATTTCGAAATTGAATGTAGCAGACGAAGGAGATCGAGTGATCGGAGGTAGTAAAATAGGGAAAAAGCGAGAATCTTACATTGAAACTGCTCTTGAATTCGATCGGAGAAGACGAAGACTCAACACAATAGAGAAAAAAAGGGAATTTTGTTTTTTGGGGTCGCAAGGGAAAGGATTTCTCTAAGAGCGTCGTGCGTGAGATTAGACACAAAACGAGCAGATTACCCTTTGATCGAGATGCTCTCTCTCCTTTTCGATTTTTCGATTCGTTAAACAAATCAATTAATAGTATATTCAATGAAACTTTACCAGCTAAATGTGTGACAAAACCACCTAAAAACAAAAATTATTTTGTTCTAAAAATAAAAAAGAAACACCTTCCCTCACATTACTATCCTGATCATGGTATTTTGTCCTCCGTGTTTTAAAAGTTATTCACATAAGTTAAGATTGAGGCGAACAAAATCTTTCCTTTGTTAATTTTTTCTTAAAGAAAACCCAAAAATATGTAAAAGGGGCATGCAGTTTTGAACATTTTTATAAAATATGGAATAAAAAAGACTTTGTCAGAAGTTTAGCAATAGGCGGAGGAGCAAACGAGCAAGGACGCTGATGAAACTTGGTGTGAAGATAGCCCTTTGAGTTAGCTTTCCAATGGAGGTGGAATCGTATCATTTGGAATTGTGTAGAGAGAGTTATACCTAGAAGAATGAAAACATGTCAAACTGCTCAAGAGAGGAAGGAGGAGGAAATTGGTCCCCGCACCAATCTGGTTCTACGATCAGTACCCAGACATGCAGGACGCACCAAGAGTAGAGGCGATCCATCATACGCAACGATGGTCCGCCATTATATATTACTTCTTGTTTAGATAAATCTTGTAACATCCCGAATTGGAGAGATTCAAAAAAATTGATTTGACTACTTATGTCAGCAAAGTGCATTTATCTTTTAGGTTACTTGTTTTGAAAAAAACTTCAGAGTTAAACGTGTTTGAGCTGGAGCAATTTTATGATAGGTGACCTACTGGGAAGTCATTTCTAATACGGTGCGAGTGAGATCAAAACACAGGGAAAGATTGTGTGGTGAAAGGTGATTGTAGAGTCAGTAAACATGCATTTTCGATCTTCTTACACTAACGCACAGACCGTCGGAAAAGTTTCGGCCCACGGACCGAAAGTGTACATAGGACACACAAGAAAGACGGTCGGACGTTATAAATCTAACTCATTATCTCTAAATATTTTCAATAACATTTTTTAAAAAATGGTAAAATTATTAATTACTAACGAAACGATGTAATGTTGTTTAAGCTAACAACTTTTCGCTTGAATACTTTCTTATGAAACAAATTTGAAAATTTGTAACTCGATTACTCGACTATAAATTTGTAAGGTGAAAACTAACAAATCTGGTTGCAACTCCACTTGTTCATACATCGGTGATCTCATTAAAGATTAACAATATATATTTTAGGTCTAACTAAAATAGATCATAACGTGTAAATGTAATTTACTGGTTTGGGTTAGATTTAAATCCACATAAATTCTTTATATTATTGAAAAAGAATCTAATTAAAATACAATATCTGATAAGTAATAAAAAATCGTGGGCAAAGGAAAGGAACACAAAACAAAAGGGAAAGAAATTGTCTCCACTAACACAAAAGCTTGTCTGAGTCCATACACGCTCTTTTAGTGTTTGATTATCTCTGAGTCTCACACTCTCTCTTCTCTCTTCTCTCTTCTCTATCATCACGCCGCCGCAATGACGGTCGGAGTTTTAGCTTTACAAGGTTCTTTCAACGAACACATCGCGGCTCTGCGGCGGCTCGGCGTTCAAGGCGTCGAGATTAGAAAAGCCGACCAGCTTCTCACCGTTTCCTCTCTCATCATTCCTGGCGGCGAAAGCACCACCATGGCCAAACTCGCCGAGTATCATAACCTGGTCCTCTCTCTCTCTCTAGAATCTGTGTTTCCTTTTGTAATCCAAATTGTGTCTTGGAATTGAATTTTGTTGTTTTTACTTGGTGAAACTAGAAAAAAAAGGAACCTTTTTTATATGTGTGTTTGATTCCTTTTTCACTAATTAGGATTTTTATGACTGGAGTTGTTAAATTTTCTCCAGAATACAGATTTCACAGAGAACTGATTTCTTTATGAGTTTGGAGAGTTTTGTGGTTTGATGGAGTCAATTCATTTGTCTCTAATTCATGAAGAATTGAGTTAGTATTGTCCAAAGGTTTTAGCTTTGAGATTGAAAAAAAGGAACTTTGGGACTATATGTGTCAGTTTGTGGTTTCTCTGTTTATGTTTACTCTGAGTTCCTCTTTGAGTATATGATCCTATGAAATGGTTTTTGCTATCTTTAACAGAAATATGTGCAAAGCTATATCAATAGTGAGTCCAGAATTGTGTAAGGAAGAGTTTTGATTTACTTTTAGTTTAACTAAACCTGTTGTTTAGATTTTATTATTTAGTGGTGAGGAAGAATAGTATAGAAGTCTTTTCGATGTTCTAATTGTGTTTAATCTGCATCTTTGAAGTTTCCGGCTCTACGTGAGTTTGTAAAGACGGGGAAACCAGTTTGGGGGACATGCGCAGGTCTTATATTCTTGGCAGACAGAGCTGTTGGTGAGTATTTTAATTCATCTTCCAGTAAGATTGTCTCGCGGAAGAATGACGAACTAGCACGAGTAAAAAATGTTAAAAATTTCAGGTCAGAAAGAGGGAGGTCAGGAATTAGTCGGTGGCCTTGATTGCACCGTGCATAGGAATTTCTTTGGCAGCCAGGTAACATTATGTTCATTGCCAAGATTTCGATATTCATGCAAGTTACCATAGCTCAAATATATGTAAATCAAATTTACTTGCGAAATGTGGAAAAGAGACTCCTAAAATCGGCATGAACTGTGACGTAGTTATTAAGAGAACGCGGTTCTGTTGGAGTAAAATGAATTGCAGCTCTCTAATTTGATATGGATTCACTCAAGCATCAAATAGTATCTTAATCATATGAAAACTTAGATGTACAAAAGCTGATATATGTAATTTTTGGTATGTGTAGCTTCAAAGTTTTGAAGCTGATATCTTAGTACCTCAACTAACATCTAAAGAAGGTGGGTCAGAGACATTCCGAGGAGTGTTCATTCGTGCTCCAGCTGTTCTCGATGTTGGCCCTGATGTCGAAGTCCTAGCGCATTATCCTGTCCCATCAAACAAGGTCTTGTATTCAAGCTCTACCGTACAAATCCAAGAGGTTTGATTAATTTTGCAACCTATGCTCATGAAAAGATTATGTTTTTATGAGACATGTATGAATCTCTTCGTGTTCGTTTCATTTTTTGGGATAAAACCAGGAAGATGCTCTTCCGGAAACAAAAGTCATTGTTGCTGTGAAGCAAAGAAACTTGTTAGCTACCGCCTTTCATCCCGAGTTAACTGCAGACACGCGATGGTAATTAGTTAATTCGTTTCCGGGTCTTCTTGATTTCTTCAAACCGTTAAGATCTGATTTACTTGGATTTTACTCTTTCTGGTTCATTTTAACAGGCACAGTTATTTCATGAAGATGACGAAAGAGATCGAACAAGGAGCTTCTTCAAGCAGCAGTAGTAGCACTATTGTTTCCATTGGAGAAACAAGCCTAGGTCCCGAGCAAGCTAAGCCTGATCTTCCTATATATTTCAGTAACTGACTATAGAGAAGACACTTATCTTGAAATAAAACGCTATAGAAAGTGTCAGATTCTTTTGATGTTTTGAAAAGAAAATGCAAGCTAGTTTGCATTTAGCACACAAAGAAAGTTTCACAGGAATGTTTAGTGGATTAATGTACTTGTTTCTTGATACAACTCTGTATACCGATGAATCAAACCGGTTTCTTGGTTCAGTTTTCTTTGAGCCTTGTGTGAATTGTGACAAGTCGTTTGGCCAAAAATTGAGCTTTAGAACACTGCCAGCTTTGTAGACAGAAGAATATACTTAGAAAATATAACTCGGTTTTGGTTTTGGTTTTGGTTCAAGAGTTTAGATGCTAAACCGGTCAATGATTTGGCGAGTTTGACTTTTATTTGGTGTCTCGAAAAGGTACAATCTTATACTAGTAGGCCAGTAAAAGTCAAAAGGGTTTCTTGTAATACACACATCTACAGAGAGAGATGGAGACACGAGGGATCATTTAAGGCAGCCTCACGTTCTAGCTACTCGTTCCTTGCACATAAAGACATCAAAATCAAACAATTCGAATTCCTCATAAATGTTTAAATAAATTTCTAGTGTATATCTCATAAGGAAGAAAACATAAAACCTAGAAATAATACCAGAGTGAAAGTGAAAGGGCTTATTTATAACATTAAAATACTATCACTGAATCTGAGTCTCATTTTTTCATGTTTTACCAATTAAGTCTAGGGTACTGTTTCTACGAACAAATGATTCATTTTTATATTTTCGGATTGGATCTATAACCAAATTTATTTTAATGCCAACTTTGACAAGTGGTTGGATTTATATACTTTTATTGGGAACAAGTGAAGTAATTATAAATATGTTTTGACCATGAAGCTTTAAGAAATGGGTAAAAAAGAATGTGAATAGAGAAATATCTACGTTTTGTTTAAAATTAAACAATTTCTACTAGCAGAAATTTCTTGATGATGAAAGTTTCATCAAGCTAGGTTTTTTGTTAAGAAATCAATAGAGACGACTTGAGATGAACTCAAAGGAGTCAGCTTCTTTCTTAAGATGAAGCAAGGCATATTATCATATGAGGTTTTAATAAGTCAGCTCAATCTTTTCTCCACTCTATAAAACCCCTACTTATTCAACAACATTTCACCACATCAAAAACACAAAAATACATCTTGAGAAACCAAAGAAAAAGAATCATAAGAAGAAGAAGACTTAAACTTGACAAATGGAGCACAGAAAGTCCTATGTGCTCGTCGCACTCTTCGCATTGCTTCTCTTGACCGATATTGTCATTGCAGAAAGCGGTGGCAGCAAAGGCAATGGTAATAACGGTAAGGGGAATGTAGTACAAGTAGCCAAGGCTAAAGGAAATGATGACAAAGGCAAAGGTAATGGTAACAGTCCTAAGGGCAAGGAGAAAGAGAAGAAGGACAAGGAAAAGAAGGACAAGGAGGAAAAGGAAAGGAAGGAGAAGGAGAAGAAGGACAAGGAGGAAAAGGAAAGAAAGGCGAAGGAGAAGAAGGAGAAAGAGCGAAAGGAAAAGGAAAGGAAGGAGAAGGAAAGGAAGGAAAAGGAGAGGAAGGAGAAAGAGAGGAGGGATAGAGAAGAGAGTGCAGCAGCTGAGAGATACAGAGTACTAACACCGTTGCCTACGGGACGAGAGCTGGCGATATGCCAGGCTCGCAACGCATGTTATTACAAGATTCTTGTTTGTCCTAGGGAATGTTCCAAGAGGAGGCCCTTGAGGAACAGAAACACCAAAAGTTGCTTCATTGACTGCAGTAGCAAATGTGAAGCTACTTGCAAATGTAAGTACATTCTATTCAAAGTCATTTGCTTTAGATTCAGTTTGCTTCTAGCACAAGTACTATCGTTTTCTCGAATCCAATTATAAGGGTTTTAGGTATGGATTGATCACTTGTGATACAAGGAATTAGTTTGCTTCTAACCCAAGAAATCTAGCTTTTAATTCCGGTTTGCTTTTTTTTTGTTTCTTACAGCGAGAAAACCGAACTGCAATGGCTATGGTTCTCTGTGCTACGACCCTCGATTTATTGGAGGAGACGGTGTGATGTTTTACTTCCATGGATCCAAAGGCGGAAACTTTGCCATCGTTTCAGACGAAAATC
This sequence comes from Arabis alpina, assembly GCA_900128785.1. NCBI lineage: Eukaryota > Viridiplantae > Streptophyta > Magnoliopsida > Brassicales > Brassicaceae > Arabis > Arabis alpina. The sequence goes on along the minus strand of LT669795.1, from coordinate 41,661,166 downwards.
TCCAGATCAACGCTCATTTCATCGGTACAAGACCCGTTGGCAGAACCAGGGACTTCACATGGGTTCAAGCCCTCAATGTCATGTTCGAAAACCACAAGCTTGTAATCACAGCCAGTAGAGTGACTCAATGGGATGAAAAAGCTGACGCTTTAATCCTTAGATTCGATGACGAACTCATCACACTCCCTGAAGACGAACAATCCGAATGGAGGGCGATTTCGGGACAGAACAGAGAGATCGTCATCGAAAGAACCGACGAGAGAAACAGCGTAAGAGTACTCGTCTCCGGTCTTGTTCAGTTGGACATCAAGGTGAGACCAATAGGGAAAGAAGAGAACAGAGTTCACAACTACCAGTTGCCGCAAGATGACGCTTTTGCCCATCTTGAAACTCAGTTCAAGTTCCTAGACCTAACTGAGCTCGTCGAGGGCGTTTTGGGGAAAACCTACCGTCCTGATTACGTTAGCTCCGCTAAGACCGGAGTTCCAATGCCTGTGATGGGAGGAGAAGACAAATACCAAACTCCTTCTCTGTTTTCGCCGACTTGTAGACTTTGCAGGTTCAAGCCTCAAGAAGAATCACTCGCAGCTGATATCTAATGGACAAAAACAGAAGTAAGAAATATGGAAACTTCTTTGATTTCAAATAAGTTTATGATAATTTAATTCGTATTTGTAACTGTTTTTGTATCTGGAAATATTTTATATTCATAAAAATGTAATGTAATAAGAGCCAAGAAGATAATATTTGGCCCGTTTGTATGATGATTTTGAGGGTTTAAGAAATGTAAGACGTTTCTTGTGCCAGAAGCAAACCCTTGGATTTTCCTTCTGGTTCCTTTGTTGTATTTTGTATACGTAAACGTTTATATAACAGTTACTAAATTAATAACTAAGTTTTGTGTGTATATTAATGTATTTGAATCTGACATTAAATTTCTTGCATCCAGATTTTTTATTTATGTTCTTCACTTTAAACTTTAAAGCAAGTGTTTCTTTGGGGGGTCTCAAAGAACAACTCGAGATGCTTAAATATCACCCTTTTTGCTATAGATTTTAACTAGGTTGCATGAAACTCCATTTTATGAAGTTTCACGCTTCGGAATCGGAATTGGAATCGGAATCTCTTGGAATCGTCGTGGAATCGCGATTCCAAAAATTACCATTTTGGAAGCGCTTTGGAAGCGTTTGATTCCAATTTGGAAGCGCCTTGGAAGCGTCTGATTCCATTTTGGAATCGCGATGGAAACTTCTTTTCATTTTGGATGATAAAAATTAAATATTAGAAAACTTAAAATTGTTTTGATATTTTTATAACTTAGAGATAAAAACCCCTAAAAGATATGAATCATCACGTCCCTAGTCACTAAGAACTAAGAACGATTATGATTTCGCTCACAATCTCTATTGAATGACTCTTTAAGCTTCTAATGTATCTCTCCGCAATCTCGTAAAAGAACATGACATATTTCATAATATATGTAATGAAACTATTCTTGAAAGATATGAGTTTGAAGATCTTTCCGTCGACAAACCATAATTGGAGGCAATTTTATTTGATGGAGCAAATGAAAACCAACATGAATATGATAGTCTAAATCCTTGATTTTAGTATTATGAGTTGTTTATTATAGTTAAGTTACTTAATACTTTTATGTATTGGGTTTATGATCCAATATGTAAACGAACTTTTTCAATTTGGTTTAATTTTGAATGTTAAAAAGTATTTATATATATATTATATATAAATATTTGGTTTAGTTTTACGCTTCCAAAACGTATCCGCTTCCTAATTTTTTTTAAAAATCGCTTCCGCGTTTCCGAACGTTTCGCTTCCACGTACCCGTTTCCGATTCTTTTTTTTTTTTTTTTGTCACGAGCGCACCGAAGCCTAAAGATTACAAGAATACAGATGTATCCGTGAACCAAAGAGGAACGGAAGTGCTAATAAAGGAAAACACCGATTGGCGGAGACGAGCATTCTTTGCGAGAAAGTCTGCTTTTTCATTCTTTCCCCTAGGACAGTACTTAAGGGTAAAGTCCGGGAAAGAAAAACGTAACTCCTGAAAGTCATCTAGTTCTGTGCGGAAACGAGGCCATCCTTCCGGGTCAGAGATCATGGTCACTAATTCCTGTGAATCAGTGAGGAATGTCGAACAGAAACGTGCCTGCTTTAATAGACTTGTCATTGCCCATAGGAGGCTGTGAAGTTCCGCGTGTAGTGGTGTTAAGACGTTTCGCATTCCTCGCATCCCTAACAGGTCCGAGGTTCCATCTTGCAACTGGAGAATCCAACCCACACCACTCGTGGTATCCGCCTCTTTCCAGGACCCATCAATGAAACAGCTGAAGACCGCCGGTGTATTCTCTACTTCCAAAATGCTTGTCCGGCTCTGGGGGGGGCTGCACGAGAACCTCCTTAGCTAGAAACCACTCCTTAGCTTCTTTCCTAGCTACCTCCACTATTGCCTGGGGGGACCGCTCGACATTGGCAAAAAAATTGTCGTTTCGTGCCTTCCATAGGTACCAAATGATCCATGGGAAGCACTTGACAAACTCCTCAATATCCACTCGATGCGGAATCCGGGAGAACAAATAATCAATATTACACCATAAATTATCCACCGGGAAGATCCCTGGTGGATTCGGTATGTTTGACAGTGCCCAGACTTGTCTAGCCGGCGCACATGTGAATAAGACATGATTGATCATTTCATCACTGTCACCACATCTAGGGCACTGACGCTCTCGTTGTATGTGGCGGTGGGCCAATCTCTCGTTTACCGCTACTGCTCCAGAGAGAGAGCTTGCCATAGAAAATGGCGAATCTTATTCGAGGTTTTTTGTTTCCAGACTTTCTCCTTCAAAGGATTCACCGAAGGAAGCTGTTGTGCATATAACATATCTGCACTCAATTGCTGTCTAGCGACTGCGTATCCTGAACGCACAGTATATAGGCCAGAGTTTGTAAAGTGCCAACAAAAACCATCCTTTGTTCCTCGCCGGGAGGGAGGAATGGATAGAATGAGTGGTATATCCTCTGGGTGAACCTGAGCGCGAAGCTTCTCCAGCTTCCACTTCCCTGATCGCTGGTCGATAAAGTCTGTGACCCGTTCATATCTATTTGGATTTTGGACCAGGCTTTGAACTCTCCTAGGCACAGTGTCTGGGATCCCGTTTCCGATTCTATGCAATCTTATATAAATAATTAAATAAGTTAGTACGTACCAAGAAAAGAAGCTTGCAATTTTCTAGGCATAGTTTCATGTGATCCAAAGAAATTAAATTATGATTCATGTGATCCAAAGAAATGAAATTATGATACACATCACATGATCCATGACTTCAAATACCATGTAATTGTATTTTTTATATTATATGAAATGAATGTCAACTCCACAATGATAACCAGTTAGATCCGTGTTCGATGGTTCTCATTAGCTTTTTCATGCTTAATCTACGATCGATAAGGTGAATAAACTAAACTGGAATATAGATAATTAAGGAGTATATCTGATACGATCTCCCAAAGGAATACACTCTTCTTGGTATTTTAAACGGATAGATCCTTGAATGAATAAAACGGAAGCGAATGGCTGCGTTGAGAACTACGAGTAGATCTCGGTAATCCGATCCAAAGGCTAACCACCTAAGGAACAAAGTGACTCTTCGGCTAACCACCTCGGAATCGGCGAGAACACACGGCTAACCACCTAGTGCTTGATTGTGATCAAAGAGCTAACCACTCAATGACCGGTTTGATTTCGTTGGCTAACCACCAAGAGATCGACAAGTTCAACAAAAGAACAAGAGAGAAATTTCTTAAGAAAAGATTTTATATCCAAAAGTCAATGATTATTCTCAAAGGAGTACATAGTTTATATAGGGAGAGAATTGAAGAGAAAGTACTAAAAACAATGCATGGAAAATAACAAAGTCTAATTAATTCATAAGACTAGGACTAAGACCATTGAATCTTGACTAATAATATCTCAAGGTGTGAACACCCTCTTGGCCTTCCACGTTCAATGAATCTCTTAGCATGCAAAGTTCCATGCAATTTATTCATGATATTTTCATGAAATTGGACCGTAAAGATGAAGCATAAGTCGTGCCTCGTTAAAACCTCTACTCGGAAAACCCATTGGGACAAAACCGAGTATAGGAAAAAGAGTACAACAACTTATGCTTAACGTCCAACCTCAAGAAAATACCGTAGCCGAAATTGAGGTAACGGCGTTGCGCATAAGCTGATCTTCTTCCTTGATCCGAACGTTATTAAGTAGCTCCTGAACAGCTCCGGCAAGCTCCCTTGTCTTGGACCGCGTAACGGGACCTTCGGGTATGATCAAGGCTTCTTCGTCCAAAGCATGCTCGTCCATGATCGTATCATCCCCCTCCTCTTGAAAAGGATTTGTCCTCAAATCGTCTTGATCTGCAACAAAAGGAATGATATCAGCAATATTGAAACTAGAGCTAACAGAGTACTTACCTTGGAGATCAATTTTGTAAGAGTTGTCATTTATCTTCTCCAAAACCGTGAATGGTCCATCAACTCTTGGCAAGAGTTTAGACTTCCGTTCTTCTGGAAACCTCTCTTTTCGTAAATAGATCCAAACGAGGTCGCCGGGTTCGAACGTTCTCTTGTGCCGTCCTTTGTTGGCATGTTTGCGGTATAGTTCGGTCTTACACTCGATGTTCTGTTTTGCCTTTTCGTGCATTTGTTTCACCAACTCGGCCTTCTTCTTTCCATCCATGCTTACACGTTCACTCAAAGGTAAAGGAGTTAAATCAAGAGGCGTAAGCGGGTTAAAGCCATAAACGAGTTGAAAAGGAGAAAAACAAGTAGTAGAATGCACGGCATGATTATATGCAAATTCTACGTGAGGTAAACAATCTTCCCACGACTTAAGATTCTTTTTGATCACAGTTCTTAAGAGTGTCCCTAAAGTCCTGTTAACTACCTCGGTTTGACCATCGGTTTGTGGATGACAAGTAGTAGAGAAACAAAGCTTAGTTCCTAGCTTAGACCATAGGGTCTTCCAAAAATAACTTAGAAACTTGGTATCCCTATCCGAGACTATGGTCCTAGGCATTCCATGTAATCGGACAATCTCCCTAAAGAACAAGTCGGCAATGTTAGAGGCATCATCAGTTTTATGGCAAGGTATGAAATGGGCCATCTTAGAAAATCTATCCACCACAACAAAGACTGAATCACTACCTTTCCTAGTCCGGGGTAATCCTAAGACGAAGTCCATCGAGATGTCGGTCCATGGTGCACTAGGAATCGGTAAAGGAGTGTACATACCTTGGCCTTGGCTTTTGGACTTAGCGAACTTACATGTGGTGCATCGACTACAAACTCGTTCCACGTCACGCTTCATGTGCGGCCAAAAGAAATGGTCTTGTACGATTGAAAGAGTTTTGGCCACGCCAAAGTGTCCCATCAAGCCTCCACCGTGTGCTTCCCTAACAAGAAGATCTCGCAAAGACGAGTTAGGAATGCAAAGACGGTTTTTATAAAACAAGAATCCATCACTTCTAAAGTATGATCCTGAAGCGAACTTTGCACAAGTAAGAAATACTTCCTGAAAATCGGGATCGGTTGCGTATGCTCCCTTGATCATCTCAAATCCGAGAATTTTGGCATCTAGAGTCGAGATCAATGTATATCTCCGAGATAAAGCATCGGCCACCACATTCTCCTTGCCTTTCTTATATTGGATCACATACGGAAAAGTTTCCATGAACTCCATCCAACGGGAATGCCTCTTGTTCAACTTTTGTTGGCTTTTCAAGTGCCTAAGTGATTGGTGATCGGTGTGAATCACGAACTCCTTCGGCCAAAGATAGTGTTGCCACGTTTGGAGTGCACGGACTAAGGCGTAGAGCTCCTTATCGTACGTCGGGTAGTTGAGAGTAGCTCCACTAAGTTTCTCGCTAAAGAAAGCAATTGGTTTTTTTTCTTGCATTAGCACGGCTCCTATACCTACACCAGAAGCATCGCATTCAATTTCAAACGTTTTCATAAAATCAGGTAAAACGAGAAGAGGGGCGTGAGTAAGCTTGTGTTTTAAGAGCTGAAAAGCATCCTCTTGAGCTTGTTCCCATTTAAAGCCCACGTCCTTTTTGATCACTTCGGTTAGTGGTGCGGCAATGGTGCTGAAATTCCTAACGAACCGTCGATAGAATCCAGCTAAGCCGTGAAAGCTTCGGACCTCACCAACCGTCTTAGGACTCGGCCAATCTTGGATTGCCTTGATCTTGTCCTCATCAACCTGTATGCCCTGAGAACTCACCACAAAACCTAGAAACACAACGTTATCCGAACAAAAAGAACATTTCTTAAAGTTACCAAAAAGAAGTTCTTTCCTAAGCACGTCTAGGACCAAACGCAAGTGTCCTACATGGTCATCAAGAGTCTTACTATAAACCAATATGTCATCGAAATAGACAACAACAAAGACACCTATAAATGATCTAAGAACATGGTTCATAAGACGCATGAAAGTGCTAGGTGCGTTTGTAAGGCCAAACGGCATGACAAGCCACTCGTATAAACCGTGTTTAGTTTTGAAAGCGGTTTTCCATTCATCACCTTCCTTCATCCGGATTTGGTGGTAACCACTTTTCAAGTCGATTTTAGAAAATATACTAGACCCATGAAGTTCGTCTAACATATCATCTAACCTAGGAATCGGATGGCGATACTTTACCGTAATATTGTTGATGGCTCGGCAATCAATGCACATTCGCCACGACCCGTCTTTCTTAGGAACAAGTAGCACTGGAACGGCGCATGGGCTCATACTCTCTCGGATAAGACCCTTCTCCATAAGTTCACCGACTTGTCGTTGGAGTTCCTTGGTCTCTACCGGGTTGGTTCTATATGCGGGCCGGTTTGGAAGTGTTGCTCCGGGAACAAAGTCTATTTGATGTTCTATTCCACGGATGGGAGGTAAGCCGCATGGGCTATCTTCCGGAAATACATCACTATATTCCTGCAAAAGAGACAACACATTGCTCGGGAGATCCGGCTCGGGGTTAGTAATGCTAGTGAGAGCATCCTTAAAAATAAGCAAAACGAAAGGTTGCTTAGTGACGAGAGCATGCTTAATCTCACTCGGCCTCACAAAAAGAGTTTCTTGCCTCACGGGTTTTCTCTCAACGGCCTTTTGCTGGGCTTTTCTCGAACTCTCACTCTTATTTTTAGTGTAAGAAGTGTTTAGGGGGTCGCTCACATTGTTTTTACCTTGGTTTTGCTCAAGCGTGAGCTGGTCTAGATACACCTCGTGTGGGGTCAAAGGTGCAAGAGTGATCTTCCGGCCTTGGTACTCAAAGGAATGCTTGTTAGTGTACCCATCATGAATCACCCTTCGGTCGTACTGCCATGGCCTTCCAAGTAGAATGTGACCAGCTTCCATGGGTAACACATCGCAAGTGATCTCATCCTCATATCGGCCAATCGACAAAGGTACCGAAACTTGTTGTGTAACCGTGAGTTGTTTTTGGTTACTCAACCACCTTAGACTGTACGGCCGTGGATGTTTCCTCATCTCTAAGTTCAGTTTCTCCACCAAAGTTGTACTAGCGACATTAGTGCAACTTCCGCCATCGATGATTAAGCTACACACCTTGTTCTTAACTTTGCACCGAGTGTGGAACAAGTTTTCCCGTTGCTCGTCTACTATGGTTTGCTCTTGAGAAAGAAGAACACGTCTAGCCACAAGTAGTTCTCCCTCTACCGCGTGTTCATCATCGTCATCATAGATTGGTTCGGGATCGGATTCCTCCTTATCATCTTCGGTCACGATCTCTCCACTTTCCAACATTAACATCGCACGTTGGTTCGGGCACTTATTCGCATAGTGTCCTTTGCCCCTACACTTAAAACATTCGATGTCACGATTACGAATAGATGTAGAAGTTTCGGCCTTACCCTTGTAGTCATGACCGGACGAGCTAGGTTTGTAGTCCGTTTTTGGTTTAGAATCGGTACGGGTCGGGTAAGTCGGCTTCTCGCTTTTGGTGTAGTTTGGTTTAGTCACGAAAGGTGTTCGTGTGATACCCTTCCTCTTAAGTTGCTGCTCCACGAGAATGGCCTTATGCAGCATCTCCTCTATGGTGTCATAAGTTTGCATCTCCATCCTATCTTGTAAATCTCGATTCATTCCGCTGAGGAATCGGGCCATAGTTGCATCACCGGGTTCGTCTACATCGGCTTTGAGCATGAGTTTTTCCATTTCCTGGAAGTAGTCCTCAACTCCTCTACTCCCTTGTGATAACCTACGCAACTTCTGGTGTAGCTCGCGGTGGTAATGGACTGGTACGAATCGCTTCCTTATGATTGACGACATTTCTCTCCACGTCTCCACGGGGTTTTCTCTATTGCGTCTCCTGTTTGTCACCACTTGATCCCACCAGTCAATAGCATAATTATGAAATTCGGTAGCGGCTAACCTGACCTTCTTGTATTCGGAAAAGTTTTGGCAATCAAAGACCAAGTCGATCTTCTTTTCCCACTCTAGGAAAGCATCAGGATCGTTTGTTCCGTAGAAGGATGGAATGCGAAGCTTCACGCTGCCAAGATCATTGTCATTTCTCCTTCGGGCCAGGAGTTGTCTAGGCATGTTATCTTCGGAGAAGTCATGGAATGGATTGTAGAACTGCTCGTCTCGTTGATTTTGTTGATTTCGCCGGTTTTGCCTATGTCTAGGTGGTACTCGCGGACTCCTTTGAGCAATGCTATGGTCGTCGGATCCATGACTCTCGGCCAAGTTGCCTTCCCGAGCTATGCCTTGGTTGGTTCTTTCGTTTCTTTCTTGTCTATTCGGTGTTCCAACACTAAGAGCGGCTATTTGGCCTCTCATTTCGTTTAACATTGTGGACATAGTATCCATTTTGCGATTAATTTCGCGATCTCTTCTTCTCCTTGTCCGTGAATCATCACTTCCATCAGACATTTTTCCCTCGCAAAAGAAACAAACACGTTAGTAAAATAATCCTCACAAGTGTTTCACTCAAGTGTTTCGCACAATTCTCACAATATCCTCACACACACACAAGAAGTTCTCCTCGGTTCTTAAGGAACTAAATCGAAACAATTCGATGGTTAGCTTCAAAAACCAAATCGTCAAACTAAAGATAGATAGAGAAGAAATACGACCAAAATTTTTTTTTTTTTTTTTTAAACTTGTCTTTTCGTTTTTTTTTTTTTTTTTTTTTTTTTTTTTTTTTAATATATAATTGGTTTGATACAGAAGATAGAAAGAAAAGAGAGAAAAATTAAATATGAAGAGATAGAAAAATAATTAGAAAATACCGCTTTTTCAAGAGTGTGGCTCTTGATACCACTTGATACGATCTCCCAAAGGAATACACTCTTCTTGGTATTTTAAACGGATAGATCCTTGAATGAATAAAACGGAAGCGAATGGCTGCGTTGAGAACTACGAGTAGATCTCGGTAATCCGATCCAAAGGCTAACCACCTAAGGAACAAAGTGACTCTTCGGCTAACCACCTCGGAATCGGCGAGAACACACGGCTAACCACCTAGTGCTTGATTGTGATCAAAGAGCTAACCACTCAATGACCGGTTTGATTTCGTTGGCTAACCACCAAGAGATCGACAAGTTCAACAAAAGAACAAGAGAGAAATTTCTTAAGAAAAGATTTTATATCCAAAAGTCAATGATTATTCTCAAAGGAGTACATAGTTTATATAGGGAGAGAATTGAAGAGAAAGTACTAAAAACAATGCATGGAAAATAACAAAGTCTAATTAATTCATAAGACTAGGACTAAGACCATTGAATCTTGACTAATAATATCTCAAGGTGTGAACACCCTCTTGGCCTTCCACGTTCAATGAATCTCTTAGCATGCAAAGTTCCATGCAATTTATTCATGATATTTTCATGAAATTGGACCGTAAAGATGAAGCATAAGTCGTGCCTCGTTAAAACCTCTACTCGGAAAACCCATTGGGACAAAACCGAGTATAGGAAAAAGAGTACAACAACTTATGCTTAACGTCCAACCTCAAGAAAATACCGTAGCCGAAATTGAGGTAACGGCGTTGCGCATAAGCTGATCTTCTTCCTTGATCCGAACGTTATTAAGTAGCTCCTGAACAGCTCTGGCAAGCTCCCTTGTCTTGGACCGCGTAACGGGACCTTCGGGTATGATCAAGGCTTCTTCGTCCAAAGCATGCTCGTCCATGATCGTATCAATATCATATAGATGTTTACCAGTTTTAACAGTTATGATCTACTGCGTAGATGAAAATGTATTAAAAAGAATAACCTAATGTCATTTGGAAAATGTTAAAATAGTTCAAGTGACGAATTTTTCAATTAGACATTTGTTTGAGTTGAATTATTCATATGGGTTGAATTATTGTGTTGTGTGGATTCATAGTGTGGTTTCCTAACATTTAGCTGATTTTCTCTCCATGATAATCAAGCTAGCGTTCCATTCTAGGATACATCTAAAAGTAATATATAGGCATGCATACATGCATTTACATGTAGGAATTTTCTTTAAACTAATATTTGAAAGTGCGAGAGTTGCTGAACAAAGAGTAATACGACTTGTAACAAAGAGCAAGTGCGACAATAGCTAATAGGAACTTGTACAGGTAACGAACACCAATATCACATGATTTTCTTGTAACAGATACGTATATACTAGATCAAACGATAAGTGTAATTACAAGTTTCACTCACCAACTTCAGTCATAGCCTCACGTGTTCATAGATCTATACCCAATCCATGAACCAACTACGCCTTAGCCCCTTTGATCAAGATTCCTTTCAAGGCAACCTTAAATCCGCTTTGCTAAGACATATTGCTTACTAGAAGATCTCTTAGATGCACTTACATGTTTGCACCTAAAACAACCTCTCTACCCTAACCGTTCACAGACTTATACACAGTCTATAGTAAACATACCAAGATAAATCCTTACCCCCTTTATTTTGTGTTCAGATACGTATATACTAGATCAAACGATAAGTGTAATTACAAGTTTCACTCACCAACTTCAGTCATAGCCTCACGTGTTCATAGATCTATACCCAATCCATGAACCAACTACGCCTTAGCCCCTTTGATCAAGATTCCTTTCAAGGCAACCTTAAATCCGCTTTGCTAAGACATATTGCTTACTAGAAGATCTCTTAGATGCACTTACATGTTTGCACCGAAAACAACCTCTCTACCCTAACCGTTCACAGACTTATACACAGTCTATAGTAAACATACCAAGATAAATCCTTACCCCCTTTATTTTGTGTTCTTACACGACCCCCCCCCCCCCCCCCCCCCAAACCTTTACTAAGAATTCTCACATCATGAGGGTTAACTTCTATAAACGTTGTGACTCCCTATTTATACATAATAGGACGTCATTAAGATGGTTAAACCTATCCTTGGCCTCCAAGTCTTGAAAGATATCAAGTCTTCTACAATTACTCATTTCCTTAATCTTTGCTAAAATATAAGAAAATCTTCTTGCTTCTAATCTCTCTCCAAATAATGAATCTTCACAACTACATCACTCCAAGTCACGTGCCCATTAGCTCCAAGTCTCATGGCCCAAGCCTATCAATATTGTGTCCAATCCGTTTCTGCTTCGAGGGGTTTCGGCTTTAGAGGTCAGTCTGCAACACTCTGCACTGTCACAGAGTCTGCTTAAACTCAGTCGTATCTTCATGTTACAGTTCAGCTTTTCATTCCTTAGATGAACACTTGTATCAATTCATATTGAATTATAAAGCTTATTCAACATACACTAACAATATTTGTGCTGATGTAAATAATATTTAATAATTTGTGCTAATGTAATTAATATTTGAATTTTTTTTCCAAGCATCGCTTGTATTTCTCATAAATTATAAAGAAATGGGTTCATTTCAATTTCCTGAGGCACCGTAATATCTACATGTTGAATCGTTTAACATAATAAATATTTTTTTGTCTACAACTTAATAAACTAACATAATGAATTATATTGTTTAAATTATGGATAGTTAGGATAATTCGTCACTAATACGTTGTTATTTGTGTTAAAAGGTAGAATATATGAAACACACAATTTTGTTGATACATTTTACGAAATGCATCAACTTTTTCACGTTACACTATTTCAACGTTTTTTTATGGTTGATCCAATCACTTGCTAAAGACCATAGTTACTATAGCAATCGGTATGTCTTCACTCTTCACGGAAATGTGGTCTAATGGATATATATATATATATATTTTATGACTAAGATCGAGGCTGTGGAACAATATATCCTAGACCCAAGATCTTAGCATGTAATATGATCTCCTCTCCAAACATAATTTAAAAATTCCTAACCTCCAATAAAAGTTCCTCAATCAACCAAATCTGGTGTCGATGCTTAGTATAGATCTGTATTTTGTAGTTACCAATACGGCAATACCGTTTGAACGAACGTTGATTAGATTAAGCATTATATTGATGCATGTATGCAAAACTTTCTTATCTTTGTATAGTAGCCTAGCAAGACTAACCAAAATTTTGAACCATACATCTGATTTTATCAATGTTTTTAAAACCGGACCGGCGACCGAACCGGAAAAGCTTTTGGGTCATGGGTCAATGTGGTCCGACCGGTTCGAACCGGGTCGAACCTGGTTTAAAAGTGTTTTTAAAAATAATAATATATATAGTTTTTGTATAATTATAATATCCAAATATATAATATAACTTTTAAATAAACATATTTCTAAATATTAGTCATGAAAAAAATCATTTTAATAACAAAAAAACTATTCAAAAACAAAATTTAATGAAAAATAGTTAAGTTTATATGTAAAAAAAAATTAAAAACATTAAACCATAACAAAAATTAACTAAATTCAAAACTAGTATTTGTTTTTATAAATTTTAATTATAAAAATTAAATATGAAAAATGTTAAAAAATGTAAATTTTCAAAAAAAAAAAAAAAAAAAAAAGTTGAACCCGGGTCAACCCAACCCGGGTAGTCGGCCGGTTCACGGTTGAACCCGGTCCGGTCCGGTTTTCAAAACATTGGATTTTATTTAACCACCTAAAATTGTTAGAGCCGACCTTTGGTTAGTGATTTGCATGTATTATAACTATCTTTTTCTATAGTCTGACTTTTCTCTATTTAAGATATGGAGGTTTATTTTTTTGTTTTTCCAATAAATATTCAAGTCAAGGTTTCAAATATAGTGGTGATTCTCCCAAAGAATTTAGGGGGTTATTCATTGTTGGATTTATGTAGATTTTTAAAATTTTAAGATTCCATTGTTATTGGTTAATGGATTCTTAAATTCTAAATCAAATCCATTGTTATTCATTTAAGGATTTTTACATTCCTCTTGAAATCCATTGTTATTCAAAAAATCTATGTTTTGTTGATTTTCTAAATCAATTAAAATTCATTGTTATTGGGAGATGGAATCTCTATAGGTTTACTCATACAACATGATTTTCAAAATACTAGAGATATACATGATATTATTGAAATCCATGTAAAAAAAACATACACACACAACATCAACAAAAAAACCCAACCATCAAAACAACATTTTGATTTTCTAATCATAACAAAAACCAAAATTTATGAAAGAGACATAAACAAATCATAGAATAACAACTGAAAAACCCAACGTAGTATAAGAACACCAAGAAAGCAAGAACTCATTATTCTTAAAAAGAAAAAGCAAATTTCACGACGTATTATACATAACTATAAATAAAGTCAAGTCACAAACATGGAAAACACGTTGAAGTTAACAAGAAATAAAAACATCACAAAATCAAGAAATAGAACACATTATGAAAATTATAATTCAAAATTCAAATCTATTTTATCAATAATAAAGCAATCTCAAAACAAAGTTCAAAAACAAGCTCCAAAGAAAGTTTTACAAAAACAAAAAGAAACAATCGAAAAGTTAGCTCAGGTGTGAAAAACAAATTATGTAATGTTAATGGCAATGTTTGAAAATGATGATGGCAATGGTGTGGGTTGATTAGCTCACGTCTTTTTATAGTGATGTGTCACGTCTAAAGTAGAGTCTAGAATATTAACAAGTACTACTTGAACTTTTTAGAAAACTGAATATATATATTACCTTATGTGGAAAACAAATTATTACAAATCTATGAGAATAATTTACAAGAATCCATGAGAATCAATTGTAATCTATGAGAATAATTTTTAAGAATCCATAAGAATTGATAAAATCTCACAACTTTTAAAATCCATAAGTTTTACATAATCCATCAATGAATAAGGGCCCCTTAATAAACAAAAGTCGAAGCTATTTCTTACACGGTCTTCGACTATTTATGTGATTTGATCAAATTTGGACCGTTAACTAAGCCGCTCTTTGCTGCTTACTTCAAGCCTCTCTGATCTATAAGAACACACTCCCTCCACTTCTCTCAAATCAAAATACAACTAAATCTAAAACAAAAGATTGTTTCTTTTTTCCCCTTGAATCAAAGAAAAAATGGTGCGGATCCTTGTGATTATTATCGTTCTTGTCTCTCTTTCCGCGGTTTCTGTAACAGGGAAAGGAAAGAAAGGTGCTTATGATTCAGCTTCAACGACCTACAAGGTGTTGTCTCCACTTGGTTCAGGCCAAGAGCGAGTTCAATGCTACGCGAGAGGATCTTGTAACCAGAAGATCCTCACTTGTCCTAAGGAATGCCCCGAAAGGAAACCGAGGATGAACAAGAAGGAAAAAGCTTGTTTCATCGATTGTAGTAGCACATGTGAAGTCACCTGCAAATGTAAGTTTCATAATGTCAAGGTTTTGGAATATTTTCAAAGCTCCAAAATTCGGTTTCTAGCTTCAGAGCCGGATTTGAGAGCATTGTTTTGAAACATTTGAATGGGGCCCCCACTTATAAGGGCTCCAAAATTATATATAAATATATGCATTGGTATTAAAATTTGAAAGAAAGTAAATAAGTTTAGTAGAAGATTATAACAAAAATATTTCGTGGGTTCTAAATTATTAGAGGTTAAATATAATAAAAATATAAGAAAAAACATAATTTTGCTCATAACTATCTTGTTTTCCAAAAAAAAAAATCTAAAGGACAATCACTTTTGTTTATAAAAAAAACTTTGGAGTTTTAAGTAAAAAATATATAAATTACGATGTTAGATTTTGTATAGGGCCCCAAAAGTTCATGTTGAAACCGATGTGACAATTAGTAGAAAGGTCCTTATATTTTACATATTTTGATTAAGTTTGTAACGGTTATCGATGTGAGATTTTCTTAAGACGCTGATTAAAATTGACTAGGGTTGGACTCGCCCGTTGGGCGAGTTTTGTTTCTTTTGATGTTCTTATGTTATTTTCCTATGTTTGGAAACTATATCATATATAACGTGTACTGCAAAGTATTTATGTTAGTATATATCTTTTATATTCATTAACATATTATAATATCATATGTTCAATCATTAATTTGAGTGTGAAATTTGTTTTTTTTTTGAAATTCTTCCAATTTGGCATTTGGTTTTAAATAAATAATTTTTAGTTTCTAAAAACATATTATTTTATTTTTAGTTCCTTCTATCGTAACCATATTTTAGTCATAATTGCGTAACATGCATACTATTATATTTACTTTTTCTTAAACACTTTAAAAGTATTTTTTCCTAGATTTTAGTGTTAAAAGCATTGATTCAAATATTGAATTATCAAATAGGTAATTTTTTGGGATCATGGTGTATAACTGCGTACATTTTTACATAAAAATCATATATCATGCTCCCTATATTTTGTTGTATAATTCATGAATAACGCAACCATTCATTTTATAACTTTATATATATCAAAACTCAAGATTATTTATTTATTTTAAATTATGGTATTGCAACGTTTTCAATTTTTTATTTTATACTTCCAAAAACTCAATTATATTGAATAAATTCTTTTTTTCTTTTGGACAAATCTTATATTCCAAATTTTTACTTTACTTTCTCCTGAATTTTTTTGATATCCTTTAGTGAAATCATATATCCTATTTCTTATTAAACCTTCAGCGTCATAGCAATCGGCGGAAGCTCAATTATGATGCCTTAATAATTGAATCATTTAATCTATTTTTGTTTGATTATATCTCATGTACTTTATTTACATTTTTATTCATTGCTCTTATATGTAAACTCATAATGTTTTGATTATTTTCTAATGAATTTTATTATAAATGATATATATTCATTATTGTATTTTTAGTTTAGAAAATAAAATACTCAAATAATCCTAAAACATCGTTCCGTGATAAATGAGTTTTATAATTTTATTAACTTAACGACAAAATTTTGATTTTACCATTTACAGTGTTTACCTCCTATCTTTCTAATAATGGTATTATAACACTTTCAAATTTGTCTTTCATCATTTCATAAAATTCAAATATAACATAATGGTAAAATTGTATATTCCAAATTTTCATCTTATTATCTAATCTTTACTAAGATGGTTCAGTGGCTTTTTAGTGAAATAATATATATTCTTTTTTTAGATTGACAACTCCTTAACAATTGTTTGACACTTAAATTATTTATGTTTTTTTTCTTTGATTCTTTGATGTCGTTTATAATTTTATCCATTTGTTCTTATATGTATATTTATTTTACATATTTCCAATTTCTTAAACTGATTATATATATATATAAAATTTAAGTAAGAAGGTCAACCCGTTGTTTAGAATTTACCATTATAGTTATTTTACTTGTTTAACCCATTTTTTACTTACTTGTTTAAACTCTACATATATTTACTGATTTTCTGTTTTTTAATTTAATTAAAAAGTGTAATAGTTATTAGTAACAATAAATATACATATGGAGTCTTAAATATACATAAATATTTCCAATTTTTGAAACTGAATATATAAACTTGTATTGTTATCATAAAATCCATTATTGTTGAAATTATATTTACAACAATAAAATACTCAAATTAATTACTACTTTTAGCTATTTATTGACTTATTTTCGTATTTTATATTTAATTAGATTTTTTTTACCTATAAGTAACAATAAATGACACTTAAAACTAAAATTAATTGTAAAAAAATGATTTGCCTACGTGGACACCTTAGATGAAGAGAGGAGTGTGCTATTATATACTCCCTCCGTTCCTAATTAATAGATGTTTAAGGTAATGCACGGTTATTAAGAAAACGCATTGATTTCTACGATTTACAGTTTTCAATAAAGTTTAACCAATAGTATTTCAGTATTTGTTTTTGAATTTGTAAAAGTGCATAGAAAACTGTAAAAACTCTATTATTTTGGAACAAAATTTTTTTGTAAAAATTCATTAATTAGGAACGGAGGGAGTATATGATTATTTGTGTTGTTGAACAGGGAGGAAAGCGAACTGCAACGGGTACGTTTCTTTGTGTTACGACCCGAGATTTGTGGGAGGAGATGGAGTGATGTTCTATTTCCATGGAAACAAAGACGGGAACTTCGCCATCGTCTCTGATGAAAATCTTCAAATCAATGCACATTTCATCGGTACAAGACCTGCTGGTAGAACTAGAGACTTCACATGGGTTCAAGCCTTCTCAGTTATGTTCGATACTCACAACCTCGTCATTGCGGCCAAGAAAGTTTCTTCGTGGGACGATTCTGTAGACTATATATCTTACTGTGATATGGAACGGAGAATAAATTGAAGTCCCTACAGAAGGTGAAGCGGAGTGGCGAATCAATCTTGAAGAAAAGGGAGTAGTTGTTGAGAGAACAGATGAGAGGAATAACGTGAGAGTCACGGTATCTGGGATTGTTCAGATGGATATTAAGGTTAGACCAATTAGTAAAGAAGAAGATAGAGTTCATAACTATCAGTTGCCTGAAGATGACGTTTTTGCTCATCTAGAGGCTCAGTTTAAATTCTTTAACCTAAGTGATCTGGTCGAGGGCGTTTTGGGGAAAACATATCGGCCTGGATACATTAGTCCGGTTAAGACTGGAGTCCCGATGCCGATGATGGGAGGAGAAGACAAGTACCAAACTCCTTCTCTGTTCTCATCTCGTTGCAATGTATGTAGGTTCCAAGGCAAACCTGGTCCTGGACAGGCCAAGTACTAAATCTTCAAAGATATGTTTGTTTCTATTTATCAAATTGTGTTTAAATTAAGCATCTGATTCTAATGTTTTATTAGCATCCTTTAATCATACAACCATCGATGTTTTTCTCTCCGTGTATGTTATTTCAATCCAATATATAATAACAGGATTTACAAATGTTTTCTCATTTCGATTCATCATTTCTTATACCGCAGGAAACATGTAAGGGTTAGTAGTTGATGCTAGGGTTTGTTTAGTCGAGCTTTTGCTTCTTCTGCAAGTAATCTTGCATTCTCTGGAATTTAAGGATGGCCCAAACCAAATGCCAGAGACCTAACTCCGGCCAAAGAGCTGCCGTGGTATGAAGAAGCGACTTCGAAGTCTGCCAAATCATGAAATTACTTAGCCGGTCTCCTCCACCGGTTCTTATCACAAGATCCGGATCCGGCACCGCAGAGGCATACATACACTCTTCAAGATCGCTCAGCCCCAAGGCTACATCACTATCTCCATCATCACACTTCTTCACACAAGATTTTTGAACAGCATGAACAATCTCGCGACTAGTGCTATAAGCAACGCAAACCACAATGATCAGATCTCTATTCTCCTCCGTAATTTCCATCAGTCTTTGTGCCGCGGCTCTAAAACGCTCGTTCAGCGAATTCAAATCACCCGCGAAGATCACTCTCACGCCTTTTAGATTCCCGGAGATAGCTTGTTCGATGGTGAGCTCGACTTTCTCTAACATAAGATCCATCAAACACTTGACTTCTTCAGGTTCTCTCTTGAAATTATCGAAACCAAAAGCGTAGAGTGTGACATACGGCACACCAATCTCTTTGCAGTACTGGAGAACATATGTTACGGATATAAATCCGGCCCTGTGTCCTGCGTTTACGGAATTAATATTGTGTTTCTTGGCGAATCTCCGGTTTCCATCCATTATGAATGAGATGTGATTTGGGATTGGACCAACGCGTAGAACTCTGAATATGAATCTCCTCATTAGACCCATTAAGGCATTGAAGATTTGAGCGAATTCGCCTTCTTCTTTGGGAGCAATCATTTTTGAAACACAAGGATTTTATTGTTATGGGAGAGGATGATTCAAGAACATTGAGGGTTTTTGGTGTTGTTGTGAGGGAAATATAAACAAGAGAAACTGAGTTTTTACTTTTGGAGGTAATGCAAATGGGATGAGCATATCATATGGCTGAATTTTAGGGGAAGGGTGAAAATGGCTGATTAATGACTTCCGTCTCGGTTTAACCAATCTAATAAATTTTAAATTAGTGTATGTTCGTACAACAATTTTGTTATGTAAAATATTTCGTCTCTTTGACAACTTGAAGACGAAATATTTTCATAATAAAGATCAACAAAATTATAATTTGAAATCAATAAATAAATAAGATGTAAAAAAAAAGATAACAGAAATTTTGAATACAAATTTGGACCGGATTACTAAAGAGTGGAAGATTGGATGATCCTTTTTTAAAAATGATTAGAATCTCAAAGAAAGTAATCTTAGCTCTCAACTTCACACAACTTCTGTATCACTCACACATGACACAACAAGGGATCAAAAACTGTAATTTAGGCGTGTTCGTTTTCTTGACGCTGCGTTAAAGACGTGCGATCAAAAACTAACAAGGGACACGTCAACAACTTGTTAAAATAAAGAGTTTGGAGATACAAAACTCTGCCGCCGGCGACACAAAAAACTGATGTAAGAGTCGCTGCAATTAATGGCGGTAACTAAAATGATAAAAAGATCAGTTGCGGCAGATAACGACGGCAGTTATATAACAAAACAACATTAAAAAAGTTCTTTGTTGTTTATTAATCTTTGATCGCACTCTCTGCGGCTGCGTTAAGGAAAAGAACAGGCCTAACTTAAAACAAACGCGTAAGAGTTTTCTGTCTGTTAGCTACACTTCTGCGTTCGAATGCAATGACACACAAAAATGGTAGTAGGATTTGTTTTATTCTATTTATTATATTGTTATTTTTAGTATCCACAATTATATTATCTTTCAATCCTCGAAATAGTAATCGAGTAATAAATAAAAAAATTAACTACATATAGTAAAAATGTTACTCATTCCGTATTATATTAGATGATGTTTTAGAGAATTTTTTTGTATCAAATTAGTTGATGTTTCAAGTTTCTATGCAAGACTTATTGTGGTTTTGTTATTTTTGATTGTTTAAATTATAGTTCACAACTTGATGTTTGTCTAAAGATTATGTTTTCTGCTCATCTAGTGACTCAGTTTAAATTCTTTAACCTGAGTGATCACGCCGAGGATGTTTTGGGGAAAACATATCGGCCTAAATATGGTGAAGACTGGAGTCCCGATGCCGATGATGGGAGGACAAGACAAGTACCGAACTCCATCTCTGTTCTCACTCTCTACAATGCGACCAAGATAGACCTGGTCCTGGAATTGCCAAGTACTAAAATCTTTAAAGATTTGTTTGCTTCTACTTATAAAATTGTGTTCAAATTAAGCATCAAATTCTAGTGTTTTAGCCTCTTTGCTTAATCAAATCATCGATGTTTTGTGCTCTGCGTTTGCTATATGGATCCGATACATAATAAAAAAGATTTACTTGTGCTTGCTCATTTCGATTCATCATTTCTTATACCGCAAGAAACATGTAAGAGTTAGAAATTGATGTTAGGGCTTTTTAGTCGAGCTTTTGCTTCTTTTGCAAGTAACCTTGCAGTCTCTGGAATTTAAGAATGGCCCAAACCAAATGCCAGAGTCCCAACTCGGGCCAAAGAGCTGCCGTGGTATGAAGAAGCGACTTCGAAGTCTGCCAAATCATGAAATTACTTAGCCGGTCTCCTCCACCGGTTCTTATCACAATATCTGGATCCGGCACAACCGATGTATACATATACTTTTCAATATCATTCAACTCCATAACTACATTACAATTTCCATCATCAGACTTCCTCACACAAGATTCTCGAACAGCGTGAACAATCTCGCGACTTGTGCTGTAAGCAACGCAAACCACAATGATCAGATCTCTATTCTCCTCCGTAATTTCCATCAGTCTTTGTGCCGAGGCTCTAAAACGCTCATTTAGCGAATTTAAATCACCCGCGAAGATCACCCTCACGCCCTTTAGGTTCCCGGAGATAGCTTGTTCGATTGTGAGCTCGACTTTCTCCAGCATAAGATCCATCAAACACTTGACTTCTTCAGGCTCTCTCTTGAAATTATCGAAACCAAACGCGTAGAGTGTGACGTACGGTACCCCAATCTCTTTGCAATACTGGAGAACATATGTTACGGATATGAAACCGGCTCTGTGTCCTGCGTGTACGGATTCAAGATTGTGTTTCTTGGCGAATCTCCGGTTTCCATCCATGATGAATGAGATGTGATTAGGGATTGGACCCGCGCGTAGAACTCTGAATATGAATCTTCTCATTAGAGCCATTAAACCATTGAAGATTTGAGTGAATTTGCCTACTTCTTCGGGGATGTTCATCTCGGAAGAAAATGCTTCTATGGTTATGGGAATGGAGAATTCAAGAACATTGCATTTTTTTTGTTTTTGGTTTTGGCGTGAGTGAAATATAAACAAGAGTAATGAAGTTTCTTTCTTTTTGGAGGGAATGCAAATGGAATGAGCATATCGTGTGGCTCATTTTAAGGGGAAAGGAGAAAAGGGCTGATTAGTGATTAATGACTTGCTTCTTGGTTTAACCAATCTTAAAAGTCTCCAGTTAGAAGGATAAAATTTGAATTAGTACTCCTTCCGTTTCTTGGAGAATATCATCCTAGAGATATATGTATTGTTTCAAAAATGTGATATGCTTCGTTTTCAATGTGATTTTTCAAATGCATTCCCTATTTTACTCTATACTAAAAATTAATTTTTTTTAATCATAAATATGTAGTAATTTTAATTTGCGTGAAATGAGTTAGGATAACACTCTTTACGAAATAGAGAGCGTATATATGTTTACTTAGTACTTTTTTAGGAAGTACAAATTTTTTTTTTTTTGTTTACAGAAATAATTCTTTTCTTTGACCACTTAATATTTTCATATTTTATATTAGATAAAGATAACATAAATTATGTAATATGCTTAATTTTCTTAAAAAAATACATGAGTTAAATTTATCTCTTGAAAATAAAACTTGATAGAAGATTGTGTTCTTTTTAGACAGGACTATTACAAAGGAGGAAGATTAGAGGCTCTTTTAAAAATAATCTGTTTGATCAGAGTGCTCAAAGAAAGTAATAGATTTAAGTTCTAAGCTCCCAACTTCACACAACTTAGACTTTGACAAGCAAAAAAGCCTTCACACAACTTAGAACAGACACGTAAAATACCCTTCTACTCTTCTAATTAAGTTTTAATGCAATGACACGCAAAAATGGTTGTAGGATACGTTTGTTTATTCCATTTTTTTTAATGATATCTTTAGTTTTCCAAAATTATATTCTCTTTTCAAATTTCAGTTATAGAATTAGTAATCCAATTAACTATTAGTTATTTTTATTTTCCAAAAACGAGCCATTGTCTTCTGGCATAAAATGCAACCAATTAAAATATGTTTCTTTTTTTTTTTTTTTTTGGTCGAAGAAATTAAAATATGTTTCTTATTAAATGGAAAGAAGACATGGCAATTAGTCAATTACAGAAGTCTACAACTCTCTTTTTTTATTGCAATTTAGGATTCTAGAAATAGAAATCTAAGAACTAATTGACACATCGTTGAGATTAAATATGAGATTATTTGGTAATATAGCAATTAAGCAGATGAGAGTATGCAATCAAAATCAAATCTGACAAAAGCATAAACATCACAGTAAGATGCCAGTGTTGTTTTCATTATGCGCCCCACTTATTAAACTTACAAAACCAATTCATACATCACACCCACCTTCACAAATCTCCCTCCCTCTAACTAGTTTGTAAATTACGAATTAAAATACGATTTTTCCCTTGTCATTAAATACGATTTTAGTTTTTTCAGTTTTAAACTAAATCTTTTGAACACTATTTTTTTATTATAATATTTTTGATTTAAATGAATACATGCTTCATAAGCGGGAATGGAATTCAAAAAGGTTGAGAACAATCTTTGTTTCTTTAGAGAAATGGCAAAAGTAAATGAAAATTGTTTCACCAAAAAGGTAAATGAAATTTACCCCTTGAGAAACTATTTTTTTCAGTAAGAATCATTGGATCCTCTTTGATCAATTCTAATATACAATATTTAGACATCTAAAATATTTTTCTTCAAGATTTTTTTTTTTTTATCAGTAATACGCATTCTACTAAATGTAAATATGGGTAGTGTACATTGACTACACTAATATTAAACTATTATAGTACATATTTAATATGAAATTTTAATTATTATTTTTTTGGTCGAACAGAAATTTTAAATCTTAAATGCGAAATATATATTTAAAATTAAATAGAGCCCACCACAAATCAATTTGCTTTTTCTTAATTTCCAAGCAAAGTTGCAAGTTGTTCCTTCCATTATCATATACCACACTCTCCATTATTCCTCCCACCTTTCCATACACAGGATTTGATAATTACTAACAAAGTAATGATTTTCTTTTATTTCTTGCACACACACATTATCACCGTCGAATCTAATATTTTAGAGCACAACACAAGTTTGTTATCACGAAAGTAGGAGACTTTCCTAAAAAAAAAGAATGAGTAAAAATAGAACATAAAGATTTTTTCTTAAATATTTTCTGTACAAAACTATTCATTTATCTCAAAAATATTATTGCTCGACTATTTCTTTTTTTGTTTTACGTCTGGTGATTTATTATTAAATCAAAAGTAAGAAACAAATATCTCTGGGAAACAGAGTAATGCTCGACTACTTCAGTTCTATCTATATGTGTGTGACTGTGTAGGGGAGTACTTACTAAATACAAAGAGCTAGACTTTACTGAACCTAACTTTACATATTCATATAAGTCATCAAACCCTAATAAACTTTCTTATTTTGCTCCTTAGTTGTATATATATTCCTATAATTAATTTGAAACTTCAGAAAGAAAGTTAACCGTGCGCATAGTTTACTAAGTAAATGCTTTGATCATTTGATCCTTTAAAATAAACCAAAATACAATTATTATTTTTATTAACGGGATAAAGTCTATAATTCTTCTGATAAGATGTGCTGAAAAAAAATTCATAAAAAAGAAAAATCATCATTGATTATTAACAATCACCTTAGTTGTACGAATGTTGACCCCTTAACCAATTTAATCACCCCCATTTCAATAAAACCCTTGCTCTATATTACAAGCTCCCATCTCACACAAACACAAGATACCAACACTCTTAGAACACAAAGATCATCCGCCATGGAGCATTCTATCCTCCTCCTACTCCTCCTCCTTGCCGCCACTTCCGGAGCCCGATCTCAGCCTTCTCCAGCCGCTGCTCCGGCCCCAGCAGGACCCACAAACGTCACCAAAATCCTAGAGAAAGCTGGTCAATTCACCGTCTTCATTCGTCTACTCAAAGCCACCGGAGTTGCTAACCAACTCTATGGCCAGCTCAACAATTCCGACAACGGAATCACAATCTTCGCACCTAGCGATTCCTCGTTCTCCGGTCTCAAAGCCGGAACCCTAAATTCCTTAACCGACGAGCAACAAGTAGAGCTAGTTCAGTTCCATGTCATACCAACTTATGTCTCTTCCACAAACTTTCAAACAATAAGTAACCCTCTCCGGACTCAAGCCGGTGACTCAGCCGACGGGCATTTTCCTCTCAACGTTACAACCAGTGGCAATACCGTAAATATCACCAGCGGTGTAACCAACACCACCGTCTCCGGCAATGTCTACAGCGATGGACAGCTCGCTGTGTATCAGGTTGATAAGGTTTTGCTTCCTCAACAAGTTTTCGACCCTCGTCCTCCGGCGCCGGCTCCGGCTCCGTCGGTATCAAAGTCGAAGAAGAAGACGAAGGATGACGGTGATAGTTCCGATGATGATTCTCCGGCGGACACTTCGTTTGCTTTGCGTAAAGTTGGTTCCATGCGTGATACGGTGTCGTTTTGCGTCATGTGCGCATCACTCGCATGGTTTTATTTGTGATGATGAATTGCTATTTTTACTTCTTCCATTGTGGTGATTTTGGGTATTATTTGTTTCTTGATTTTCATCGATTTTGTGTTGATCAAACCCATCTGTTTTTATTTCTTTTCATTTTCATTAATATCTTGTTCATCTCTCTATATTATTCCTTTTCATCCTATTGTCACATTTCTTTCATTATAACACCGAGGGCGAGTCTATTAAGAAGATTATGGGGTCACTTGACACCATATAATTTGAATTTCTTTTGTGATTTTAGGAAGTTTTTAGCAAATACACCGTCCAAAATTTTGGTTTGAATCCATAAACTAAATCTTCATCTCAATCTATTCTCTTTACTTTGACCCCATTAAAAGAAATTTTAAACCCAAGTCTGTACTTTGATTACTATTCTAAAAACGTATAACCCGTTTAAGAAAAGCTCATAATTACTTTTTATCCTCCAAGTTTTAAACAATTAAATATTATTTACTAATAAACCTAATAGATTAAACTATCAATTTTATCTTTTTGTCAAACCTGCATCTCTCAAAGTTTCATCTCTCGAAAGTTCTATTTCTTTGATCGAGTAAGTAGAACTTCATGATTTCAATTTTATCTCGTCATTACTTTGTGATTTCCTAATTAGTAGTTACAATTATATAAACAAGAGTCCTTTATGTTTGTTAATCATGAAAGTTTAGTTGTTTTACGAAAACCAGTATGCCTTTGCAAATTGTAAATTAGTGATTTGGTGATACTCTTTTTGTATTAATATATCTAGAGTTTTGTTATGAATTTTTAAGAGTTAAAATTTAAGATTTGTTTTGCCACCGATAACACCCAATTAATTAATAACAATGCGCATGCAGTCACCTATATAATATTTTCCCTCTATCTCTCTATTCAACAATTTTTTCTAAGTTGCATTCGTCAAAATGTATAAAGTCTTACATCAATAGTAGTTTCAAAGTATATATTAAAAGTACTAACAACCTCGGAAAAAAACATTCGCCTTAGCCACTCTTTGTTAGGCGGTTCTGATCTCGAAGCTTTCTAGCCGATCTCAGTATTGACCTGCGCATTAGTGTTTTATAAAATGACTAGTATTACGTCCCGTGCTATCGCACGAGAATGATTTCGATTTGCATTGCAAAGTAACAAATCTTAAAAAAGTTGTTGATGTTAGTACATGTTGATTTTGTTGCTTCTTGTTCTGAATTGTTTCCGTTTTTATATTTGTTATCTTTATTAATTTCATCTCTTTTAGAAATGGAAAGATACTCTTATCTAGTAAAAAAATTTGGTAAACAGCAAATCATTTGTGAATTTTTAAAATCAGGTTAAAAGAATATTTTGAATATTAATTTCGATAAAACTCACAATTGTTGAGATTTGAAGTAGAGAACCGATGAGTGTTGGCTCAACGACATGCGATAGTATAGACATTGGTTATGTTCGGTACGTTGTCGCTGATGCAGCCCTCGGGACCAAAACTTTACCGGTGTTGCCGACGTCACTGGTATCGCTCGAAAAAACAACAGCAGTTCCCGAGTAGTACGTAAAGAAATATAATAGGAGAGAATAAAGAATTTTGACTTTGATGATGACAAAATGGAGATGAATGAATGATGAATCACTTTTTGAGTTGTAGTAGGATGTGGGATTGACGGTTGTCAAAATTAGAGTTCGTCGGATTAATACTTCTTTTTTTGTTGATGTAGGAAATGTAATTTGAAAAATGCTTAAGGGTAACCGCATGAAGATCAGGGATAAGTGGATTGTAAGTTCGTAACTTCTATTCCTAATAAGAAAAGAGAAAATCACGGTTTAGTTTATTTGTTTTATAAAAATATTGTTTAAATGAGTATTGGAAATTTATTATGTTTTTCAATTTTTAGTTTTAATTTAAAAATGTTATTTACACATGTCAACTTTTGATTGCTCAAGTGACTTGTGTTTTAGTAGTAAAGGATTAGAGAGAAAACACTAATCTCAGTCTTGACCTCCTTCTAGATCGCCAGAGCTTTTGATCTCTTCTCGGTGGGATGCCTCTCCTTAGATTTGGATTACGTGTTTCATATGGAGTTTGCTTTTGGTTTCTGGTTAGCTTAATTTGGATGGTCCCGTTTGTATATTCAGATGCCTTTCGACTAAGCTTGATTATTGGTTGGTTTTGGTGGTTTTTGGCTGGTTTTGTTAATTGTTATCTATTGATTAATTGTCGGTTATGGTCATTGGTTTTGTGGTCTTCGTGTTGAGGCATGTGCCAGATTCAAGTCCATCTGATTTGTTGGCATGGTGGTGTTGCTGTTCTTGTTTTCGCGTCACGATTCGTCCGCCTTTGGCTAGTTCTTTTAACTTATAGTGGCATTTTCGTATGGTGCTCTTTACGTGATATTGCATGTAGGTTCATTTTCCCGCTTTTGTTTTTGTGACTAGGTTAGTTTATGTGAATTAGTAGTGTCTCCTTTTCTTCGATTAGAGATTGGAGCTCTTGTAGTGCCTTACGGTTCCGGTCTTCATGCTTATTTTATGGCAAACTGTGTCTCCTCGATTTGGATGCTCATATCTCAGCCAGATTCCGCGATCACCTTCTAGCTTGTAACTAAGCTTTTGTTTGGTATTTGATTAGACTTGCATCATACCTTTATTGTTAGTTTTCGGGTTAATGCTCTCCTCTTTTGAATTTTTTTCTCTGAGTGTATCACCAGCATGTGACTTCGGAAACAGTTAGTTCGTAGTCTTTGGATTTATGGTCCAACTCATTAGCTAACCGTCGAGAAAGAAGGTTTTATTTAATCATAGCTTCAAGTATTGAGCTCGACACAAAAATAGCTGTATTTTTTTTTCTTCATTTTCAATTCAAACGAAATTATGAAGTTAGATGTTCTTGGTTACTCCTAAAATATACAATAGATTTTTAACCCCTAAAAAAAAGGTCATATAAGTTTCAAAAAAAAAAAAAAGTCGTATAATACTCATCGTACCGTAACTATCGCCCAAAAAAAAAAAGTCATTGGTTGAGAGAATCTAGTTTTTCTACTACAACTCCACGTCTCTTCCTCATCATCAACATTCTACACCACTAAATACCCCCAGATTTAACTTTATTTACCATTTTGCCATCATTCATATCACAACTCCATCTCCATTATCTTCTCTCTGTCTCTCTCTTTCTCATTTTCTCCGTACAACAATGGCTCGAGGCTCTTCTCAGTCGCAACAATCAACCTCCACGGCTTCCGCAGCCGCTAGGCCCGGTCTGGCCGCTCCTCGTGGATCCGCCGCTGCAACAGCCGGCATGCGTCGCCGGAGAATCGGTGGTTCCGGAGGAGGAGCATCGTCAGGCGGTGGATCCGCTACTGGAGCAGGATCGGGAAACATGCTGAGATTCTACACCGATGAAGCTCCTGGTTTAAAGATCTCACCAACAGTTGTTCTCATCATGAGTCTCTGTTTCATTGGCTTTGTTACTACTCTTCACGTCTTTGGTAAACTCTACCTCCACAAATCCGGATCACAAGCTTAGATCCGGATCTTGATCTTGAATCGTGGGTCGCTGGTTCTTGTTTTTTTTTGTTTTTTGGTGGGTTCTTGTTTTTTTGTTTGTTTGTTTCTTTTTTGGGATTTTCTTCTTGATGATCCATGCAAATCGCTAAAACGTTGAATAAAACATGTTAGTTTTTGGTTAGTCGAGGGAGATCATTGACATTTCTGGTCCAACTTCCTGTTCGATGGTTTTGTCGGTCGTTTGAGATCTAATCTTGCTTTGACTATGTCTATGTCCTGATTAGCCTGCTTATTAGTTCGTGCTTTCAGAGAGAGAAGCAAAATCCAAAACTGGCTTCTTTTAAAGTAGCTTGGTATTTAAAGTAATCCCTGATATGACGTTCTTCTTTGTGACGGTTCCAAATTTCTTACTAGTCCATTAATCAGCCCATATTTCACTGAAATGGAATTGTATGAATTAAATCGCAAATGAAGAACAATACAAAAAAAATTCGAAAGAGAATAGACTTTAGAGAGAATGTTTACAAATCTTTATGTTTACAAATTTTCAGCCTGTAGCACTACTCCGGTTCACTTAAAAAAAGATCGATGGGGGGTTATCAAATTAATAGTCACTACTCACTAAGAATATGAAGGGTATCAATGATAACTAAATTCCGCATTGTATTAGTATGACATATCAAAAGTTCTATTTATACAAGACTACATGTATCGTTTACATATCTTTAATTAGTATTTGTTGTAAGTTAATTAGTTTAAAGTTCTCGTGTATACATGAGTACTATACAACATAGACTTTATTTTGTGTTAAAAAATACAATCGTCTTTTATCGAAATAAATAATCAATCACCAACGTATATAAATTATCCGAAAGAAAGAGTTGGAAACAAGTTTTTGACAATAAGAGCATATGTAGTTATTTGAAGCTTTTGTAAGTTTGAATCACAGAAGCCACCGTCTCAACCAGAGTCCAAAACAGGAGAAATACGGCCACACATGCAGCTGTTCCGGTCCACACGTCGCTGAAGTGTATTCTGCTGAGAGTGGCACAACACCTTTTTCTACGAGATTTACAGCGAGCTCTGAGACTCATGGCTATGCCTTGATATTGGGAGGTCTCTGCTACATCCACACCAACCTTCAAATTTTTTACCATCTCCACCACTAAACTCGACCGGCCCATACTGTTCTCTAGCACCCCTGTGTTCCATAGCATCGGCCCATTTTTTGTTACTATTTCATCAATCATCATATATAATGAGGTAATTGTGAAGTTTGTACCTGCCGCAGTGAGAACTTCGACGTCTCTATCGGTTGTAATTAGGAAATTGATGAAATGTGTGTAGTTATAGGTAAGGTATTAAACCAGCATGGTACTGCTCATGTGCAATGACACTTCTTATAATGCTATCAGAAGCTTCATCCGCACATCAATAAGCGACCTTTATAAACTCAACATGTAATGAATAATCAACAATCTCATTCTCTTAGGGTATATAAACGAAAACAAGTCCAATGTTTCTTGTTTCCAGGAATACCGAGAGTCAAACTTGTCTTCTTTTAAAGAATTCATAATTTCAAGTGCCTAAAACAAAGAAAGTTTGAGAATACTATTTTCGAAAGGCTTTTCAAAATAAATAATTACAGATATGTCACAGTTTGAAACTCAAATATCAGATATGTCATATACCAAAACTCATATATTAAGTTTTGTCACTTACACCACAATATGACGGTTTTACCCTTATTATATACATACACACAACTGATTTGACTTTCCTCTGCTCCTTTACTTTATTCTCGTCTGACATGGAAGAAGTTTTTAAAATATGATTTATTTAAACTGATTTTATTTCTTTAAATACAAACGAATAGATAGAAAAAAATCAACTTGTTAAGAATTTATTGTGAACTCTCTCTCTTTTCAAACCAATTTTCTTTCATACCCAAAACTTTTCCCTCATTCTCTCTTCTCTCTCATTAATCTAGACATAAACAAACCATAGAAATCACCACCGTCGATGTCAGATCTGCCTTAGACGGAACCGTTGCAATACAAACTTCCGCCTCCGCCTTTGACCGAACTGTCGCCTAACGAACCTCCTCATCCGCCTTCAACCGAACCGTCGCCTGACGGACCTCTGCCGCGCCACACCAAATGTTGTCGGCTCGTCTTTTACACCAACTGCAATACCCAAAAAAGGCTCACCTTAATGTTTATTCAAATCCGGATCTGATTGGGACCATCGTCGATATATGTACACGCCTTGATTTTAGTATGCGTACACACCTAGATTTGCGTACATATACATACACACCTAGTTTTGCTTACATAAATATATTACTTTCTGTTTTACTTGTTAGATGATATCAGTTTGCGTACACTGTCTACTTTAAATACCCATATACGTACACAATGATTTGTTAACTATGTTTAATATTCACTGTCTAATACTAGGTAATTATGGACTCCATACTCCATTCAGACCATCCTCTTCCAGATTGCTCCATGGAATGACACAACGATCCTAATGATCTAGAGATTATGTACCTTGAACGTCTCATCAAAGATGGATATGATAGTTGTTGGCCTGGTGGCGCTCTCGCTTACCCCCAAGAAGTATGTTCTACCAATTACCATAGGTTGGTTATCTCTAGACTTCTATTTAATTTGGAAATTTTAGGTGTTTTTCAAAGTTCTTTTAGATTATGGCGTTTGTACGTACATGAGGAAGAGAAGGTGTACACATGAGGAGGAGAAGGTGTACGCATAGAAGGAGGTGTACTTACACGTGGTGGAGAAGATGTATGTACACAAAGAGGTGTACGTACAAGAGGAAGAGGATGTGTATGTACATGAAATGCAAATAAAAATCCTAGTGTAAGTACGTACATGAAGAGGAAAAGGTGTACGCATAGGAGAAGGTGTACGTACACGTGGAGGCTCCTTAAATGGTGAAGGATCATGAGATATATGTATAGGATTTTGTATACATTTGATTTTATTAAGTTTATATGATATTTTTGTATGTGGATATCGTCTACTATTCGTGTACTTATATATTCATATGTATGAACGTTGTGTACATGTGGTTTTACTGAGCGTACATTACTCGGGACGCATTTGTATATGGTTTCGCGTATATGTGGTTTAATTTGAGTGCACATGATATTTAACCGTCAACATATCATTCTCTCTCCAACATTTAATAATGATCATTTATTAAATAATTTTATTCAGCATTAAATGAAGTCCAATCCAACTTTATTAAAGTAATTTTATAAACTGACAACATCAAACTCTACAGCTTTACTTCACACTCTTACACATATATACTAGGGCAATTTCAGAATATTTATGTGCAAGTGACATTGTGTGTTAGGCAAAAACACATGTGACATTTCGTGAGAATAAAACTCCAAAAGTGACATTTTATGAAATTTTCTCTTTTCAAAAACTGATTTATTAAAAATTCTCAAATTTAAAGGTAAGATAATCACAAGCTAATACCAAAGCACCCAATGTCTTATTTATAAGATCCAAGGCCATGCCTTCCTTGCAAAAAATAAGGCAATATACCATACCCTCAAATATTTGGCCCCATGTTTTGATAATGTAAATCCAATATACCATTCTTTTCATTATCATTTTGTAGTGTTCAAATTAAATTTACTATTATTGGTAAGCAAAAGTAAATAGTGCATCAGTTTACCTTGAATTCCACTCCTATACGAGATAGGTTTTCCGCGTTGTCCATCTCCACGATAGCTGGCCCTCTCAAGCCGTTCAACTTTGGAGTTCGGTCAAGCGATTCTTCATACACAAACCGGAACATATTTGTGAAATGCTTGAACTTTGTATTTGTTTTGTCTTCAAATCTAGGGAAAATGATTTTTGGATGAACTGGTCGAGCGTCTCTTCTATACAAAGAGCCTCGATATGGGAATGGAACAATTTATCAAAAATGTAATACGGAAGTTGATTCTCAAGCAAGATGAGATCTCTTGTCACTGTTGAAATGAAAAAAATCGGTGCCCAAAATAAGGTCACCTAATCTTCCGTCAAGTATGATAAAGAACTCCATGATGAAAATTGAATCGACAAGGATAAGGTTCACGAAGTCAACAGATAATGTCGATTCAGTATGTACCGCATAACTGCCCCGAATACTTTCTTCTTCAGCTTGTATGATTTTCTTCATTTCCTCAACACTAGCTTTCCCGACTCTATTGGTGAAAGATGTTAAGTACTTCTCCTTAGTGTCCTCCATTGCCTGATAGAGACTGTTTTGTAGATTAGAGACTGCTATTTATATATATCTTATATATGTGTGTATTTGTATTATGTTTGTTTTCCTAATATCTTGTGTTGTATTAAATGTTGTAATTGTCTTCTATCCATTGTACAATTGGTTTTGAGTTAGAATCCATGATTCCTAAAATATTATGAACTTTAGAGATCGTTTTGGGTTAACGAAAGCATATAGTTGACATTTTCTGATCCCTTTTGGTTTTGTTTTTTTCTTTTTTCGTAAATGCATATTTTCTTTTGCTGTTAATGAAAACAAAAATCCATATCACATTTTCGGTATTTATTGATTCGATAAAGCAAAGAAAGGGTAATTAATTAACAAAATTGAGATGATAAGGGCAGTGAAAATAATATGTATGTGTGTGTTTCCGTACCCTAGATTGCTACTCGTTTCAGCACCGTCCGCAGAAGATTTTGTTTTCAATTTGAGAGAATGATGAAGGGGACCAATGAGGACCATCCGAGGTGTATAGGCTTCGGGTTTCACTTTGCGCAATGGGCTTGGCACTCCGTAAATGCAACATTCTTGAGATCCCATCTTCGATAAGTCAAAATCTTTTGTATATTCTGCATCAAGTTCTGTAGTTATATATATAGTAATATCAAACAATGACATTTGTATAAACTAATGAGAAACTGAAGATTGAACCGATGATATAGAGCATACAATAGATGAAGAGCTTACTGTAATAAGGATGAGCTAATGGACCGAAAATTTATCTCGTATATACGTCTTTCAAGGTATTTGTCTTTCTTAGATTAGAGCAGGGAGAGCATTCTTATTACATTGGAAAATTTGACTCAGAGAAAGAGGATCGTATTCCATTAATAAACAATTAAATGGTGCAACTTGTGATTAGAAAAACTTGGTCATATATTACAAATATAGACTTGGTTTATATGTATACATGCACTATATACAATGTGATTATTAATTTATATAAAAGCCGGACCTATCTTATGAGGTACATTGCAAGTCTCACGATTATTGGGGGTTCAAATTGACCTCATTAAACGAGTTTTCTAATGATTTTTAAAAAAATTGGTTGTGTTTTGTGTTTTTTATTTGTAATTCATGTCTCAAAAAAAAAAAAAAAAAAATGATAATCACATATCAGAAAATATGTAAAAATTCTAGATTTAATTAAGCTACTTAAAGGTTTTATCTTTATAGTTTTGTTGCATTTCGTTTTCATGCCCTGAGAATTGAAGATAAAATTAATGGTTTTGAAGACTGGATAATATTATAATGTGTACATACAAAAGTGAGTGGTAAGAAACATAAGTTACTATACGTACATGTGAATAATATACCATTAAAATCCGAGGGATTTAGATTGAAGATAACGTGGGAAGAGTTAAAATTTAGGCATCACAAAGCCTCAAGCAATTGATAAAAGTTGTGCATCTTCTCTTTCATTATTCTTGTTGCCAAAAAAATTCGTATAAACCCAAAAAAGTGAAACATTTTAATAACGAAAACGTTTGAAACTATATTGTCTTGTTTACTTATTGTGCCCAAATGTTTTTTGTTTGTTCTTGTTTTGAGTTATACGGATATGTTTTGGGACTTCATATCAATATCACACCAAATTGATAACTATTTGGGTTTTGTCAAGATCTTACTTATTATCGTATAATGTTGTTTGTTGCATGTGCTCTCGAGTATACTGTTCAAATTTTCCTTCCGAATGGCCACTTGAGAAGTTAGTTAATTGGAGTTTTTTTGTATTAGTAACCTGCTTACATTTTGGGTATGTAGTTAAGCTCCAAGAGAAGCACCACCTGACAACTAACATAAGTTATATGGTGCCTTGCTCTGTAGTGGCGTTTTCTTTCAGATTTTATCAATGAATAATTTCCATACCCTAGTTTTCCGGTTTGATATAGTCATATAATCGATTTGGTATTATTGAATATACCGACCTAAATGAATCCTAAAAGCATCACCAATCTATATGATTTTTTTAAGGTTATATACCATTGTGTGGGTTAAACTTCATCCTCTATCAAGGTTGTTGATATTAAGAGAGAAACAAGCATGAAAATAATCATTTGCATGTCGTTGTGCCATCAGATGACTTGCAAAGCTCATTATAATCGTTTGTAATCTGTTCTACAAAGATTTACTCATATAATTGAATCATAAAACAAACTGAGGCAAATTGACGATCTAATTCATATGCTTTATGCCGGACAAAATGATGTAGGGTGACTAAATCAATTTTTTTTGATAACCAGAAGGTAATTCGGGCTTTTACCACCCTACTTAATGCAGCATTGGAATCATTGCTTAAATTGGATAGCAATCACAAAAGATCAAGAAAAGTACATCGAATCAAATCCTTGGATTGGACGGTCATATTTTCTCTTTGGACCCATCGAGAACATCCTATCACCCTTGCATTAACATCTTCCAAATCTGACCAAGATATGATCACACAATATCGTCATGATCAATGCCACATCAATCACGTATAATCATAGCAGGCTCTGTAAAAAACGGTTTTTTTGTTTGAATATAAATTTAACATTCACTTCAAAAAAAAAAATGTATAATCATAGCTTATATATTTTGATTCCTCATTTAATTATTTAGTTGTTCTTTTCTTAGAAGATTTAGCATTTGTTTTAAATTAATGTTGCTTGTCCACCAAGTTTTGGAATTCTATAAAAGAGTCTCCATCACCATTGTAATAAAAACAGAATTGAAGTTTAAAGAAATAGAAAAGCCATTTGGCTCCCTTTTAGAATTCTCTTGGAATGAGATTCCTTGCGTTCGTGCCTTGTGTGGAATCCCTTGGCCGTCCGTGTGCGTTTAAACTTGGGTGGATTCCCTAGTCTAGACGTGGGGTGTATCACGAGCCCTCTCATAACTCGTGTGGTCTCATTCAATCCACCAACATCTCCATTTTTTATCTAACAAGAGAGAGCATTAAAGCCAGCTTGTTCGATCTCCATCAAATATTGACACCTCCATCCATCGAACCAGTAAAAGAGAGCGTTAAAGTCAGCTTATTAGTTCCAATCACTCCATCCAGGCTTTGAATCTTATATCACGATTAATCCCCCAGGTGAGTATAGTCGTCGAGTAGTCCATTCACCGAATTTTTTAATGGGCCTAAAGTATGGCACCACTTCGACTGGTTCAAATAGGTGTGTTGGCTAAATCAAGTTTGTTGTTGAAGGTAGCTTCTCTAATCCCATATACAGTCACAGAGCACATAGTCTCCTTCACGTGACTGGCAAAGCGTGTTCACCTCTACTAATTTTCCCTCTATTGTGTGTTAAATTATGGTTTTATTATGTGCATGTCTTTTTGACCCCCAAAACTAAAATCTGCATGTCTAAAAGGTTTTTAATATGTTTTTTGAAATCTTGTTAATATAAAGTATCAGTTTAATATGTCTACTTATCGCAAATATTGGTTTTTCTTAGACTGTAACGAAAGCATCTTGTATTTCATTTTATTCCTTGCGACAATATATATGAAATCATTGATTCATTTGATATCCACGATAACTTGCTCACAATAAACTGTCCATGGTAATTCATAAGCCAAATCATAAAGTTCGTCCACGAGTATCCATCTACCTGGTCAACGACAACTTACCTCAAGTTTTAATAATGTCTATGATGTATAAGACTCAAAAGTTAACCTAGATTTCAGATGATTCATGGTTTACTTGGCAAAAAATTCAAAGAGCACATGTTTAAGTTCTTAAATTTTTAATTTTCTTACTATGGACTCTTTTGTGTCCACTTGAAATCGACCAATGTTCAGATTACAATGGATAATAAAGAAAAATTTCATCGGTTCTCCACCTCGTAAACGCCATATGGTTAGCTAAATCTGCAAATGATTAAAAAAAATTAGGAAGATGACTGTCAATATAGAAAAAAAAATTGGAAGTTGAAAATGAATAGAGAAACAAACAAAAATATCAACCCTTGTTTTTATGCGTAAAATCACAACCACACAAACTCTATATCAATATAATTTATTAGATTTTAATGAGTTTGGACGGTTGAGATTATATCAAAAACATCTACTACATTTTTTTATCTGAGCCATCAAATTTAATAACAATCGACGGTTCAGATTATACGATGCCCAACTAGGAAGTAGACATCTCATTCTTCTCTTCCAGAGATATTGTTGTCAGAAAAGACGCTGAAACTTTGCAAAGTCATCCTTGCAACCAAAGTGCCTTTCTTGGTAAACCAATCTTCCCAAAGTCCCTATATATGTAATACTCTTAAAGTTTTAAATGGTCAAAGATAAAATTAGGGTTTTTTACTAAAGAAATTAACTAAAAAGAAGTGGAGTCTGTGCATTTGCACACTTTGCACACCCCTAAAGATGGCCCTGATATTTAATACTCTTAACAGTTTTTTTTTTTGAAATGAATGTTAAATTAGATTTAAACCAAAAAACGTTTTTTCAATGAATGAATGTAACATGATTTTCATAAGAAACCAAAAAAAGCTAGTCAATTAGACTTGAACGTTCAAGGATGTCTTGTCGTAAACCATTCCGTATGACCGTCCTTGTAGGATTGGTCTCCCAATGTACGAATAGAATTTAATCGATTTCGAACTGTTTTGTCGATGATCTTTGCAATTCTATCTAATAGAAGCGGTTGTGCACCATGTCGGCGGTTATTACGTTCTCGCCACAAGTGATATATGGTAGCTTGGAAGGTGTACCTTAACAATAACATTTTGACGTAGCTTAATCTTCCACTATGTAGCAGAGAGATTAGCTCATCCCATCTTATGGTGTAGTGGCTGCCCAACAACGTCCACGTGAGTGCTTTCCAAACTGCTGATGAAAACCCACATAAAAAAGAGATGATTCCGAGATTCTTCCTCCGTATGCAATTGATGTGTCCTGTCCAGATTTTTGTTCTATCTCTTGTAGATAGCCGATTCAGCACCGCAAGCCATGTAATGAACGAGTACTTTGGTGTTGTGTGGGTAAACCACACACCGATGTACTCTTAACAGTTTTAAAGGGTCAAAGATATTATTTTCCCGAAACTCTGTACAGTACATGATGTAGATAAAATAATAGTTGGAGTAATTGATTCCTTAACTCAATTTCAGACTCTACTTGCACTCAATGTTTCTTTCTAATGTTTTAAACATATTTAAAGTCTACCATCATTGGACATATTCACAATAATTTATGAATTCTTAAGAGAACAAGTGCGTCTAAAAATATGAGAACGTGGGTAGTCTACTCATGTTTTACTTTACCAACGACATATTCTTCTCTCTCTTTTTTCTTGACAAAAACTTAATAATACAAAAAAGATTGTTGTGAATAGATGTCCATTGTAAACACGTATAGTAACTTTTAAAAATACTTCAAAACTTGAATCAATCAAAGTGAGCACAAAAGGCAGATAGAATACTAGAAGTTGAGCATTAGATATATTGTGCATCGATGGTCGGGTGTTTCTAATTTTAATTTTTTGGGGTTTATTGTTAAGTTGCATGAAATCGGAAACGGGTATACGGAAGCGAAACATTAGACAACGTAAAAAACTAGTTAAAAAAAAAAAAAAACGGGTACATTTTGAAAACGTTTATATATATCATGAAACAAAAAATAACAAAATACAAAACCATATTAAAGAAAAGTATTTGAAACAATACAAACACATAAATATTAAATAATTTAACTAAATATAAAAAAAAACATTCAAAATCAAATCTTTAAAATACCGAACTCAAGTCTCCCAACTTTAGTTTCACCTAATCCCATATATGATTAGGACAAACATGAGTGTTTCATAATTAAGTTTTGAAAATTATTAAAAATAACAAACATATACTTACTTTAAATACTTTCAAATAAAAATAAATAAATTTCTGTCACGTTTTAACATAGAATCAACGTTTCTATCGCATTTCCATAGCATTTCTAATTTGAATATTTTAGGAAACGCGTTTCCAAAAGTTTATGATTCCAAAACGTTTTCCAAACATGAAATGAACATTAGTTAAAGTGTCCATGCTACCTAGGTTTATTGCATCTACAAACATTGATTTCCCTTTATTTTTCATAACTTATTGCATTTATATACACTTTCTATCACTAAAACCTAAGATAATTTTTAAAGCGAACAGATATTTAGAACAAATAGACGGCGTGCATATATAATATAGTAAAGAGACGAAATATAATGTCTATGTGAATACAACCACAAATTTGCTATCCAAACAGTAATACTTTATAATTTTGATGGATGAAAGTGTCAAACTGTCAATCAACAATAACCAAACATTTAATATGGACCGAACATAACTATGATTACTTTACTTGTTATTTTAAGAACTAGTTGTTATTTTGTCAATCATAACTACCACAAAACTAACTTTTTGTTCACGATAACATAACTATGATTACTTTACTTACTTTCTAACTTTATATATATATGTATCTCTATACGGAGAAGTTTTGTGATTAAAAAGATGAACAATATGAAAACTCTGAAAAGTGCATATTCTCACAAAAGTGTTCTTTTGCAGTAATTTCTTTTAAAGAGTCTCGGAAATGAAAATAAACCCGTTTTTGTTTTGTACATTAACCAAAATGATTGCTAAAGGCGCATCTTCCATGTTGCAGGTTTTACTATACTTGATTCTTTTTTCTATTAAATAATATACTTGATTCAGTTATCCGAAACGTTATACAGGTCCACTTTGACATATATATACATTTAATAATATTTTTCATCGCTATTTACCTAATTCACTTTCAAATGCAATTTCTCTAACTTCGTGATTATTTCCTCTTTTTGTCAACTTCGTGGTTCTTTCCGAATGCTCGAGTTGTACGTATTAAGAAACGGTCATAGACGGTACCTCTATGAAAATAAATTATTAGCCATTATATTTTTTCATAGCTGGGAAGGGGGATCTATATAATAAAACTAAGCTGCTTATTATTCATAAACGTACTCTTCTCTCGATCTCGTTGCTATTTCCAAATGAGTTCCCCATCCGGTCAACCTGTATATGAACAAGGTACTACTGTTTATCATCAATAATAGATGAATCAATATATTTTTTGTTTTGATAAGTTGAGTTCACTTTTTCTAAGGTTTGTAATATTGGTGTAATCAATTTGGATAGACAACTCTAAACACTAACCTTCTTTGCATTCTACATTTTTAGACGATGGTTTTTGATTCAATAAGCAATCAAATCTTGGGTGTATGCACTGATTAACCCTATTGTTTAGAAAATAACTTTGTGGTAGATTTCAATTTTACAATCAAATGGCTATAAATTTTGCGCATTTTTTTCGATCAACGTGACTTTTAACTTGATTGAATGTTATTTTATCATGTAACACTCACGCCAGTTTTAGATAGAAAGTTTTTTAAAAGAAGGAAAAAACTTAATTGAATGCTATTTTATACCGTAAATATATATACACTATTAGACAATTACTATTTATCATGTACGCTATATTATTTAATAAAAACAAAGAAAGTATTTACATAAATATATTCATTGATAGACAAGTTTTTATGCGATAACTATTCTAGTATTCTATAGTCTTAGTTAATACATGTCAGGGAACGCTTTCTAATCAAACTATAAAATAATACAAAAAAAAAGAACAAATTTCCAGTTATTTTACTACGATGTATCCAAACTATTTTGTAAATATGCTCAATATTTTATTTTATTTTACTTTTGCTAAGAAATGTTCCGTATTTTAACTACCTAACAAAATAACTCTAAAATCTTATACGAATTGAACTAACGTGTAACATTTACATGCAGAGATTATTGAAGAAGGTAGCAATCATGGCCCCACTGCGGTAAATAATCATTCATCTAATCTTATATTTGATAGAAAGATATGAGGAGAAAGTCTAAATACTTTTTCTTTTTTTTTGAAAATTGAAAGTCTAATACTTGATTCTCTTCCTCCATCAGAGTGGTAGCTCTGCTCCCAGTCCTGCTTCAGGTTCACCATATTGCATCTTCAAGATCCCTGAGTACCTCACCCACGACAGGAACAATTCATATGGCTATCAACCCAGTATAGTCTCCATAGGTCCTTACCATCATGGAAAGCCAAATCTAAAATGGGTTGAAGGAGAGAAACAAAAGTTTCTAATATTGTTTTTATCGAAAGCTAAAGTGAAGAAAGAGACACTAGTTGCTGCAGTGGCAGCCAAGGAAATGGAAATAAGAGCATCTTTTTTTGATATTCCTGAAGGTGTCGTTGACACAAATCTGATCGACATTATGGTTCTTGATGGTTGTTTTCTTCTCACATTGATCTTAGCTATTGCAGAAGGAAGATTCCCCATGGAAAGTCAAATATTCAGTATGCCGTGGGCTCTGTCATCTATTCGGAGAGATCTTCTTCTTCTAGAAAATCAGATTCCTATGTTTGTTCTTAAAACTCTGCTAGACACGGCAATTTTTCCATGGAAGACTGCTTTATACAATATCGCTTTGTGTTTCTTCAAGGATTCCTTCAAAAATCGGAGAAGACCTTGCGCAGAAAACTTCGGCGATCCTCGCTCAATGCATCTTCTTGATCTGATCCGTCAAACTTTCATTCCCATTCCGCCGCAAAGCCAAGTTTCACGTGCGAATAAAATCGCTTCCGATGCAAAAAATGAGATGAGTGACACTTCCATTGCCATGCCACCTCCAAGCAATCATTCTCCGGAGCCTAAATTTCTCAAATTAAAATTGTCAGCCAAGGAGCTTTGTAAAACTGGTGTTAAAATCAAGTTGAAGAAGAATGCCCAAACATTCTTGAATATAAGTTTCAAGGAGGGCGTGATTCAGATTCCAGAAATAATCTTGGATGATTTTCTCAGCGTTGTTTTGCTAAACTGCATTGCGTTTGAGCAGTTCTATCCAAGTCGTTCAACCCACGTAACAAGCTACGCAATGTTCATGGGCTGCCTTATAAGCAGCGAGAGGGATGCAACATATCTTGTTGAAAAAGGAATCATTCAGAACTATCTCGGGACAGAAGATGAGGTGTCTCTATTCTTCAAGAGAATTTTAAATGATTACGTCTTTGATATAGAGAAGAGCTACTTGGCAGATGTAATCAAGGACGTTGACGAGTATTCTTCAAATGATTTCAATATGTTGTGGGAAAATTGCAAGCAGATTTACATGGCTTCTCCCTGGATCTTTTTATCCAAGGTTGCCGCTGGAGCTCTTCTTGCGCTGACTATAGCTCAAGTGGTCTTAGCAGCCACTGCTTTAAAATAATTCACCCCGCAACCCCAAGTCACAGGGAATGGTTGATTTCGGTTCTTGGCTTGAGCCACTGCTGTGCAGGGGTTTTGTGTTATGTTTATTTATTTGTGAGTGTTTGAGTGTGACTAGATTTCTTATCGAACTTGCGTGTATCAGCTAATCTATTCATGTTCGATGGGTCTGTTTCTTGTGGCTTTCAAGTTTTTTCATGATTCATGTCTGGTTTCGATTGATCATTCCAAGTCCTGCGTGGCTTCTTGCTTTTTAATTATAAACTTGGGGTTTGTAAGAATGCATTTGATTTTTATAAAAAGAGTCATGAGAAAAAGTTCACCAAAAATATCTTGCTTTCAGCATTCAAAGGATTTTAATTATAGCTAATCGTCCTAGAATTTCTTGTGGCTTATTAGATCAACTCAAAGCTATTCATTCATTTGCTCCTTTCTTTTTCACTCTTGCAAATATACATTTGCTGTCTTTAACTATTTTTGTGTACTTGAAATGCAAAGAGAGGTCATAAATTTAAGATGTAATATATATGTAATGATCTACTATACGACAGGAGAGGATTTGGTTTTGTGATTTGTTTCGGTTAGGACGAATGTGTTTTATGTCTGTTTTTCAGTATACAAAATAAAAATTATTCAGATTAACAATAATTTGTTAATATATTACTAAACTAATACTCATTCAAAAACATTTAATAAAATACCCGTAAAAAGTCAGTTAACCCATCAAACTTTATATTAATAACACTATTGTCATTATATTACGTAAAATTTTATGTTTAAAACAAAAAAAATTAATTGTATAGAAAAAGCCGTCGTTTGTTGCATTTAAGATTTTGTTTTCCTTAAAAATTGATTTTTTTTTTCTGTGACGAAGTCGAGAGACGATAAATTCTTCATTCAAATCGTTGATGATGGAGCGAAAATCAGCAGCCCATCTGAGGTTTAAGTTCTTCATCACTATTTTGGTTGGTGACATGTTTTCTTATATAAAAAATAAGGTCAGTGGGGTTAAATTTTTACTTCGGATAATGTTCTTTATCCTCGTATCTATTTACTATAAATATGAATGTGCTATCTCGGATGATTGTTCAAAAACGAAAATTTAAATGTTATCATTTTTATTGCAAAGTGTGTAACACATGATGCTGTCATTTTATCATGTATTATATGATTATTGGAGTCATATCTCATCTCGGCTGAGATCATCAAGAAAATAATTAAGTGTCATATTTGGTCAAGCCGACAAGCTTAGCTAAAAGTTGACAGTTTAAGACTTGCAAGTTGGCAAGCTAAAAGCTGACTGTTCAAGACTGGCGAGCTAAAACTCTAGCTGGCAAGTTGGCAAGCTAAAAGCTGACAGTTCATGATTAGAAAGTTAGCGAGCTGAAAGCTTGATTCAACAGGTTAACAAGCAAACTCTCATTTTTTACGAGGTGACGAGCTCGAAACAACAAAACGATAAATTTGCTCATTTTGGCGAGGTGACAAATTCAGAACAGCGAAACAACAGATTCAAGGTTCATGTTGACGAGATGACGAGTTCAACAAGTTGAGCCCCAAATCCACAAAGACGAGATGGACACCTGAACAAACAAGTGCATGGCCGAGGTGACGAGCCCAAAAGCCCATAATGACGACTTCATGTCCACAATGGAGATGTGACGAGCTCAAGCCCATGAAGACAAAGCCTATAGCACCACCGACTTCATAAATAAAGGAATCTCGAGAAATTATGAATTTTTTCTTATCTTTCTAAATGTTAATCTAACCGACTTAAATTTATATAAATAGGACTTGTAAATCTTCAAAAAAGGATCCGCAATTTCACAAAAAAATCTCCAAACATTAATAAAGCTATTACTAACAAGTTTCATATCATTATTTTTTGGTGGTTTTAACCTCGAAATCTTACATTTTCCTAAAACTCTTGACAAATTTATTTGTGGTAGTTCCGACTCCCACAATGACCAGAAATGTACGAGGCTCATTGAGAGACTCATATGTAATACTTCGCAATCCATATACACATGATTATATTATTTCCTTTGCTTCAAGCATATATTTGAACGTGTTTACGTTTGCATGTTGCAATAATATCATTGTTATATTTAATTTAAGTTAATGTTTTTTTTTCTCAAAAATGTTGTCAATGAATGATTGGAGACTAATTTATTCTATGAGACAAAATCATCATTTTCTAATAATAAAATTAAAATAAAAACAGACTAAGACTAATATATTCTATGTTACCAGGCTGAGAAAATTAAAATGTAATAGGTTTGACTTTAACTTCTCGCGCTTTGAATTACAAAACCTTGGTTGGCTCATAATGCTGGGTTACTTGGTTCGCCGTTATAATGAATGACTGGTGTTGGATGGACCTAAGAAACACTTATGAGACCGAATTGAATGGCCAAGCAATCACATATGGTAAATAGGCAATACATTGTTCAAAGAACAATTCTTGGGTTCACCCCTAGGGGTGAACCAACCTCCACCACCCCCATTTTTTCAGCCAATTAGAAACAAAATAAATAATGAATAAAATAAATCAA
Source organism: Arabis alpina (assembly GCA_900128785.1). Lineage (NCBI taxonomy): Eukaryota > Viridiplantae > Streptophyta > Magnoliopsida > Brassicales > Brassicaceae > Arabis > Arabis alpina. The sequence continues at coordinate 41,616,308 of LT669795.1, read as the reverse complement.
TAAAAATAAATCAAAACATAATCAATTGTAGGGCCTACTGGTTTCTCTCTCCTTCCTTCACATCACGTGTGTTGTTATTTTTTTTTATTTTTTTTTCCTTTTTATTTGATAAATCCCTAAGTCGAAATTATAAAGCCTTTAACCCTAATTTTAGTTTTTGCTTTTCTACTTCTCTCACGTATCAGAAGAGATTAGTTTTACTAGAAGAACGAGATTCACGTTTCCACACAATTTAAACGTAAGTCAAACTAATTTTTTTTATCAGCAAAAGAATAATTTGTTTTTTACTAGGTTCTTGTAGTTCTATTGAATAACATAGAAGTAGGTGTTTGTCCTTCATAAGCATGTTACTACTACGTCAATTTATGCTTTTTGTTTGATGTGTTCAATTTTTGTATTGACTAGTTTTCAAGTGAGGATTTTTTTTCTTGTGCACCTGTTCCAAAACAACTCTTCTTCTTTTTCGTCGTTATTTTATTTTCTTGTTGTTAGATCAAATTGTAATGCTGTATTTTTTTCTCATTGGCTAGAAAAATATGTCATAATAGAAATATATATATGCAATGATATTATATTGATTAGTGCAAATTGCAATGGAGAGTGATCATGAAATTGTTCTTTATGATCAATATGAATCTACTTTACAAGTCTCCGGTGAATCCGATTTTCTTACTCAAAAACCGTTTCAGTTTCAAGCCGAAGAAAAATATGATTCAGTTAGTGAAGACAAAATTTCAGTCAGTGAATTCGAAGAAGAAGATGACATAGCCAACAAAGAGGACTATGTTAAAACTGAAGAGGTTTATACTTTAGAACCAAACAAAGAAAATGAGAAGAAAGATGAACTGTGTATTGGAATGGAGTTTACTTCTGATGAAACTGCATATGAAGCTTATAAAAAGTTTGGAGGCGAACATGGTTTCAATGTAAGGAAACAACGTAGGAAGAAAAAGAATGATAAGGTAGTAAGGCTTCTTTATGTTTGCTCAAAAGAGGGGTTTAGGAAGGAATCTAAGATCAAAACAAGTTATTCACAACCAATTACACGGTGTGGTTGTAAAGCTCACATGACTTGCTACCTTCAGAAGACGGGAATATATAAGATTGTGTCTCTCAACCAGAATCATAACCATGATTTAGTGAAGACGCCTATGAAACATTTGATGAAGGGAAATCGAACATTCTCTGAAGGTCAAATACAACATGTTGATGATGCTGAGATGTCAGGAATTTCAGCAAAAGCGACAGTTGAAATGATGAGTAGAGAAGTTGGAGGGCGAGAAAATTTGGGGTTTTTGGAGAAAGACTATCGAAATTACATTTACCGAAAGCGAATGGAAAAAATGGTAAAAGGAGATGCTGGAGCAGTTCTGGAATACTTTCAGAAAAAAAGAGAGGATAATCCATCTTTTTATTATTCACTGCAACTTGATGAGGACGATATGATCACGAATATCTTCTGGGCAGATGATCGGTCTATAAGTGATTACAATCTTTTTGGAGATGTTGTTTGTTTTGATACAACTTATAAGACCAATGAATATGATAGACCATTTGCTCCATTTGTCGGGGTCAATCATCATAAGCAAACTGTTGTGTTTGGTGCTGCCCTCTTATATGATGAAACCACTGAGTCATATAAGTGACTTTTCGAGACTTTTCTTGGAGCAATGTCTGGAAAACAACCTAAAACAATCCTTACTGACCAATCTGCAGCAATGGCGAATGCAATAGTGAAAGTGTTCCCTGAAACATCACATAGGTTATGTGTTTGGCATATTTACCAAAATGCTGCAAAGAAGTTAAGTCATGCATTTCATGGGCCAGGACAGTTTGCCACAGATTTTGGAAAGTGTGTATATGACCATGAGGAAGAAGAAGATTGGTTATTGGCATGGAATAATATGCTTAATAAGCATAATTTGACAGAAAATAAATGGTTGAAGAATGTGTTTGAGGTGAGAGAAAAATGGGCAAGGGTATATGGACGTCATACTTTTACAGCAGATATGGTGAGCACACAACGTAGTGAAAGTATGAATAATGTTTTGAAAAGATACTTGAAGAGCAGTTATGACTTGTTGACCTTCTTTGAACACTATGAGAGAGTGTTGGATGATCAGCGATATAATGAATTAACTGCTGACTTCAAAATGATGCATACTTCGTCGGTATTATCTGCTACTGTAGAGATGTTACAACATGCAGAGGAAGTGTATACACCCAAAGTGTTTAGCTTGTTCCAAAAGCAATACATAGTTATCAGTGATTATGTTGCCAAAAAGGTTAGTAAGTCTGAGATGATATATGAATACAAAGTATCTTATCGTGGTGGACCGCGAGAGCATTTGGTTAATTATGATGCTTCAAACCAAGTGATACAGTGTAGTTGTATGTATTATTCTTTTGCTGGGATCTTATGTCGTCATGCATTGAAAGTATTAGATAAGAAGGATGTTAGAAGAATTCCATCTAGCTACATCTTGACTCGATGGAGTACAGACGCAAAATCACGAAGAATATCTTCTTATCGTTTAGAGACATCTAAAGGCACAGTAACACAATCGATTGGAAAGCGTTATAACCATTTATGTCGCAATTTCCGTGAGATTGCATCTGTTGCTGCTGAACATGTGGAATTGACGATGTGTGCAAATGAATATGCATGCCTGTTGCTTAAAAAATTAGAAGAAAAGAAAAAGGAACTTGTGAAAGATAATGCATGGATTCTCCCAACTTCAAATGTTGAACCCGAGGAAGGAGAAGAAGAAGAAGACGAGGAAGTTCCAAATGCACGTGGAATTAAAAGAAAAGCTACTGTTGGACGACCAAAGAACAAAACCGTCGGACCCCATGGTCGATATTTGAATGTTCTTGAAACAAAAAGACGTGGTACATCAAAGAAAAAATTATCATTCGAGGTATTTGATAAATAATTTTTCTTTCTCGTTTATATCCAATTTTCACCGAAACGTAACTTAATCAATATATGCATGTATATTAATTACAAGATAAATTCGATAAATGTTTCAGGACTCAACTCTTTTTTCCGATACCCAGTTATCCGTTGCTATGACCAATCCAACCTTACAGACGGGGCCATTTTCCTCACAAGTGCTACATGTAAATAATTTATCTTAGTATTTATATTTGAGTTATCTCAGTTTTTATAGTTTGAAGTTTTATGTTTTGTAGGAATTTGACGAGAGTTATGGTGGTTTTAGATGAAGTTCTATTATTTTGAATGTAGAAGTTGTTTACAGGAAGTGGTGAAGCAGTTCTATTATTATTAATTTAGTTAGATTTGTTTTTGTTAAGCTTTTTCTTGTTAGTGTTCTTCCACTTAGAATAAAAAGGAAAAGAAAAAAAAGAAAAAAAAAATAACAACACACGTGATGTGAAGGAAGGAGAGAGAAACCAGTAGACCCCACAATTGATTCTATTTTTTTTATTTTTATTGATTTATTTTATTCATTATTTATCTTGTTTCTAATTGGCTGAAAAAGGGGGGGTGGAGGAGGTTGGTTCACCCCTAGGGGTGAACCCAAGAATTGTTCTTGTTCAAATGTCCGTGAAATAGCTCAAGCAATGCGCTCAATTAAAAACCTCAGTCCAACATCTAACCCAGTAGCCTAGTAGGAACGGCAGGGCCATCTTAGATAGGAATCACTCCCAGCTTTCAACAGGGCGGTCCTAAAAATTTGGGAACCCAAATAAAAAAAAAATTGGGGTTTTTTATATATATTTAAAAATAATGAGAACAAATGTTAATAGTTACAAAATTTAGGGGCCTTTTATTGAAAACATAAAAAATTTAGGGACCTTTTTTAATACTAAAAAATCAAAAAATATTTGGGGCCTCAAAGCCGACGCCTCTTCACCCTATGCTCATGCCCGGTCCTGGCTCCCAACACTATAATTAATTCAAGTAACTCTAGAAAGATTTATCTGTCTATTTTCCGTATAACATGTAATTTAATAGTTCAAAAGTAACCACTTGTGGGGGCGTGAACCTGCACAGTTAGATTTGTCAAGGGTTGTTGAAGAGGCGGAGTTCTCTAGTAAGCGGAGTCACCTAGAACACAACAGATTATAAAGAAAGTTCTCAGAAAACACTTAGCACAAGACAGATGTATAAAAAGAGTTCTCTTTATTGTTGTTATGGCTTAAGCGTTATTACAAGAGAGTTTCTCTGTTAAAAGTTGTCATCCCCCTTCTGGGTGAATATAATGAGCTATATATAGTTTTCATAAGTAACCTAGGTCAACTAATAGAATGGGTCAGGCCCGTTAAGCAATATATTAAATTTAGGCTCATATTCTTATTAAACCCATTTTACACATGAGTTTAATGTCATTTTGGGCCTAGATTTCAACTGGGCCTTTGTAGGCTTGCTTCGATTATGTCGCTTTGAATCGAATTGATCTTGTCGTTATATCGATCTCATAGGGGTGAAATCCGACCCCTACACCACTCTAGTTTTGCCTACTGAAAACTCGCCAAGTGATCGATATGAGTGGTAAGTGGATGATATCTCTGGTAAAGGTTACACTTCAGCTATAACATGGAATTCAATGCGACCGAAGGCACTTTTGAGAGATTGGACAGATGTGGTTTGGTTCAAATGTTCTATCCTTAGGCATGCTTTCACTATGTGGATTGCAAATCTTAATAAACACCCTATTAGAGCAAGATTAGCTTCATGGGGCTTGCAAATTCCTATAGACTGCTGCGTATGCTCTAGAATGGAAGAGACAAGGGACCACCTCATGTTGCGGTGTGATTACAGTTTTGAAGTTTGGCGATTGGCAGTCACAAGGCTAAATCCTCCTCAAGGCATGTTCAGATCATGGTATGAACTTCTCTCCTGGACCCGGCAAAGCTTAAGTGCTTCACCTTATACTCTAAGAAAGCTTGTGGTTCAGGCACTTATCTACCACATGTGGAAGCAGCGTAATTACATCCTACACAACCAGACATCGATACCGCCCATTACCATCTATAATTTTTTTGATCGTGAGATTCAAAATTCCATATCCGCGAGAAGACATAGAAGAAAATTTGCGGGTCTAATGACACTTTAGCTCACTTAGCACATTGGTTTCCCCAAACCAAATTTGTACAACCTTGTTTTTACCTTTTTTTGCCAAGTAAGTACAATCCTTATAATATGCTTTGTAAATCTAAAACCGTCATTTATATGATCTTTATCATTTGGCAAAAAAAAAGGTAACTAGTTACTAGTTTTTCTTTGGGTCAAACGTTTAACTTAAATTAAAAGTTCTAACGATTCACGGTTACAACCAAAGACATGCTCAACAGTGTGGATGCCGGAAATCGCACAATTAAATTTGTAAGGATTTCGAAAGGAAGCAGAGATTTCTGAAGATAAGCTATGAAGAAAAATGATGAGCAAAGAGAAATTAGGGTTTATAATTGCTTTGTATTGCTTGTATGATAAAAATTGTGAATGTATCATTTACAAGTGTTTTTGCATTCCTATATATAACCCCCTAAGTCGGCTAAGCATTTTTCCTAAACCCTCGCGGATTGCCTTTTTCCCCTATATCGGTTGAGCCTATGCGGGCCTCGTTATTGGGGTTTAACGTGTCGAACCTTCTGGAACCTTTGTTGATGTTCTAACGAGCGGCGAAGCTTCTAAACCCGATGAGAATGGCATGGGGACCGATTTCAGCTGCTTGGACACCGATGAGGCCAGGCACATTGGTGTCACTGGCCAGTGACATCGGTGCCACTGCCTGTCATCGGTGTCACTGCTCAGTGAGTGACATCGGTGTCAGGCGGTTTTGGCCTCTGCAGCGCCTTATGTTGGCTCGGTGACCTTTCCGACGCCGCATTCATGACTTCTCCTGAGGTGAAGATAGCTTCAAAGGTTCCTTTGCCAGGTAGAAAGTTCTTCACCCTTTCTTGTAGGTGAAATGACTTAGGGTATTTCAAAAGGTCTTCACCCTTTCTTGTAGGTGGAATGACTTAGGAGTTTTTAAGAGTCATTCACCCTTTCTTGTAGGTGAAATGACTTAGGGGTTTTTAAGAGTCATTCACCTTTCTTGTGGGTGAAATGACTTAGGGTTTTTTAAAAGTCTTTCACCCTTTCTTGTAGGTGAAATGACTTAGGGTATTTCAAAAGGTCTTCACCCTTTCTTGTAGGTGAAATGACTTAGGGTATTTCAAAAGGTCTTCACCCTTTCTTGTAGGTGAAATGATTTAGAGGTTTTCAAGAGACCTTCACCCTTTCTTGTAGGTGAAGTGACTTAGGGGCCACATTATCTTTCCTTGTCGAAATATGCTCGTTGCCTATCATAACTTTGAACGTCGAAGTTCAGCGGGTGAAATCTGTCCCCAACAGTTAGCCCCCCAGCTCGGTAGTGTTAGTGATAATAGTATCGAGTTAAGGACCATTGGGTGTTGAAGTTAACTGTTCAAAGTTATGATGTTGTTGTTAGCGTGACGCTATAGGCTTGAGCCTTTAGTGTTGATAACACTGTAAACGTTATTTTTCGTTCTTTGAAGGTTTTAAGACTTCTTGTTCTGCTTGCGAGAGCTGATAGCGTATGCTATTGACAATGGTTTTTATACTTAAGGATTTTAAGATCTTGCTGAAGATTTAAAGACTTCGCGCTTCGCTTGTCAAAGCTGATGATGAAGATTTTAAGACTTCACGTTTTTGTGAATATTTTAAGACTTCGCGCTTCACTTGTCGAAGCTGATGATGAAGATTTTAAGACTTCATGTTTTTGTGAAGATTTTAAGACTTCGCGCTTCGCTTGTCGAAGCTGATGATGAAGATTTTAAGAGTTCATGTTTTTCGACTGGCTGCTTTAGCAAAGCCTTTTTATTTATGTAAGTAAGATTGGAGTTATGGATCCAAAAGGGTTTTGAGTGATGAATGTGGAGAACCCATTGACTTAGATTTTGATGTTTGGCCTTTGAATAGGTGTAGTTGTTGCTATGGATCCAAAAGAGTTTGACTTGAGCCTTCAACCCGATCCCGCCGATGTCGAACGTACCGTCGGTGACACCTATGCCGGAGGCGTCACAGAAGAACCGTCGAAGCCGAACCACGCGTTGGTGCTGATGTTATTCACATCGGGGACAAACCTTCCCGATGTCGCGGTGAAGCCATTGTCGTTGCTTCTCGAGGCCGATGTCGAGGGGTGCCGAAGTCGAGAGGTCATCGGTGTCGTTGGTCATGACCGAGCCGTCGAAGGTACCGATGACCCGATCGGATTGTTTCGACGAGATGCCGACCCGACGAATGCTCGGAGCTCATTGGGCATTGATGACCCGACATCGAGGGTACCCCGAAGTGTTCCCAACGTCATGATGGCCCGACGTCGAGGGTACCCCGAAGTGGTCCCAACGTCATGATGGCCCCGACGTCTCGGGTACCCCGAGGTGTTAATGTCGTCATGGACCCGATGCCTTGGCAGTCTAGCATCGATCAGCTCGATGATCATGTGGATGAAATCGTTAAAGGAGTATCCTTTGCTCCAGAGGAAGACTCGAAGCTACCTCCAGGTTCCGCCGAGGTTTCATGTTTTTCTTCTTCTTTGATGGATCACAAGAATTTCAAGAGTAATGATACTCGCCTTGTTGACCAAGTCTTTATTACAAGCTGGAGGTCGTTTACGATTAAAGCGCCTTTGGAAGGATAGCAAAACTGCAAATGTGTTCAAGCTCTGCTCTTACCAACGTTGTTGTTGGGTTTGTGATTATAGGGTAGCGAAATCGCAAATGCGTTTGCGCTCCTCTTCTACCAACGTTGTTGTTGGGTTTATGCTTTGATTCTACCAACGGTGTTGGGTTTGTGATTGCTTTGTATTGCTTGGATGATAAAAATTGTGAATGTATCCTTTATAAGTGTTTTTGCATTCCTAAACCCTCGCGGATTGTCTTTTTCCCCTATGTCGGTTGAGCCTATGCGGGCCTCGTTACTAGGGTTTAACGTGTCGAACCTTCTGGAACCTTTGTTGATGTTCTAACGAGCGGCGAAGCTTCTAAACCCGATGAGAATGGCATGGGGACCGATTTCAGCTGCTTGGACACCGATGAGGCCAGGCACATTGGTGTCACTGGCCAGTGACATCGGTGCCACTGCCTGTCATCGGTGTCACTGCTCAGTGAGTGACATCGGTGTCAGGCGGTTTTGGCCTCTGCAGCGCCTTATGTTGGCTCGGTGACCTTTCCGACGCCGCATTCATGACTTCTCCTGAGGTGAAGATAGCTTCAAAGGTTCCTTTGCCAGGTAGAAAGTTCTTCACCCTTTCTTGTAGGTGAAATGACTTAGGGTATTTCAAAAGGTCTTCACCCTTTCTTGTAGGTGGAATGACTTAGGAGTTTTTAAGAGTCATTCACCCTTTCTTGTAGGTGAAATGACTTAGGGGTTTTTAAGAGTCATTCACCTTTCTTGTGGGTGAAATGACTTAGGGTTTTTTAAAAGTCTTTCACCCTTTCTTGTAGGTGAAATGACTTAGGGTATTTCAAAAGGTCTTCACCCTTTCTTGTAGGTGAAATGATTTAGAGGTTTTCAAGAGACCTTCACCCTTTCTTGTAGGTGAAGTGACTTAGGGGCCACATTATCTTTCCTTGTCGAAATATGCTCGTTGCCTATCATAACTTTGAACGTCGAAGTTCGGCGGGTGAAATCCTACCCCAACAGACGGCGAAGTGATTAATACCAACATTGCATTAAAATTGAAGATAGAAGCAATAAGGGACGAGACTTGCTCGACCTCGTAGTGAAATACATTGAGTAGCTTCACTCGAATTCCTAAAGCGAGTGCTCGAGAAAGTAGCGGATAGTCGAGTTGTGAATCGACGTTGATACACTCTGTTGAGGGGGTTGGAGAGCAGCCATAGAGTTCCGTCTCTGGTGGTAAGCGATTGTTGACCGGCAAGAGCATCTGTGAAGACACTCTAGGTCCACGGACAATATCCATAGGATAAAGCCTTGATTGCTTTGGGTGAGTCGAGCGGTAGGGAGAGTTGACTACGGTGTCTGAGAGCTTGGATCTAGTGACACTAGGGTAACAAGTCGAGAGGACGAAGAGCTCCTCGAGGGAGGGCATGTGCAGCTTTAGACTCCGATCACCGGTCTGACAAACTACATCATATTGTTTTTCTAAGTAAATTGGGCCCCTGAAATTTGAAAATATTTGGCTAATTAGTCTATAAACCAGATTGGGCCAGGCTCATAGATGAACATTTATTTGATCGGTGTAGGTTTTGGGGTAAGCTGGGATCGGCGGCGGCGCAACGATGGGTTGTCGAAGAACTGTATCCACGGCGGAGATCTCTGGGATCGCGGCGGAAGAGGGCATCTAGTAGTCTTCGAATCAGAGTAGATACCGATATTTTTAGGGAGGAGGGGTATGGTATCGTCGGTGAGCAGCACATGGTGGGAGAAAGAAAGCGAAGCGTTGCGACAGAGGACGAATGCGGCGGTTGTTTAGAACGGGGAAGTGAAGCTCGCATAGAGGGAAGCGGAGGCGAAGTTCTTGGAGATGAAGACGGAGGCGGAGATCTTGGAGAGGGGAGTGGAGGCGGAGGTGGGGCTATAGAAGAGAGAGTCAAAGGCGAAGCTCGCAGAGAGGGAGGCGGAGGCGGAGTTCTCGCAGATGCAAGCGGAGGCGGATCTCTTGGAGAGGGGAGTGAAAGCGGAGTTCTCGGAGAGGGAGGCGGAGACCGAGCCATGATTCGTTGAGACACAGAGTCTCGAGAACGGAGATGGAGGAGGAGCCACCTTCTAGATCTGGTGCCGATAAGATCTAGAGAGGTAGACAGTGTGCTACGGCGGTGGTGAGTCTTAGATACGAGGAGAGAATAAGCCGGTGAAAGGTCGGGTGGGTTTGGCGGTTCAGGTGGAGGGCGTCTCTGTTGGGTTAGACTCGGTACCCTGGAGATACAAGATGGTGAGCCTGCATGAGCCATCTTGTCAGAAGTTGAAGCCAATCTTACACGCACAACCTCGATCGCCATGGAGAGGAGAGTTGAGGTCGGAGAATTCAGCCAGTGAAGACTCTTCGGTAGAGTTTGAAATATCCCGAGGAGAAAAATAGTCTCCGCTCAAAAAGAACAGTTACTGGAGCGAGTAGATCGGAGATTCATGTTCGGCAGCCACCTTGGGAGTCGGGCTTGAAAGAGACCCAAATTAGGGCGAACTCATTGGGATTTTTTTTTTTTCTCAAACAGAATTTTTATCTAGTTACTATTTAAAAGAAAAAATATGGAGTTCAATAATAAAAAATTCACTACAAATTCAAAGTCTAAAAATTGATAAACATTTCTCTGTTTATTATAAACCAATTTTCTGGATCTTATATAAAATACTTATAACCAAATATTTAAATATATTCTCGGGCTCTATAAAACTATTTTTCAAAGGAATGATATATACATGTTTGTCTTGGTTTAGAAAAATAGGTTTAATTTTTTAACATCTAGTTTTTTTTTCAAAAAGCTCAAAATATTTGAGATAATTAATTTTCACTAACTTGAATTAAAATATATAATTTTTTTCTTTTAAATATGTATATCACGCGGATCCTGCAACTGCATGTTGGCATTAGAGAGACAAGAGGATCAAACACCAAATGCCATAATTCGATATCAACGAAAATTATATAACAACAAATTCACAACATCGAATCGCTGTTATTGGATCAGTTGGCTATGTGATTTGGTCCTGATAACATGGTGTCTTTGTATCTAACGAATTTACCTATTTTTACTTCATTCGGATTTTGGCCCGGATTAAAAGAAAAATAGCCATAACAATTGGTGTTGCCAAGTATGACTTAAGCTTCAGTTTTCACTCAATTCTTGTTGGTCTGTTATATACCTTCAACCCCAAAAAAATATGACCCAACTTTAACGTCGGCTCCAATTTGACAAATCGCTTTCTTCTTATGGGATACCATTTGTCTCTACAATTCTTTTTTGATGGACCCAGTTTTCTTATCACAAGTTGTAGCCCAAGCTTTTTAGGTTTTAACGATTTTACTCTAATCTTATGTTAAATCAACATTTGAGTCAAAATCGACATTTCTAATCTTTACAAATAAAGTCTACTTTATTTAGTAATCAGCTAAGAAACAAACAAGACCTACTATTATTATTATTCTCATCCCCATGCTTAACAACTTTAAGGCTAGACTCATTTACATATTTTTTGTTTGTTTTTCTTATCTATCCCATAAAAAGTAAAACCTAAAGTTATAATGTCTCAATAAATCGTTCTGCGATGATATACCATTAATTTGGATCCCACGATCCAGTTTAGATATCTTACTTATATACAAAGATCAGAAACAGATTATGGTCCCAAATTATATTTAAATAATCTTTTTAACATCTTACATCAATTTCTATTTGATCAATTTTTAATTGACTATAGGTTTTGCTGTTTCTTGTTTCTTTTGTGAACAACATACATCATGTCAAATTTAAAATCAGGATGATGCAGACTCAACAACCAGACTTAACACATTTGGTTACATTTGTTTTGTTTCCACTCACCAAAACAGTTGTTACAAATCGTGGCCTTAAATTTTGTTACATTTTACATATTAAAACAGTTGTTACAGCTATTTATTACAACAAGCATGTAAAAAGGAAAAGCCATCGTATTTATTAACCGAAAAAAAAACTGAGAGAGAGAGAGAAGAGTGTCTTTAATCGTATGATACAGACACTTGTGACTTTAATAAAGTCATTGGCGTTGCTTTGTCGTTTTCTCGCGACAAATTTTTTGACACGACCTCTCCTAATTATCCACCTCTGTCTTTTTCCTTTTTATATTTTTCTCTGCCAAAACACAAACTTTTTCTCCAATTTTTTTTTTTATAAAAGAATCTCTATTTTGTGACACCAAATTTTTTTTGAAAAATAAAACTAGTTTTTGTTTCTTTTTGGTGTTTTTGCCTAATTTGTTGTGTTATATATATATCAGTAGGTATGGACATAAATGGGATAAAATAGCTGGGAATAATAAATGAATAGTAGAAAACAAAGAATTAGTTAATATATATGATCGCTATTGAAAGTGCAAGAGCTACTACCCAGAAAGTAGTTCAGACGATGAACACTATTACTTCAGATAGTAATATAGGTACTGTTTCAGAAAACGAACACAATAACTCATGGATCCTTTTCACAAGAATATATTACTAGATCAATCATAAAATGTACTTACAAGTTCCATTCAATAACCTCAATCTAGCCTAATTGTTCACAGACTTATACAAAGTCTATAGTGAACATAACACTATCTTTAGCCCTTTTGATCAGGATCTCTTATAAGAACAACCCTAAACCCTTTTTGCTAAGAAATATGCTATCAAATTGTATTTTTTCATACACCCACATTTTCCACTCCTCTCTATACACAATAGGAAGACGGCTAAACCTAACCCTTGATCACCACTCCAAAAAGATATTCATATCTTTGGGAAATATTCACCATTTCCTTATTCTTAGCCAAGAGATAAGGAAAGTCTTTAAACTCCTTGCTCCTCTTCAAGGAACTCGTCTAGGTCAGCTACACATCATTGGCACGTGCATATTAGTTTGCACTCCATGATCCAACCCATTTCTCCAAGCCCACGAAGCTTGACACTCAACTATGTTCGCCTAAAGCACTTCGTAACTGCTTCACATTCAGTTGCATCTTCATGTTTAAGTTACTTTACCATTAGCTTCTCACTCCTTATATGAACACTTGTATCAACTCATAGTGAATTCTAAAACTCATTCAACATGCACTAACAGTGATTGGTTGGATTGTAGTAATTTTCTACAATTCTTTTTACAAAAATTATATTTGTTTTCCAATTAGATTTTAAGTATTTTAATAGATTTATAAAAGAAATTATGCTTCCACAATTACAACCGAGAACAGAATAATACGTAGAAAAAATCTAAGATAAACATAACTACGGAAAATATTAAAAAATCGTTAGATAAAAAACTAGTAAAATAAGATAATCAAAAACTAAGACCATTATTCTTTTTCTAGGGATTTTTTATTAAACTTGTGAATTGCATACTATAAACCCTTGGATTCTTGTATATATAAATCTCATAAACTCCAATACTACTTAAAAAATTTATAATGTTTTTTTCTTTCCGTTCTAATTGCACTGTATTATTCCTAGCATAATCTCTAGACTAGTTATGTTAGGACTTAGGACCTAGCTCCTTTTGATATCAACACAAATTGGCAGTCACTTTGACAATATAAACCAAGTGCAAATCCGATCTTTCTAATAATAAAATTACGTTATAATAAGAAAACCCTAATAAGGAGAACCAGATGGTTTGTGAAACAATCAAATTAAAGACAATTAAGCTTCGCTACGTGGATGAACGAAGGCCACAAATGCGAGGTCACTCAAATATTTTCATGCGCATTTGAACACAAGACCATCTTGATGCCTATCAACTCATCATTTACCGGCGAAACTAAGTACAATTCCAACCAGAAAACCAAATTGGAGATCAAATAATGTAAATGCAATCGATTTTAGTAGATATATAAAAAGTTGACTATAAAATCAATTGTTTTACCGGAACAAGACCCTCACAATAAAAATGTGACATATATTGCGAAAAACAAATTATTAGTAAGATTGTTTTAGTTAACAAGATAAATCAATCGAATGTTACATAATGAAATGGATGCATATAAGTTTTTTGAAATATCGACTTTATTAGTAGATTATTTTAGTTAGGAAAGAAACATGAAAAAGATATATACGGTCCATTCTTTCTTTTTTTCTACAAAATTAAAAGATAATCTTTGACTAGAATTAAAGCTATGATCAGCAGACAGAAGAATATGGTAAATGGGGTATCATTAGGATTAGGAGATTACACGTTTCGAGTTGTGATTCGATATTAGAATAAAAAATATATATTTCTAATCAGGATTTGAATATTAGTTAACTACTAAAAAAGAAAAAATAGTGGAATATCAAGTTTAGTTTTAGAAAGAGTTTGTTGCCAATAAAATAAGATAAATAATTATAAAAAAAAGTGGGGCCGAATGGTAAGCAAATATCAAGGGGGGTATTTGTTAGTTGTTGGGAACTCAGTCACTCAGAGACTCAGAAGGGACTCATTCTTTCTCCCTCTCCCATCCCATCACTCAGAAACTATAAAATTATAATCCCCATACAAAAAAAAATTCCAATATAATGTTAAGGAAATTTATCCAAAATAACTAAATATAAAATCGTAATTACATTATCCTTAAATGTGACCAAAAAGGGTACACAACTACACATTCCATTTTTAAAAAATAATTTGTTGAATGGATTGCTAAAAGAAATTTGAATGAGTAGTAAATAGAATAGACAAATGGTGAATGGATCATCATACGTTATCCTACTAATAAACACATCAATTTAGTTGAAAAACAAGATAGAAAAAGAGAAAATGCTGAATAGAGATATATTTTCATGAGTTACTATTCGTGATTCAATTATATTTTCATTTTAGTATTTCTTCAAAGAAATAGAGATATATTAGTTGGTTTTAAAACAAACTTTAAAAGTAACGTATTTTTGTTGATGTGGTTTTTTAAATAGAATACTTTAGTTTATGAATAACAAAATGCTGAATTTCATATTATTTGTCTCAAAAAAAGAAAGAGGAAAAAGCGCTTTTGTTACAAAATTGAAAAGAGCCTACCCTTCTGTCTTTAGCCGGTTGGTTGGCTCTTAACAACGATATGAAAAGAAATACAACAAAAAAGCAAATTAATTTTTCGAATAAAAACCAAAATCAAAGAATACATTACATCAAAAAAGAAAGAACAAAGAAAGATTCCAAACGGATACTGGTTTCTTTGTAAGAGTATGCCAAGAAAAAGAAAAATCAATTTGTGCATTTCATTCCTGATAAGTGATAAGTTAAGAAAATTACATTTCTAAATGAAGAAAAAGTTTTTTGTGCGTAAGTGGTCAAGTAACCCAATAAAATAGGGTTTGATTTGAATCTAGTTAAATGTTTAGTTAACTCATTCATAAAATAATTAGTCGGACGACTTACGTTGGTTGTGGTTTGGTCCAATTCTAATCATTAGCCCCATCCTCCGATGCTAACTTAGATCACCCAAAATTACTAAATTATTATATAAAAATATTATATGGTTAATTGTTTTTGTATTTTATTTCATTATACACTCCAATCAATGGACATTTTTTCATTAGGTTACAAATAGCTATTAAAATCAGCTGACCACTTCTAACGGTGGGGTTCTAAAGAGGAGAAAAACACATAAAAGAATTTCAAACAAAAAAACTATTAGAATTTCATGAGAAACTATATCAACATATATCCTTCACTGATCAACTTTTTGTTTAAAGTTAAAATTTAAATACATAAACTAAATTATATTAAAAATATTATTATTTTATTACTAAAAACCCTAAATAGGTATTTTCACCTATGGAGATGTTCTTATATAAATATTAATAACTACTCCCTCCGTTCCAAAAAGATAGATGTTTAAGGTTATGCATACTTATTAAAAAAACGCAGTGATTTCTACGATTTATAGCTTCCAATAAAGTTTAACCAATAGTATTTCAGTATTTGTTTTGGAATTTGTAAAAGTACATAGAAAACAGTAAAAACTCTATCTTTTTGAAACAAATTTTTTTTTATTTTTTTTTATTTTTTTTTATTTTTTTTTATTTTTTAGGAACAGATTTTTATCTTTTAGGAACAGAAAGAGTATTAATGTATATATATATATATGTAAATCCATTTATTTTACCAACAAAAACTTGGAAAAATAGCACACACAAATACTAATGAACTTTTTGTGTGTGTAAACGTGTGTATACTAATTTAATTGTAGTTGTAAATAATTGTTAGATATTATTGGGAAACACACAAAAAAAAGGCGAAAGAGAGAGTGTAGGTGTGGGTTCTGTTCTGTCTTGGCTTTGTCTCCCCCGCTTATCTCTCTCTCTTTCTCTCTCCACTAAATTCGCTTTTTTACTCTCTTTTTCTCCATCTGCATTTTATCTCATGTCTGTTCCCTCTTCTCAGTACTTGCTCATGGAGGAACAAGAATCTTACTTTGAAACCCCTGTTCTCATTTGATACCCTCTCTTCTCTCTCTCTCTCTCTCTCTCTCTCTCTCTCTCTCTCTTATTACTTATCATTTGATACCTCTCTCTCTGGTTCTTTCTTGTGAAATTCACCTGTAAAGAAGAGGGCTTATGTCACTTCAAGAACGAAGTCTGCAAACTTTCTTTTGATGGGTTTTACTAGCTTCGTTGTAATTTGATTAAAAAAAAAAACTTTTTTTCCTGTTTTTGTTGTCTCTTTGCTCATACCATGGAATTTGACTTGAATACTGAAATTGCGGAGGTGGAAGAAGAAGAGAATGATGATGTAAGAGTAAGGATTGAAAAGGGTAGGCTTGGAATTTTACCATCATCTTCTTCATCATGCTCTTCTGGTTCATCATCATCATCATCTTCTACTACTACAGCTTCTGTATCTTCCATATACTCTGAGTTATGGCATGCTTGTGCTGGTCCTCTTACTTCACTTCCAAAGAAAGGCAATGTAGTTGTGTATTTCCCACAAGGTCATTTGGAGCAAGATGCTATGGTTTCTTATTCATCTACTCTTGAAATCCCTAAATTTGAACTTAACCCTCAAATCTTCTGCAGGGTGGTTAATGTTCAGTTGCTTGTAAGTCTCTGTTACCTAACAAACATTCCTTTTGTGTTCTTTCTTATGTACTATTATTGAACAAGTTCTGTTTCACTAATTGTGGTAATTGTTTCCAATTTTTGGTTTTCTTTTTGGGGGAAATAAGGCTAATAAGGAAACTGATGAGGTCTATACTCAAGTTAGTCTGCTTCCACTCCAAGAGGTATATTCTTTTTAATGTTTGGCAATTTAATTCATGTTTGGAAGTTGTAGTTCCAGAATTTTAGTGAGATTTTACACTCTATGGTAGAAGAGATTGTGAATAGTTTTGTTTGTTCTCTAAGTGACTCAAACACATTATTTGTTTGAAAGGATCATAGTGAATTGAAATTTTTGGTCTTCTTGAATTTGCATTTTAATCTCAGTGAGGTTAATATGTTGAAAGAAATATCTTGTGTTTTTATAGTTTTCGATGCTAAATGCGGATGGGAAAGAGGTGAGGGAGTTAGGTGGGGACGAAGAGAGGAACGGAATCTCAACTATCAAACGAACACCTCATATGTTCTGCAAAACCTTAACAGCTTCTGACACTAGCACCCATGGAGGCTTCTCTGTACCTCGAAGAGCCGCTGAAGATTGTTTTGCTCCTCTTGTATGGTTCTGTGAAGTTTTTCTTCATTTTGTTCAGGAGAGGTTTTAACTTCTTGTTATAAGCCTTATTTGTGAAATTTTCATGGATGTTAGGACTACAAACAACAGAGGCCATCTCAAGAGCTCATTGCAAAAGACCTCCATGGAGTAGAGTGGAAGTTTCGGCATATTTATAGAGGTGTCTCCGGTTGAGTTAGTTATTGTTGGTTTCTTTTTTTGTCAATGATACTCATATGTTAAGTTCTGTCTCTTTGTAATATAGGTCAGCCAAGGAGACATCTGCTCACCACTGGTTGGAGTATATTCGTTAGTCAAAAGAATCTCGTCTCTGGTGACGCGGTTCTCTTTCTGAGGTAACTATAAGATTTATGTTTATCATATGCTGAAGTAGAGCAATGGTGTTTCCTTCTGCTTTTGGTGGTTTGAAGCTATTGATCTAAATATGTTACATTCATTACTAAGATTATTGTGTTTATAGAGACGAAGATGGAGAGCTGAGATTAGGTATCAGAAGAGCAGCACGGCCAAGAAACGGACTTCCTGATTCAATCATTGAGAAGAATTCATGTTCAAACATTCTGTCTCTTGTGGGTAATGCTGTGTCTACCAAAAGCATGTTTCATGTATTCTACAGTCCACGGTAAAATAAAACGAAAAACTGCCATTAGATGATTCTTAATTTGCTTAAAAAGGAAAAATATAATGTTGGTTCATGGGTTCATATACAGTGCGACACACGCAGAGTTTGTGATTCCGTATATGAAGTATATCACAAGCAACAGGAATCCGATTAGCATTGGCACACGATTCAGAATGCGATTTGAAATGGAAGATTCTCCTGAGAGAAGGTATTGTTGCTTTCTTGTTTCTTTCTTTGTGTTGTTGCCAGCTAATTTTCTTGAAGAGGAAATTTACATCCTTGTTTTATTGCAGATGTGCTGGTGTAGTGACTGGCGTCTGTGACTTGGACCCGTATAGGTGGCCAAACTCAAAATGGAGGTGCTTGTTGGTGCGTCCTCTCTCATCTATTAACGTGTAGATTTTTTTCCTTTTGTATGAATTTTGTTGTTAAATCTTACACAATTGTTTGGTAGGTGCGATGGGATGAGTCTTTTGTGAGTGATCACCAAGAAAGAGTTTCCCCTTGGGAGATTGATCCCTCGGTTTCTCTCCCACCCCTAAGTATTCAGTCATCTCCAAGGCCTAAAAGACCATGGGCAGGTCTACTGGATACTACTCCAACAGGGAACCCCATAACCGGTAAATTAAAAACACATCTCTTGTCGTTGGTAGATATACTTTTGCAAATAGTTATGCGTTTTTGTTATGATTGATTACTGTTCTTGGTTGAAGCAGAAAGGGGTGGTTTTATGGACTTTGAGGAGTCAGTTAGACCCTCTAAGGTCTTGCAAGGTCAAGAAAATATAGGTTCTGCATCACCCTTACAGGGATTTGATGTTATGAACCGCCGGATACTGGATTTTGCGATGCAGTCTCACGCAAATCCAGTTCTTTTATCGGGTAGAGTGAAGGATCGATTTGGTGAGTTTGTAGATGCTACAGCCCTGGACCCAGCTTGTTCAGGTGTTATGGACCTGGATAGATTTCCAAGGGTCTTGCAAGGTCAAGAAATTTGCTCGCTTCGATCATTCCCTCAAATGGCTGGTTTCAGTCCAGCTCCTGCTTCAGGAAAACCTAATCTTGGATACACTGATCCTTTTGCTTATCAAGCCAATAAGTCAAGTTTCTATCCGCTAGCATCACAAGGGATTAGGAGTACTCATATTCCATATCAGAATCAATATAATGCGGGAGACAAGTCTTCGGGTCTCCCTTCTCGCGCAATAAACTTCGGTGGAGAGACTGGAAAGTTTGATGCACAAAATGAAGGTGGCCTACCGAAGAATGTTACCGCTGATTTGCCATTCAAGATTGGTATGACGGGAAAGCAGAAAGGTGCCGACTTTAATATGAATGCTTCATCAGGCTGTAAACTTTTCGGATTCTCCTTACCCGTGGAGACACCTACATCTAACCCGCAAAGCTCGAGCAAAAGGATCTGCACAAAGGTAGAACCTTTTGCTTTATCATCTCTTTGGCTTATTCGAGCTGCATTTCAAAATATCTCTTCTAATGAATTCTTGTGTACAAAAGGTTCACAAGCAAGGAAGTCTGGTGGGGAGAGCCATTGATTTGTCCCGACTAAACGGGTACAATGATCTCCTTACTGAGCTTGAACGGTTGTTCAACATGGAAGGGCTTCTCAGGGATCCCGAAAAAGGATGGAGGATCTTGTACACCGATAGTGAGAACGATATGATGGTCGTTGGCGATGATCCATGGCAGTAAGTTCTTACCTATCTTCTAAAAGCTCAATCATAACTTTTTAGCTGGTAACTTGAAATTGGAATGTTTTGGCATGGACAGTGATTTCTGCAATGTGGTGTGCAAGATCCACTTATACACGAAAGAGGAAGTGGAGAATGCGAATGACGATAACAAGAGTTGCTTAGAACAAGCAGCTCTTATGATGGAAGCATCAAAGTCATCTTCTGTGACCCAGCCAGATTCCTCTCCAACGGTCACTACGGTTTGATATTAACAAACCAGAAAGAGGCTTCTTTTAAAATTTGTGCTTAAGTGTGTTTTGCTTACAAAAGACATAACAAAGACTTCAACTTGATCTTTGTCTTGGAACCTGTCTGTGTGTTTGTTTTGTGTTTCTTCTCGTCTCCGTGGATATGGATTGTGGTCTTAAATTTGCAATTGATGTGGTGCATTGGATTCTCCTGATTTTTTCTTATAAAATGTGCAAATCTTAGTATTACGTTTTACCTTGAAAAAAACTTCTATCGTATTTTTGTAAGAGAAAAAGAGGTTGAAGGTTACTTCCATCTTTTAGTGCTTTTCTCAGTTATTGAGAAATGAGAAGATACAGTTTGTACATAGTTTAGATACAGATGTAAATTTCCTTTTGTTATAGATTTCCTTTTCATAATTATCTCTAATTTAGGGTTTGAACTTGCATAAAAGGTATTTTGCCTATGTGAATGAATAAAACTAGAAAACCTTTCATATCTCTTTGGTTTCTCGACTATTTTTCTTGTATATATCGTTAATGATATTTACTTTTCATACGCAGATTTTTTTCGACTTATGTAGAGGCAAAAAATAAAAAATAAAAGAATGTAGAGGCATTCCAAGTTGACATAGAAAAGGCATTGCTTAATTGAATAAATATAAATAAAATAAATAAATAGTTGGTTTATACATCTTTGGTTTTTTTTTCTTTAAATCAAACTACTATTAAAAAACAACACCTTAGTTAGTAATCTAATTAGGTGGAAAGTTACTTACATAAAAAAAAATAGTATACAAAATGTAAAGCATACTGAACAAACCAAATAGTCCGCTTTTCAATTAGTTGAACGAGAAACTAAAAATAGGGAAATAAAAGAAAATCATACTCTCTGAACTTTGATGAAAGAATGGAAAAGACTGGACGATGTCAACTAAATTTGAACAGTCAATCTCAAAATCGTCTCAATCTTCCATCCTATTTTCCAGCATACATGATATCCCCATATTAAAGTTTTCATCTCCAAATATAGTGGGGATCTCTGATGGCTCAGTTCTTAAGAACATAGTAGCATTGTTTGTTCTTCTTGAAGACATGACCATCCTATTTCTGAAAATGAATTTATTTCTTTCCATAACCCATCATCCTAGTAACTTTGTTGGGTCGGAATCAGGGTCATTGTTTGATTCTCCTTCCTTAGATCTATTATTATCTTTGTTGAACAAAGTTAAGCATCAGTCCAAGATAAAATTTCATGTTCCGCCAATTGAAAGATATATAGCCGGTGATTCGGTATCGACCCCTTAAAACATTTTTTATTATTTGATTTTCATATATAACATAACGACCAGAAAAATAAGTCACAAACATCGTTGTTGATATCACCCTTTGATATCCTCCAAAATAAGAAATCCATATTTGTATAAACCGAAGAGTATGGGAATGACTCCCTTCCTCTAAGACTTAATAATAATGCAAGAGCTATGAGACACTCAAATAAAACATGATTAATTGATTCTTCTACTATTTTGCATTCTCAAACATAAAGACTCTAAATAGTGACCAGAAAAAGGGAAAAACATTTATAGGGAACATTAAATTCCTCTCAATTCTTTAAAAATTACACCATTTATAAGAATTTTTTGATACCTATGATTCCTCTTCATTCTTCCTCCCCCAGAAAAATTATAGAACAAAATTGTTTTTTATCAAAATTGATAAGGAACAAGAGGAACTATTTTTTTTCACAATTCTTTTCCATTTCTCAAATTTTTGTTCCTTTCTATTCTTTTCGTTCTTTTTTTCCCGTCATTCCTTTTGTTTCTCTACTGGTCATCAGTTAGAGCCAAAGTAGAACAATTGATCTCTAGTTGATTTAACTTTGATAAAACTATCATAAACCCGGACACAACTTACCATATAAAGTGCTTAATCTTTAAAGGACATTTTAATTTCTATAAGTGGGCTTCTAAACCCGTTAAACTCAGTTCTCCGACCATGATGGCTTCCCGGTGTTTCTCTAATTCACAGGACAACCAATATCCTGATTTGAAAGTAAGACATTTTCGGTTTTTTTTATATAATGTTTTTATGAACTTTACTTTTGTCACCATTTTTACAATTCTTTTTTAAGAACGGACTGACATATGTTGAATAATCTTGAGGAATCACATACTAACATTTAATATTTTGATTTTCTTTTAAAGAGAATATTAATTTTAATTTATTACAATTTCTATATATTAGAATTGGATATTTATCATTTTAGAAATATTTCATAATCTCTGTATTTTATCAATATAAGGTATGAAATAAACGGAAAATAATGTAATGTTGCCATTTGATTTGTTACAATGTCCCAAAATACGTGAGATGTACATGATACAGTTGTGAACATAGTTGTGTACATAGAATTTTTCACAATTCTTTTTTTTGCACGTGTATTTTAAAACATATATGTACATACATTTGATTATGATTACAACTGTTATTTTTATGTGAAAATTCTGCAGTTACACAAAAGATGCATAAACATATGACATATCCATGGTCGACTCTTGTACATTTTTTCCTCCAAAATATAGCCTTATATTAAAAAGAAACTAATTTCTTTTTTAATTTATTACTTTCAATTAAAATAAAACAAAATAGTAAGAAGAAATATTGAGAAAAAATGTAACACCACCATAACTCTGAAGAGAAGAAAGTGCTTGGTCTAGAGACAGATTAGACCTAACATATTAAGAAGAAATGAGGGGAAAAAACATGACATATTAAGAAGAAATGAAGGAAATAATTTGCAAGATATTAAGAAAGAAAGAAAAACATATTAAGAAAAAATGAGATAATAAAATACAATGTATTAAGATAAGAAATGAGGAAACAAAATACAACAGTCTAAGAAGAAATGAGGAAATAAATAAAGACAACCTAAAACAAGTTTTTGGTTGGATCACATAACAAAGGATCAACAGTGACCAGGCCCAGGGTGAGGAGGATGACCATGGTGATGATTCTCATAGTCAGAGATGTTCTCTGTCTTGAAGCTGAGGTTTTGGCTCTGATTCTGGTTGCTGTGCACATTGTACTCCGGAACAAATCCCTCACTAACATTACCATTGTTTCCAAAATGTAATGCATGATTAGGGAGAACCATATTCTGATTGGTGAATGCATTCAAGTTCACCATTCTTCTTTGACCAAACAGGTCTACATCAGGGTTGGTATTACTACCACCATCAATCCCAAAACCAGCAGCATTACTAGAACTTGCACCATAGTAGTTCTGATGAGGAACATTTGCTTGAAAAAAATTGGAGGCTGCGCGTGTAACCGCCTCCTTCAGATTATCAAGCTTACCTTGGAACACATTGAGCTGACCGAAGGTAAGTCCGTCCGTGCCATTTTCCCACCAACGGTCAGACGATTTAGCCTTTTCTCTCATCATTTTCAACTCTTCATTCTTCTTCTTCTCATATTCTAATTGGTTCATCACCTGCAGATATAATTGTTCTAATTTTAAAAACTTTATTTTGAAAATTCGAATTACATGTAAAAATCCATTTGATAATATCTCAAATATATTCGTCGAAAAAGTAAACATATATAAATTGAGAATATTTGTATAATTCAATCTGAATATATGAAATTATGTCATTAATTTTCATATAGTACAACATATCACTGGCATTTTTCCAACATATCATGAGCATATAAATCTATTCTAAACATAGAAAAAATATCGATAAAAAATTATTTTATTATAACCGTGTGAATCGTAATTCATTTTACCTGTAAATATCAATTTGGTAATATCCAAATTAATTCCTTGGTAAAATAAACGTATACAGATTAAGAATATTGAAATGATGCAACCTAAATATATAAATAAGAATAAATTTATGTCATTAATTTTCATACCATATTATTTTTAAAATATCACTAGCATTTTTCTGATATATCAGGAGTATATAATTCTATTCTAAATACGGAGTAATTTTAATATATTTAATAATTAAATATAACCCTGAGAATCAAGGTTTTATGATTTATATAAAACATAATAATGTTTTAAATCACGATAAAAAAAGAGAGGTTGATTTGACTAAGAAGAGTTATGAAAAAACCTCAGTAAGATGGTCGTTCAGATCTCGAACGACTGAATTCCGACGGGCATCTGCAAGTTGCATGTTGTTATGTTGGTGAGGAGGTGGAGGTGGAGGGTTATTGTTTAAGAATCGGTCAATCACAGTTTCAACATTTGGATGACCAAAAGAAAAAACTTTTCGACCAGGTGAGAACACAATCATGGCGATTTCTGCACCACAAAGTGTGCAAAGCTCACTAGCCTTTTTGAATAGCCCAGCTCTTCTTTTTGAAAAAGTAACTTGAAGGTTACTTTCATTTTTCATTTTGACCATCTCTATCTTTTGACGACCTTTGCTTTTCTTCACCATTTTTATTGGTGTTAGAGAAAACAAAAGATAGATTGGTGTTTGCCGAATGAAAATTTTATGTATTTATAGCAAAATATTACAGACCCATGGTTAATATTTTTAATAGTATAAGGGTAATTTTAACTTTAATTTATTATATTTTATATTTGAATACTAATTTTACCATTTTGAGACATTTCAATATCTTCATATTCTATCAAAATAAGGTATGCAATTTAAATTAATTTGACTATTTTTGGTTTTTATTTGATTTGTTACAATGTATCAAAATCTGCCAGAAAGATACACCTTTTATTATTTGTCATATTTTCTTATCTATCTATAAAATCTTTAGAAAGAAATTAAGATATAGTGACACACATACACATCTAGATAGATAGAAATGTATACATATATATATATATATACTATTTAATTATTTGTTATATTTGTCTATTTTTAATATATATAACATTGAAAAAATCATTAGTAAAATTATAATTATTTTAAATCGGTGACGAAAATTGAAAGCCGATATCGATACTAACTAGCACAAATGTTTTGCCAATTGTGAAACAAAATAACTCGGAAATTCTACTGATTTATGACATATATTGGCGATAAATATATTCCGTTACAATTCTATCGGGTTACATTCATGATCATTATTTCAATGGCTATTGACGATTGATTGATTATTGATATATAGTGAAAAATACTTATGATGAAAATGGTAATAAGTTTTCTAAGCAGTTATAACTATGTCATCCATTGCGATCGATCTGAAATGAATATGTATATATGAGATAGGTCGAACTATGAATTACTTTGTCACATTTTGTACAAAAAGAACTCTTCTCTCATTATTATTGAAGGAGAATTTCAAAAATACCACTTTTGAATTACGTTTTTTCAAAAATATCACTATGAGTTGTTCATTTTCAAAAATGTCATAAATTAATTATTTTTTTACCCTAAAATCTAAAAATTCTAAACATTAAAATTTATTTTGACCCTAACGAACCCTAACCCCTAAAAATTAGGGGGGATTGGTTTAATATTCCAAAAAAATTATAAAATTTGAAAACTAAACCGTGTTTTGAAAAATGACCTTTTTGTTGAAAAAATGAAAAATATCATGATTTTATATTTAAAAGAAAAAAGCTTTTTTCGAAATTAATTTTGGGCAATTTCCAAAAATACCACTTTTTAAGTTTTTTTTCCAAAAATACCACCATAAAGTTTTTTTTCCAAAAATACCACATTTTTTTCAAAGTTCCAAAAATACCACTTTTTTAAAAATTCATTTCTAACATTCAAAACAAAACCCTAAACCCCAAACCCTACCTCCTAAAACTATACCCTAATTTTGGAATAGTTAACCCAAACCCAAAAAATTTAAATTCTAAACCTTAAAAATCAACTTTTAAAAAAGTGGTATTTTTGGAATTTTGGAAAAAAATGTGGTATTTTTGGAAAAAAAACTTTAAAGAGTGGTATACGAGGGAATTCCTCATTAATTTTTATGATTTGTTTTGATTTTTCTTAAACCCCTAAACCAAAATACTAAACCTAAACCCCAACTATTAAACCATAAACCTAAATACTAAACCTTAAACCCTAAATACTAAACCCTAAATCCCAAATAGGAAACCCTAAACCCTAAACCCCAATCCTAAACCCTGAATCCAATTTATTATATGGGGTTTAGAGTTTAGAATTGAGGCTTTAGGATTTAGGATGTTGGGTTTAGGGTTTAATATGTTGGGTTTAGAGTTTAGGATCTATGATTTAGGGTTTAGGGTTTAGTTTGTTGGGTTTTGGGTTTAATATGTTGGGTTTAGGTTTTAGTATTTAGGGATTTAGATTTTAGATTTTTAGGATTTAATGATTTAATTTAATAATTTTAATGAGATAATATTAATTGTTTTAACTGTTTTATTCTCCTTTTATCATTGATTTTTATTATTAAAACATTATAAGTATGAAAAATATTATTTTTTCAAAGATTTGAAAAGAGAGATTAGTTTTCAAAACAAACAAAATTTTGGTAATATTCTTACAAATTTCCTCTAAAAATTAAAGCTTAACATAACATAGTTAGCCTAAACATAAATGATATTTTGAATAAATAATATTTTTAAAAATGGCATTTTTGCTTTTTGCATTTTTGTAAAGTGACATCTCAAATGTGGCATTTCTTGAAAATCTCCTTATTAATTATTGTTAATCTATATATATAATTATAATTATAATTTAGATAATGTAATTATCATCCAAAAACATCTTTTATTTTTGAAAGAGTAAATTTTAAAAATTTAGACCCAGTAAAAAACAATTACAATAAATTGTACATGTAGCATGAATTTAGTTAATAAAATGTTTTCCAAAATAATGTTCTTTTATGAAGATAGAAAACTTGGTTATCCATGTGTTAAAATGCAAAAAAAAGATACCATGAAATTATACTTTAAATAAATATTATTATGGGTTTAAAACAATTTACTTCTTTTAGACCGTCATAGAGCATATGGCTTGGATCTGATCGGTTTCTTCTTCAGCAGAGCCGCTTAAAAGTGTTTCTCTTCGCCTCGGATGTGGAGTTTTCACCATCTTTGGGTTCTATCTCTTTGCAATCTTATCAAGATCGTCTCTAGATATGTCGGAGCAGTGTATGAAGATAAGGTTACATCGCATCTTTTTTATCATTGGAGCAAGGAGGGTTATGAATTTTTAAACGTTTGGTGAATCGTCTAGTCCCGGATGAGCTTCGACGTGTTCTCAAGGATCTCTGACGTTAATCATTTTGTTTGTCGGAATTGCTACCTTATTGCTTTAGTGTTTCTTTCAAGTATATGTTAATTAGCTAGTTTCGTCTCTTGGACATCATACCCATCTTTTGGGTTTGTAGATCGTTTGTGTGTTATTTCTGGCATTTTCGATGTTGAATGGTATCCACCATCTTTAGATGACAAAAAAAGAGAACCTATGGCTTGGTTTTTCTATTCCCGTTGTCTTTGTTTAGTTGTCGAAATGGGTTCCCTTAGCTTTAGATTTATGAGGTACATTTTTGTTGTAATGGGAGGGTTATTTGGTTTCTTTGTGGTTGTGTTGATTTGAGATTTGCTTATTTTGGTTTTAACTTTGTAATAGACCGTAAGCTTTGTAATTTTCTATCTCGTTTTGGCTTTCGGTGCTCATATAACAAAAACTTAAAATAAGAACCTATGGCAACCTTTAGTTATAATAAATAAAACTAAAAATAACTCATGTTGAAAGTTAATATCGAAAACTACCTTCATATCTTTAATAAATTTTTTAATTAAAAGTTTTATTGTTTTTGAAAGGCTTTATGTGGAAGCTTACTTGGCCTAATGGTTGCTAATGGTTGCTAATGACTTTAAATATTTGAATCCCATAAGATGTGATTTATTATTATATTTACAGATTAATGGAGAAAACTATTATTATATTTACAGATTAATGGAGAAAAACTGTAGGAGATCTTCAGCGTGGGGCAAAGCTATATAAAGTTTTACCTAGTTCCTAATAATCAAAATTGAAAACATTTCATTATCCTAAATCAATGGGTGGATTAAATTTAAATTTTAACAATATGTATGATGGAAATATGAGATATCAACTATTTATATTAAACATTAATATAATGAAACCAAAACCATAATACTCGAAATATATCCCCTACAAAAATTTAGAATAACCTAATTGAGAATTCTTCACCTCTTCATCCTAAATTTTATTTCGGCTACATAAAGCTACCAAGCAACCATATATCATTGACCATGATCATCCTAAATTTAGTGTTTTCGTTTCTATTTCGCCGCTTGTTGTTCTTCTTCTATCTATTTTCTTGATGATTTTTCTTTCGGGTGTCTAAATAAGAGAATACAGCATAAGTTAAAGTCTTAAACATAGCTTATAAACTTTGGTTCTCGATTTAAAGTTTACGGTGAATGAGACATAATGTATATTAGGGATATGCAATGTCCCAGAACACGAAAATTAGACTGAGGATTTCTTCGAACAAGCAGACAAGAAAGTGACCTCCAAGCTGATTGACTTTGATGGGTTAGCAAAGATTAAAAAAAATATATATCAATCAAAAAAAAAAAAACATCCTCTCACACTTTCATTGGTCTCCTTTGGACCTAAAACTAATATAGAAGTCAAAAATATTGTGATTTCTCATATATTTAAGGGATAATTACTCAAAAGACCTTCTTAGATATATGGTTTACTCAAAAGACCTTTATATGTTTGAGCTCTAATTTTATTTCTAAAAAAGGTTACAAAGACCTTTAAAAAATGGCAAAACCGTTTATTAGCGGTTTTGCCACTAAAAAAAAAAAAACTGAACATATAAAAAAAAAGGAAAAAAAAAACCTAAACGCAAAAAACGTTCTTCTTCTTCACTTTCTGCGTAACCGTCGATTTTGGCGATTGTTCAAGCGACGTTGATTTGACGGTAAGTTTCGATTTCTTTAATGAGTTTTCGCCTTCTCTATCCATGACGAGTATTCGGTAAGGAGTTTTTACGGAATTTGAAGTAAATTTTGCGTCCGTCGGTTTTAGGTTTTCGAAATTCCGGCGAAGCAAAGTTCCGTCAAGCGGTGGGTTATCGATTTCGTGCATTGAAAAGAGGTATTCAGTTTATTCTAACCGTTTTTGGTTTGGTTTGTGGAAGTCTTGTACGATTGACGAAAACCCTAATCTGGAATCTGTATATTTATTTCAGTTTCGGTTGTGAAAACCCAGATTCCGGTGTCGATATTCGCAGATAAAGTAAGAGAAAAGATTGGTATCGTAGATTTGTTAATCTCTGTGGTGGTAGATTTATTTTAAGTAGCGGTAGATTTATTTTATGTGATGGTAGACTTATATTTTATGTGATGGTAGACTTATTTTTTGTTTAATGGGACTTATTTTTTGTTTGATGGTAGACTTATTTTCTGTTTGATGGTAGACTTATTTTTTGTTTGATGGTAGACTTATTTTCTGTTTGATGGTAGACTTATTTTCGTTTGATGGTAGACTTATGTTTGTTTGATGGTAGACTTATTTTCTGTTTGATGGTAGACTTAATTTTCGTTTGACGGTAGATTTATTTTCTGTTTGATGGTAGACTTATTTTCATTTGATGGTAGACTTATTTTCGTTTGATGGTAGACTTATTTTCGTTTGATGGTAGACTTATTTTCGTTTGATGGTAGACTTAATTTTCGTTTGATGGTAGATTTAGTTTCTGTTTGATGGTAGACTTATTTTCATTTGATGGTAGACTTATTTTCGTTTGATGGTAGATTTATTTTATGTAATGGTAGATTTATTTTTTGTTGAAGAATTATTTTACTTTTGCATTTGATGGTATATTTATTTTGTTGTGATGGAGACTTATAATTACTGATATGTGCAGATATGACTTCCTCGATTGTGCGAAAGATATATCCATCGAGAAGGTTTCCGGCTGGATTGTCACCATCGGGGCAAAGAAGCATGCATCACAATTGCATGTTGCACGACTTTGAGAAAATGGGGGAAGCGGTTGGTGAAGACGTGTACAATGATATAATGAATAATTCCTCAGTTGGAATAATTCTGAAGCTTGCTGCACGGAAATTCAATTTCTCAGGTGCGACGGTGACTCATTTCCTCTCAAAGCAATTGAAAACTGCAAGGTTCTATGAGATGTGGTCCTTGTTTGGTGGTCGGCCTGTTAGATTTTCGTTGAATGAGTTTGAAGAGGTAACCCAGATGAACTGTGGTGAGGCTGATGCAAATGATGGTTGGGACATTGACCACACAGTTTTGGGAAGAAATTGGTGTCCTAGTTGGGGAGGGACCAAAGTGGTCTGAGCTGTTGGTCCTGTTTGAAAAAATCAGGACGTGGAGTGAGGAGAAGAAGAGAATGATAACTTTGTTGTTTATTTTGCATGTTGGAGTGTATGGTTACGCTCGTGATAGTAGAATCCCTTTGAAAGCTGCAAAAAGGGTGATGGATCCCGAGGCTTTCGAGAGGTATCCATGGGGACGAGTGTCCTTTGAATCTCTGATTTCGTCCATGCAAGTGACGGACATGAAAAAGATCACACTCCATGGGTGTGTTCATGCGTTGCTTGTTTGGATTTACGAGGCAGTTCCCATTTTAGGGGAAAGATTTGGGAAGAGAAGAGAAGGAGGTGTTCCTATGCTACGTTGGGGTGGAGGCCGAGGAAGGTACAACCTGGAACAGGTGATGGAGGAGGATAAGAAATCCTCCAACAACAACAAGGTAATTTCAGTTTGATGGTAGACTTATTTTTGTTTGATGGTAGAGTTACTGTCTGTTTGATGGTAGAGTTATGGTAGACTTATTTTTGTTTGATGGTAGACTTATTAGCTCTTTGATGGTAGACTTTTTAGGTCTTTGATGGTAGACTTATTTTCATTTGATGGTAGACTTTTTAGCACTTTGATGGTAGACTTATTTGTCTGTTTGATGGTAGACTTTTTAGCTCTTTGATGGTAGACTTATTTGTCTGTTTGATGGTAGACTTATTTGTCTGTTTGATGGTAGACTTATTTTTGTTTGATGGTAGAGTTACTGTCTGTTTGATGGTAGAGTTATGGTAGACTTATTTTTGTTTGATGGTAGACTTATTAGCTCTTTGATGGTAGACTTTTTAGGTCTTTGATGGTAGACTTATTTTCATTTGATGGTAGACTTTTTAGCACTTTGATGGTAGACTTATTTGTCTGTTTGATGGTAGACTTTTTAGCTCTTTGATGGTAGACTTATTTGTCTGTTTGATGGTAGACTTATTTGTCTGTTTGATGGTAGACTTATTTTCCTTTGATGGTAGACTTTTATTAATAATCTCTTTCTTTGTTTTTGCAATAATGTTCTTTATAGGTTCGTATCAGACACTTAGTGGTGAAGCCTCTCGAATTCATTTACCCTACATGGATTGAACTTATAGAGATGTTTGAACATTTTTCCAAATTCTTTTCTTAACAGTCTTGGATGGAACAACAACCAACAACAAAAACAAATTTGGCAGTTAGCCGTGTAGTTAGAAAGCTGGATGAAAAGGCTACACGAACTGACCAGCGGAAAGGGAAAAGCAAATCTGTGGCACCTGTGCAGAAAAGTAAACAGAAAAGCAAACCTTTAACAGCCTTGGAGAAGGTTGAAGCTAAAATGAAGGTGGGAAGTTATTCTCCATTGTAGTTTGATTTTCAACAAATTTTCTTACTTCCATTCGATTCATTACTTATACATTGTTCGGAGCTGTAGAGAAAAAGAATAACTCTTAAAGAGAAGGAGACGGAATCTACAGCGGATAAAAGGAGGAAAGGAGTTGAGTGTGTCGAAATCCACGATCTGGTACGTATATAGATGACTTCTTTTGTGTTTGATGGTAGACTTATTTTGTGTTTGATGGTAGACTTATTTTCGTTTGATGGTAGACTTATATTGTGTTTGATGGTAGACTTATTTTCTGTTTGATGGTAGACTTATTTTGTGTTTGTTGGTAGACTTATTTTGTGTTTGATGGTAGACTTATTTTTGTTTGCTGGTAGACTTATTTTGTGTTTGATGGTAGACTTATTTTTGTTTGCTGGTAGACTTATTTTCGTCTGATGGTAGACTTATTTTCGCTTCATGGTAGAGTTATTCTCGTTTGATGGTAGACTTATTTTCTCTTTGATGGTAGACTTATTTTCCTTTGATGGTAGACTTATTTCCGTTTGATGGTAGACTTTTTTTGGTTTGAAGGTGGGAAGTAATTCTTCTTTGTAGTTTGATTTTCAACAATCTTAGTTTCATTTCACTCATTCATTATACATTGTTTGGAGCTGTAGAGTAAAAGATTAACGTTTAAAGAGAACGAGACGGAATCTACACCGGTTAAAAGGAAGACAGGAGCTGACTGTGTCGAAATCCACGATCTGGTACGTACATGGTAGACTTATTTTTGTTTGACGGTAGACTTATTTTATGTTTGACGGTAGACTTATTTTTGTTCGCTGGTAGACTTATTTGTACTTAGTGGTAGACTTATTTTCGTTTGATAGTAGACTTATTTGTACTTAGTGGTAGACTTATTGGGACTTATTTGACTCAATCCTTAACTTAACTTGTAGACAAAAGATGCTATTGCTGATGCTGGGAAAGAGAAGGAAAGATCTGATTCTGATTTTGTTACACCTCCTAGTCGGCGTAGAATGATGCATTACGCGTACTCATCTTCATCTGATGATGAAGATGATATAAAGGCGAAGCAGGTCAATGATGCACTGACCACTGCTTTCGATGATATTACAAAGTTGTCAAACAAAGATGATTTGGAGGTTCCCCCCGTAGGTCGCAATAAAAATCTTGCTCCGTCTCAGAAGTCCCCATTTATAGGACACTCCGGGACCGTACGAATCTTGGCTGGAACAGTTCCTTCTTCCGCTGTCTACAATCCTTTTGCGCCGGTGGACCAGCATAGGCAGGAAAAGTTGATGGACTACGTGAATCAAGATATGTAAGTCATTTGTCCTTTTAATAGTCATTTTAATAGAAACGTCTTATTCAATGCACCAAAAATTTCATCCTTCTAACCATTTGACATATGGTTCTATGTCAGAGACAACCCATTTGAAAACACTCTGCCACTAGTGGAGTTCTATTTGGGAATTATGACAGCTAAAGAAATGTGGCCACACACTCGATATGGATGGCTAAATAGTGAGGTAATTAAATCTACTATTGACTTATTTTCGTTTGATGGTAGACTTATTTGTACTTAGTGGTAGACGTATTTTCGTTTAAATGTTAGACTTATTTTCTGTTTGATGGTAGACTTTTTTTCGTTTGATAGTAGACTTATTCTCGTTTGATGGTAGACTTATTTTCCTTTGAGGGTAGACTTATAGTTGTTCGATGGTAGAGTTATTTTCCTTTGACGGTAGACTTATTTTCCTTTGATGGTAGACTTATTTTCCTTTGATGGTAGACTTATTTTTGTTTGATGGTAGACTTATTTTCTCTTTGATGGTAGACTTATTGTTGTTCGGTGGTAGACTTATTTTTGTTTGATGGTAGACTTATTTTTGTTTCATGGTAGACTTATCTATAATTTTTGTGCCAGGTTTATTTACTTTTGGTTAAATTATTTTGCAGCAAATGGGGGCTGCAATGGACATGTTGCGAAAAAGGGCTATGCAACGTCCTAGCCCTTTTACCAGTGAAAGGATAGCCTTTCTGGATCCGATATTTGGGTATCTTTGGTGTGCGGAGTACAAAAGGGACTTCAAAGGTAAAGAGAAGACCTTTTTATTCGGCGAGGGGTATATCAACATGTACAATGGCCTAACTCCCACGTTTTGTCCAACCCACCAAAAATGGGTAACGGATGTTGATACATTGTACATAGCTCATAATATCAACGACGTGCATTGGGTGGGTGTTGTGGTAGACCTAGTTAACAGGAATGTCAAAGTGTACGATAGCATCCTCTCGGGTTACCAAGACAACGTTGTGGCCGAGTCATGCAGACCATACACGAAGATGATTCCTAAGTTGCTTAAAGTTGCTGCACCACCTGAAAAAAGGAAGGGGATGACTGAGGCTGCATTTCAATTCTACAGGAAAAAATCAAACATACCCCAAAACATCCAATCAGGTGACTGTGGTGTCTACACTGTGAAATTCTTAGAGTGTCTAGCTCTAGGACATACAATGGATGGGATTTGCGATGCAACTGTGCCTGCTATTCGTCTAAAACTTGCGGCTGATATCCTGGAGGAGGCACCATTTGTAGACCTGGCCATACAGGTCTCCGACCCAAAACCACGCACTAATCCAGACGACAAAGTTCCGTTACAGACAGATTCAGGATAGTCGGATTTGTGTATGTAGTCATAGACTTTTGTGTATGCAGTGGTAGATTTATTTTCATTTGGTAGTACACTTATTGGATATTTTGCATATTTTCGAAGGACCATGTTTAGTATCACCATTGGAGTAGATTTAGTGGTCCTTCGAAAGTTTGGTAGACTTCTGTAGCGAAAATGTATTGACAACATTTTCAGACTTAATTTCATTTTATGGTATGGTAAACCTTCAATCAGACCATTTTCTGTTTGATGGTAGACTTATTTTCCTTTCATGGTAGACTTATTTTCCTTTGATGGTAGACTTATATTCTGTTTGATGGTAGACTTATAGTTGTTTGATGGTAGACTTATAGTTGTTTGATGGTAGACTTTTTAGCTCTTTGATGGTAGACTTTTTAGCTCTTTGATGGTAGACTTCTTAGGTCTTTGATGGTAGACTTATTTTCCTTTAATGGTAGATTATTTTCTGTTCGATGTTAGACTTATTTTCTGTGTGATGGTAGACTTATTTCTGTTTGATGGTAGACTTATTGTTGTTCACTTATTATTGTTCGATGGTAGACTTATTTTCGTTTGATGGTAGACTTATTTTCGTTTGATGGTAGACTTATTTTCTTTTCGATGGTAGACTTATTTGCGTTTGATGGTAGACTTATTTCCGTTTGATGGTTGACTTATTGTTGTTCGATGGTAGACTTATTTTCTGTTTTATGGTATACTTATTTTCTGTTTGGTTTGACGATAGACTTATTTTTTGTGTGATGGTAGACTTATTTATGTTTGATGGTAGACTTATATTCTGTTTGATGGTAGACTTATAGTTGTTTGATGGTAGACTTATAGTTGTTTGATGGTAGACTTTTTAGCTCTTTGATGGTAGACTTCTTAGGTCTTTGATGGTAGACTTGTTTTCCTTTAATGGTAGATTAATTTCTGTTCGATGTTAGACTTATTTTCTGTGTGATGGTAGACTTATTTCTGTTTGATGGTAGACTTATTTTCTGGTTGATGGTAGACTTATTTTCTGTTTGATGGTAGACTTATTTTGTGTTTGATGGTAGACTTATTTCTGTTTGATGGTAGACTTATTTTCTTTTCGATGGTAGACTTATTTGCGTTTGATGGTAGACTTATTTCCGTTTGATGGTAGACTTATTTTCTGTTTTATGGTATACTTATTTTCTGTTTGGTTTGACGGTAGACTTATTTTTTGTGTGATGGTAGACTTATTTCTGTTTGATGGTAGACTTATATTCTGTTTGATGGTAGAGTTATAGTTGTTTGATGGTAGACTTATAGTTGTTTGATGGTAGACTTTTTAGCTCTTTGATGGTAGACTTCTTAGGTCTTTGATGGTAGACTTATTTTCCTTTAATGGTAGATTAATTTCTGTTCGATGTTAGACTTATTTTCTGTATGATGGTAGACTTATTTCTGTTTGATGGTAGACTTATTTTCTCTTTGATGGTAGACTTATTTGCCTTCGATGGTAGACTTATATTTGTTTGACGGTAGACTTATTTGCCTTTAATGGTAGACTTATTTTCCCTTTGATGGTAGACTTATTTTCCTTTTATGGTAGACTTATTTTCCTTTCATGGTAGACTTATTTGCCTTTAATGGTAGACTTATTTTCCTTTGATGGTAGACTTATTTTCCTTTAATGGTAGATTTATTTCTGTTTGATGGTAGACTTATTTGCCTTCGATGGTAGACTTATTTGCCTTCGATGGTAGACTTATTTTCTCTTTGATGGTAGACTTATTTTTGTTCGATGGTAGACTTACATTTGTTTGACGGTAGACTTATTTTCTCTTTGATGGTAGACTTATTGTTGTTCGATGGTAGACTTATTTTCTGTTTCCTATGTGTTTCGCAACCATTATGTTAATCAAATTACATAACATAACATACATGATTAAGCTTTGCAAGTCGCACGATTGTGGCCATGATGAAGACAGTTTGAGCACTTGGGTTCTTTCCTACTTCGTTTCCGAGCCATGGCTATTTCTAAAGCACTTTTAATCCGGGAAAGTCTTGGCCTACCTGGTGGTTCCCGCACAACCGGAGGTTTACAGACTTTTGTTTCCACAATTTCCGGCGCTGGAAGCGCAATATCTCGTGGCATAATACTTTTTGAGTAACCCTTGAATAAGTTCTTTGTATGGAAGTAGGGATGTTCAAGGGCGATCCGTGACTTCTTCACTGTTTCCGCTGCTGCAATGGCATGAACACAAGGAATTCTATCCTTGTCAAACCTTTTGCAAGTACAACTATTTGATGTCAGATTCACCACATGCAATGATGACCCCAACGTTACTTATATTTCGTTGTCATTAATCTCTTGCACAGTCCAAAGCTTAGCGTTCTCAACCCTATCTTGTTTACGAAAAAAGGCAAACAAGTATTAATCTACCCTCAGTTGTCTATAAATCAACCATAACATGCCTATTAAATCTACTTTAGCACATGCAAATTAAATCTACAACAACATGCTTATTAAATCTACCATAACAAATATTTTACCTGAAGCTGTTTCTCCACCGCAGTGGTCAAGGTTGTGGTAATTAAACTTGCTTTTTTCCTTCTTGTAGCAAACCACCTTGTCAACATCGACCTAATAGTATCCAGAAGTTCCACTATTGGATACCCGCGCGCAGGAGATAGGACCTTATTAATAGATTCCGCTATGTTGCTTGTCAGGAAGTTGTATCTATGACCGGGAAAATGCACACGAGTCCATAAACGAACATCGGCTCCCTCTAAATAAGTATGAAGAGCAGGATACAACGCCTCAATCTGCCCAAATAACTCATTAAACTCTTGAAGTGTATATGCCTTCGCTGCCTTCTTCACTAATCCGAATGATTCTCCACCTTTGAATTTCAGCAAAATGTTTTTATGCAGATGATATGTGCAAATACCACGAGAAGCACGCGGGTATACCTTCCCAATCGCCTTCGATATTGATCTATGCCTATCTGAGATAATCGCAAGACCTTCATCATCTGCGATTACTCGGCTTAACTGTCTAAAGAACCACTCCCAAGACTCATCATTCTCAGTATCAACAACACCGAAAGCAATAGGAAATATGTTAAAATTTCCATCTTGTGTCGTGGCAATCAGTAAAGTACCTTTGTACTTACCTTTCAAATATGTCCCATCCACCATAATTACCTTCCTCATATACTTCAAACCATGTATGCTTGCGCCAAATGCAAGGAAAAGAAACTTGAACCTATTTTCACCATCGACTTCCAGCTTTATAAGTGTCCCTGGATTAGCTCTCCTAATCAAGTATAAGTACGTGGGAAGTTCTTCGTACCCATTCTCAGCGCTTCCTCTAACCAATTGCCTTGCATACTTTAATGCTCGATGGGCTTGCCAATACTCAACCTGTGACCATCAAACAGAAAATAAGTCTACCATCAAACAGAAATAAGTCTACCATCAAACACAAAATAAGTCTACCATCAAACACAAAATAAGTCTACCATCAAACAGAAAATAAGTCTACCATCAACCAGAAAAACCAGAAAATAAGTCTACCATCAAACAGAAATAAGTCTACCATCAAACAGAAAATAAGTCTACCATCAACCAGAAAATAAGTCTACCATCAAACAGAAATAAGTCTACCATCAAACACAAAATAAGTCTACCATCAAACAGAAAATAAGTCTACCATCAAACAGAAATAAGTCTACCATCAAACACAAAATAAGTCTACCATCAAAGAGAAAATAAGTCTACCATCAAACAGAAATAAGTCTACCATCAAACACAAAATAAGTCTACCATCAAACAGAAAATAAGTCTACCATCAACCAGAAAATAAGTCTACCATCAAACAGAAATAAGTCTACCATCAAATAGAAATAAGACTACCATCAAACAGAAAATAAGTCTACCATCAAACAGAAAATAAGTCTACCATCAAACAGAAAATAAGTCTACCATCAAACCAGAAAATAAGTCTACCATCAAACAGAAATAAGTCTACCATCAAACACAAAATAAGTCTACCATCAAACAGAAAATAAGTCTACCATCAAACAGAAAATAAGTCTACCATCAAACAGAAATAAGTCTACCATCACACAAAAAATAAGTCTACCGTCAAACCAAACAGAAAATAAGTATACCATAAAACAGAAAATAAGTCTACCATCGAACAACAATAAGTCTACCACCAAACGAAAATAAGTCTACCATCAAACGAAAATAAGTCTACCATCAAACAGAAAATAAGTCTACCATCGAACAACAATAAGTGAACAACAATAAGTCTACCATCAAACAGAAAATAAGTCTACCATCAAGCAGAAAATAAGTCTACCATCGTTTAAAGTACCTTTATTCTGAAACGTTTCCTTATAGCATCGGCAACATGACTTGGCAAGACTGTTGGTCCAACACCACCAATGAAATCTTTGTAGAGACGACCTAACACCTGATACGTTGCTTTACGAGCACGGGTTGAACGATCAGTCACAGAACAAGAGTGGTTTCCATTATAAGTCTTGATATGGAAACTGGTACTGTGTCCAATAGTTGAAGCACGAACCCTCCACGTACATCCTTCCACCCAACAACTAACCGTCAACAACGTTGGAGTTGAGTGTCCGACGTTAAAGTCAAACTTACGTGCAACAGAAATAATCTCCTCTCCAAGTCCTCTTTTGTGGCATAACGTTGCCCAACCGCTAAGTCTACCGACCTCATTTCTAACTTCACGCCATCTGGAATCGATGGTAGACCCCTTTTCTTCGGTGGTAGAGTTTCCATGGCGGCGGCGTCGTCATCATCTGAAAGTCTACCACGCCTCCCGTATTCATCATCGTCCGAGCTTGCACCGTCTGAATCGTCGCAATAGTCAAATCTACAATCATCATCTTCATCATCTTCATCTATAGGTTCTCCCTTCTTGCATCCACTTCTCTCTCTTTTAAACTGTTTTTTTTCTTTTTCACTAATCTCCACGCATAGACGAATCATTTCCTTCTTATATTGTTGTAAAAAACTCTTGAACTGTCTTGAATTTGCAACGAAAATCGGTGGTGTATCTAGAGCTAAGCTTGGTAAAAGGTAACTCAATTTTACCTCGAAAATTTGTTCATCGATTCCGAAATCTTCATACACCATTCGAAGGAAATTGTTGAACGAGGTTGCATGATCTAACCGAAGAACTCTACCACCTTTTGAGTTGTCAACCTCGAACGCCCATCCATTCTTCGAAAAACTCCATCTACCACAGACAAGAACAATTTGTTCCATTGGACCTCGTTCAAGTTCACTCCAACAGGTTCACTCGTTCGAAAAGAACTTTAGAAAACAAGGAAAGTTCAAAAAATCACTTCGCAAAGATCTAACCTAAGCGGCTGTAAACCCTAGTTCATCACCATTGTTGCTGGTTTTTCGTGCAAATTTGTCTATTTTGAAAGGGTAAAATCGACATTTCCGTTCCCTTCAACTAACTCTACCACCTACCAAAATAAGTCTACCACCACATAAATTCCTAAACAGGAAATAAGTCTACCACCAAGTACAATAAGTCTACCGTTATAACAAATAAGTCTACCATCACTAAGTTCGAAAATAAGTCTACCACCACTATAAATTCCTAAACAGGAAATAAGTCTACCACCAAGTACAATAAGTCTACCACTATCACAAATAAGTCTACCGTCACTAAGTTCGAAAATAAGTCTACCACAACTATAAATTCCTAAATATGAAATAAGTCTACCACCAAGTACAATAAGTCTACCGCTATCACAAATAAGTCTACCAAATGTCTAATGTGAAAAAAAGTCTACCGTCACTAAGTTTGATAAAAAGTCTACCATCACTAGACCTGGGTAAAAACAAATCTACCGCTTCTATCGCTAAAAACGCATAAGTCTACCACCATTGATCCTAAAAAAATAAGTCTACCAGTCAACGGTTGGTTTCGTTGACCGAAAATACGAAATAAGTCTACCGCTAACTATAAGTCTACCACTACTACAATAAGTCTACCACAACTAAACACAAAAGAAATCTACCACCACGATGAAAAAGTCTACCGCACATTATAAGTCTACCGCTACTAAAATAAGTCTACCGTCACTATAAATCTACCGTCACTATGACTAAAAATCTACCACCAAACTAAACAAATCTACCAGTCAAAATAAATCTACCATCAAACAAAAATAAATCTACCGCTGAAAATAAGTCTACGGAAATAAATCTACCACTCGAAGAATAAGTCTACCGCAAAAAATAAGTCTACCGCTATGGGAAAATAAGTCTACCGCAGAGAAAATAAGTCTACCATTCGGAAATAAGTCTACCACCAAAGGAGACAAAATAAGTCTACCGCTCAAAAATAAGTCTACCGCTCCTCAAATAAGTCTACGGACAAAAAAATAAGTCTACCAGAACTCAAATAAGTC
The DNA here is from genome assembly GCA_900128785.1 of Arabis alpina. Classification (NCBI taxonomy): domain Eukaryota; kingdom Viridiplantae; phylum Streptophyta; class Magnoliopsida; order Brassicales; family Brassicaceae; genus Arabis; species Arabis alpina. The sequence continues at coordinate 41,575,620 of LT669795.1, read as the reverse complement.
TACCATCACATAGCGGTAGACTTATTTTTTTTAGGCGGGAAACTTTCGCGCCTACTTGGCGCGTTTCATTAATGGCATTTTCGTAAATACGGTTTTTGTTATCAAAGCAAAAAGGGTAAAACGGACTCGAAAATAGCCCCAGTAATTAAAATCTAAGAAGGTTGTTTGAGTGAGGCCAAAATCTAATAAGGTTATTCTAGTAAGTCTCTCTATATTTAAATATGAAAAAGATATACAGAAGATCAACACAAGAAAGGTATCTCTTTGTTGTTTATGTAAGTTTTTTGTGCTAACTAAACATAGTTAATTAACTGTTGTGTATAGAAATATGATCAAGAAGATTACTCTGTTCATTCGAATCTTGCTTTTTCAAATGTAACATTCATTTTTTTATTTGTATTAAATTATTAATCATATTTTGGTTGTTGACCCAAAAAAATAATCATCATATTTTGGTTGTCGTACTCAACTAAAACTATTTCTCAGTGGATCTTGTAATAGCTCTTTTTTCGAACACACATGATCTAACTTGCTCTTTTGTATTGTTCAAAAAGAAAAACATAACAAGGCAAAATAAAATGGAAAGAATTCTTTAAAAAAAATGGAAAGAATTTTGGAACATATAAAGACAACACAAAAAAAAAATCTACTTTAGATTGTGTAAATTGAATTTTGTGACATCAATTAAAACCAATAAAAATGCAGTTGGTTTATTTATTGTCTTTAAATATAGTTGATCCTTATATATCCACCAAAAAAGAGTGTAACATCAAAGAGACTGACCAAAGATATATCAAATCATTCACTTCTATGTAAGCTAGATGTAGAAGATAACTAGATATGCAAACAAACAAAAAAACAAATAACAAATGGTTTAAAACTTTAAATGCATCGTGGCCATAGAAATTGCAAGGGAAAGAAAAGATGATCCACTCACAATTAATCTCTTTCAAAAGTCACTAGGTACTGAGAAAATGTTGAAAGAGTTTTCGATCACCCATACAAGCAACATGTGGTTTATTATTTAGGTTTTAGTAGCTTATCCGTCTTTAAATAACTTTTAGTAAAACATTGTTTATTTACAAAAGTTTAAGTGTGTGTTGATAATACATGTAACAAATCATTTAAAACAAAATTATTTACAATTATCATATGTTATCATTTTTTAAAAAATAGATTCTATTGTTATTAGTTTATGAATTCTTATATTTTTAGTAAAATTCATTGTTTTTCTTCTTCTAAACTAGTAAAATTCATTGTTATGGGTTTGATGACTTTTAAATTCCATATGTAATATTTTGTTATTCAAAAATTTCAGTTATTAATGAATGGGGGAATTGCAAAACTGCCACGTCTGAATTACCACTGTGCAAAAATGACACGCCCAAAACACTGTTCACAAATATGCCACGAATTTCGTCCTTTTGGACGAAATTACCCCTGGCAGAAACAAGGAGAATTAAAAAAAATCATTTTCTGATTTTTTTTGTTTCTCTCTTCTTCTCTCTTCTCTTTCTCTCTTCTTCTATTTCTCTACAACAACAATGGAGATCTCAAGATCTCTTTCCATCTATTTTCTCTTTTCTTCTCTCTTCTCTTTCCTTCTCTATCTCATCTTTCTCTGCATCAATGAAGATCCCTCTCTCTTTTTCGTGAAATTGAAGAAGCCAAAACAAATATCTCTTTCTCTCTCTCTCTCTCATATAGATCTAGATCTGATTTTGTGAGTTTTGTTGTAAATCTAGGTTTATTTGAATTGTGTTTTCTTCTCTATGAGGTTGAAAAAGGCAAAAAAATCTAGATCTAGATTCGATTTTGTCAAATTTTGTTGAAAATTTGGGTTTATTTGATTTATGCCTCTTTCTCTATGAGGTTGAAGAAGACAACAAATTCAGATCTAGATCCGGATTTTGTCATTTTTTGTTGTAAATTTGGTTTTATTTGGTTTATTTTGAAAATCTGAGTTTTTGATTCGATTGGTAGAAATCTTAGATTTTATTCAATTAGGGTTCAAGATCTGATTTTTTACTGGGTTTAGACGTTTTTACTGGTATCTGATTCGATTAGGGTTCAAGATCTGATTCAATTGTATATTATAAGGTTTTTGTAAGGTTTATAAGGTATTTAAAAATTGATTTATAAAATTGTAAATTGTAAGGTTTTTGTAAGGATTATAAGGTATTTAAAAATTGATTTATGAAATTGTATAATATAAGGTTTTTGTAAAGATTATAAGGTATTTAAAAGGTTTTATTAGTTGATTTTCATTGTTTTGCCAAACACGACTTTAAATGAATTCTATATTATAAGGTTTTTGCAAAGTTTATAAGGTATTTAAAAAGGTTGTATTAGTTGATTCTCACTGTTTCGCCAAACATGACTTCAAATGGTTTAAAAAATCGATCTATAAAATTGTATATTATAAGGTTCTTGTAAAATTAATAAGGTATTTAAAAATTGATCTATAAAATTGTATATTATAAGGTTTTTGTAAGGATTATAAGGTATTTAAAAGGTTTTATTAGTTGATTTTCATTGTTTTGCCAAACACGACTTTAAATGAATTCTATATTATAAGGTTTTTGTAAAGTTTATAAGGTATTTAAAAGGTTGTATTAGTTGATTCTCATTGTTTCGCCAAACAGGACTTCAAATGGTTTTAAAAATCGATCTTTAAAATTGTATATTATAAGGTTCTTGTAAGGTTTATAAGGTATTTAAAAATTGATCTATAAAATTGTATATTATAAGGTATTTAAAAGGTTCCAACTACAAGACATGCTGTAAGGTTTATAAGGTTTTTGTAAGGATTATAAGGTTCCAACTACAAGGCATGTTTTAATGATAATTTTTTTATTTTTCTTCAAATAATGGCATAAGTGTAATATTGTGTTTCTTCTTCCTCCACTACCTATCCCTCTGAAACCTAATTTGCTGCAGCCACCTCTCTCTTTTTCTTCCACCTCGTTCTTCACATGAATTACTTTAATTTGACAGATCTTTCTTATGGAATCTTATAGAACAACGAGATTAAGATCTCAATCTGAGATCGAGAACGAATATGGAGAAATCGGAGATCTGAGATGAAGAAATCAAAGATCGGAGATCTGAGATGAAGAAATCAAAGATCGGAGATCTGAGATGAAGAAATCAAAGATCGGATGTCCTAGATGGAGGAATCAAACATCGATGTAGAGATTTTGGGAGAGAGATGAACAGATCTGAGAGAGAAAGAGAAGATTTGTAGAGAGCGAGGATGAACAAGAGAGAGAAAAAAAAAACAGAATGAAAAAAAAAATGAGCGTGAGAGAAAAAACTTATTTTATCATTAAGGGTAATATGGGAATATAAAAAAAGGGCTGTGGCATTTTTGTTAATGTGTAATTGGCTGTGGCATAATTGAAAAGTGGCATCTTAAAAATGACATTTTTCAAAATTTCTCTTAATGAATTTGAATTTTGTTGAAGTTAAACAAATTTTCAGTAAATAAATAACTAATAGGATAAACTTAATTTTTAAATAAGAAATAAAATGAAAATGAATGAATTCCATCTAGTTAAACATAGTTGTGTATTCAAAATGATTTAGCAAAGTTTATATATAGTATTTTCATTATATAGCTATATATATTGTTAATTTATTTTAGATTGATTATATAATTTATATTAATGTTCAAAAAAAAATCCTGGCTCTTGTTTTCATTAAATATATTTTTAATATATTATAATGATAATTTCCTACTTATTGTATATGATTACTGACCAGGTATTTTAATTTTTCTATACAAAATATTAATAAATTTTAGATTACTAATTTTACTTCTATTAAATGAAAGTTTTTAAGAAACAATCTTTGACCAACTTTCTGTCTCATCACTTACTTTTTAGATAACGCAAATCTAAGCATGACTATTAAATCAAACAGTTTCAGTGGATAATGTATAGAAAAACATACTAATTTTATAATTAAATTTATCTTTGTTATTACGTCATGAAAAATTATAACATAAAAAATTCGCTAATTTATCTAGCCAACTATTAAAGGCTCCTTATCGAAATATTGGGCCCATCAAAAGACAAATTCACATAGGACTTAGCCCAAGCGTGTTTCCTAAAGTTCATAATAAAACACACGCGCACGTTAAGCGCGTGTAGTCCAAGCATTGCGTAACACTGTTCTTCGACAAAGAAACTATAGAGGGAATAATATGTCTCGACTTTGGCTAAAACCATGAACTCAAATATGCACACGATTTAGTTTATACTTTATACAATGAAGGAGAAGAGATGATTTTTTTTATAATAAATAAATAAAAATTTGGAGCCCCATAATTTACAGTGCTATATCTCTCTATGGCTCCTTGGCTTCCGAGTAATTTTTAATCATCGTCCACAAAAACAATTAAAACCCCCCTATTCGAGTATACACTGATTAAGCTGCCTATTCAGTAACTAAACCAGCCTCTGCTTTTGCTTTGCGAAATACATCCTGCAGTGTAGCAGCAGACAAGGGCCAAGATTCTGAACCGGTATCGAAGACAGTCTACGACATCGTAAAAGAGAATAAATCAATACCGGTTTTGATTCTTGCCTGCACAGATATTCAAGCAGGTTTTGGCAAACTCTGCTACGCCGACTGATCATCCTGTTGATTGTTCTGTGCATAGCGTTAAGAATCAAAAGGAATACCGAATCATCCCGACAGAGAAACAGAACATAACAGGAATAAATTTATCACTCGGAATCCGAGTCAATGGAGAGGTACATCCGAGGTCTTACAGAACGCTTCTGGCGAGGAAACGAAGAAAATGGATTATTATCTGATCTTTGCTTCTTTGCCTTGTCTTCTCTACTATCATTCATAGCCAGAAGCAACGAAGCTGCAAATACGCAGTAGCAGTCAGTAAATGTACCACTTGAACTGTATATATAAAAAGGAGTAACCTTAAAGATAATTAATTAGCTATATTTAAAAACTAAAACAGATCTTTCTTCTCCAGTTGTTTACAAAACCCTAGCAGCTAAGTTAAAGAGAAGAAAGATAATGTAATGCGACATCATGAACCGGATCCACGTAACTCAGTCAGAGAACGAACCAGTCTCTGTCGTAGTATCCATTGAATCTTCCCTTGTCAACATCTGATGGTTTGAGTTAAGCCCGTTTGCAGTAGCAGGCTCTCCGTGACTCCCACAGGCGCTATCGCCTAGCCTAAGCGAGATCCAGTCATCACTGCGGATACCATTGGACATATCAGCTTGGTTTTTAAAACCCGACTGAGCTGAAGCACCTGGTTTTGTTGGCAAAAATATTTGAAGTGAGGGATCGTCTCTACCAAATGCAAGAGGATTGTCAACTAGACCATCATTTGCAACTGTTTCGGATCGTTCATCCATGCCCGGAACAACAGGATCAGATGCCATTGATGTATCAGGACCCATGGTGTAACCTCCATTTAATTCCGGAGCACAGCTTAGTGAACCATGATGATGCAAACCAACTAAACCTTCTGAAATGTCAGCGTCAGATCCAAACAGTTGGAACCCAGGGGCTTCTGGAGTTTCAGAAGGAAATGACCAAAGGGGCGTATCAAATTCGTCATCATCATTGAAAAGGCCTAACCGTGAACTTCCCCCGGCTATGGTATGTGAGTCTTCATTATATGCGTTAAGGAATCCAGGAGGGACCAGTGGACGATTTACCCCACCATCGGTTTGAGAACCACTGTATGCAGGTCCTGGAGTGATTACTACATCATTGTCATCATCAGAATCACTTAAAACAATGACATCATTATTTCTATCCTCTCCAGGTTGGTTTCTGTCAGGAAAGTTATAACCTGAATCAACATTCATGGAGACGGAATCAAGATCCATGGCGTTGGTTCCAAAGTCAAAGGTTCCAATAGCATCCTGGTTTACGCTTACATCATCACCATCCCTACCACTTCCAGTAGCACTACTACTCATTGGTATAATATTCTTCCCCTGATACCCAACCTTTTCTTGCCTATTACTGGAAGATAATCCATTTGTATTAGGTTTGCTAACTTCCCAATTGCCATTCCGATTTTTCCTTATTCCAAGTTTCAAAGGGGTCGGGCCATCTGAGAAGCCTTCTTGTTTAACCGGAATTAACATTTCCATCTTCCGTTTAATCTCATCAGCAGAGGGGCAAAGACTACCATCTGGTGCGTGCCACCGTGCCAGTTCCCCTAATTCCCTTCGCTCCCTCTCACTTTTGGACTTTACACGCCAAGAACCATCAGGTTTCACTTCAATTTCAGTTACCTCTTCATCACAATGCTTCATCTGTCGTGCAGGAAGACAACAATTGAATAAAAGCATAGATAAAAAAAGATTCCATAATTCTAGTATTCTCATAAGCATACCTTAGACGTGATACGGTTAAAAAAAGGATCCACGATTACATGCTCCACTGAGTAGTTCTTCAAACATATAGGACACTGCCACTGGATGTCAACAAAACACAGAACAAATAAAGTCAGAAAACAAGACGAATAACCCAATATTTAGACAAGGATCGGAGACCTGCCTTTCTGGAACGTTGATTCAACTCCACAAACACATCAAGGTCAAAACAGCCCATGTGGACACATGGTGAAAATCTCCCTGCAACTTTTATCCTAGAACCGCTCATCTAATGACCCAAGCAGAAAACACACACAAAAAGAAATCAGTCTACGAGGATTAGTACTCATGTACAGCATCAGAAACGCGGCTGCAATAATTACACAAACTAAGCTACAAGCTATTAGTGACTTACAGGACAACGAAGATTGACACCGAAGAAATCAGCAACGACTTCAATGTCACTATCACTGTCGGCATTATCATCTCCACCTCCACCTCCAATGCATCGCCGTACACGTGCAAGAGCGTCTTCAAAACTCTCCCCTTTAGCCTCCTCTGGAATCAAATTTAGAACCTATACGCAGAAGAAAAATGAGTAAATATATAGGCAACTTGGAGATCATTAAACCACAATTACTGTCCTGAGCATCCTATAATAGTGATAAAGATAGACTACACTTAAGTAAAGAACTGTAACCTAAGGAAGCATCATCTTGTACACCATGGATTATACAAGACAAGTTCCGTGACTCATCTGAGAGTCATAGAGGAAGATATAATAGACAATAAAATTTAAAATCAGACAAACATTTTAAGATTTCTTGGGACTGGGAAATAACTAGAGAAAATTATGTGCAACTGTGTAACCACAAGTAATTCCCGCAGATAACTTTCTTGGGATGCCAACTTATTTCTTTTGCATTTAGAAGATCAAAATTTTCATTCCGTAAATTCATGTCTTTATTGACCAAATATTTTGAATGTTTCTCATGCAATATATGATCAGTACCTGTTGTAGAGTCCTGCGCTTCACAAGTCTAACCCCAAAACAAAAACTGCGATGGTCACTTCCACTTAAGGATATTCTGTTTATTCCATCCCTAATACAAGGTGTGATCTGCCAAAATAGTAAGATGAGATGGTAACAAATTACACCACTGATTGCAAGACTTTCAATGGACATGAGATCGACTCTATGTTTAGGTCAAAAGTTATTAAAAAGGGATGGGAAACACACTATAGGTCCATCGTCGCGGCCGTTGGCCCCCAAAAGCTGTGACCCAGGTCGGTTAATTGCACGTACAGGTAGACCTACGAAATGATAAGGCATATATCATGAATCCCAAATCAGAAAACATAAAAAGTAACAACAGAAAAATCAAGGCACACTGTAATGTTAATGCAATAGAAACATTTCGGAAATCAATGCCCATGGGAATTTACAACAATACACAGGAAACCCATATTCCCCTGTTACCAAGGAAATGCTCATATCAGGCCAAAACTTTGGAAGATGTCATTTTCATACCATTAACCTGCAGATCAGCATACTGAGGCCATTGCATCCTATAGAGAACTTTATCATTCAAGAGCATGCACCAAGCCTAAACAAAATTGAATTCTAGTTAGAAAACGCATAGGTAAACATAGTGTTACATATTTGACCCACTTTAGAAACCCTAACCTGAACATCGTATTCTTGTTTCGCCAACAAGTCCTTGTCTGCTCTTGTGATTTGAAATGTTCTATCAACGCTCTGCATTGCGTTTGCACTGGAAAAGTTTGGATTGGGAATATTAGAACGAACAAAATCCAGTAACATTTTTTCTTCAGCAGCAGGTGCAGCGTATCTAGCTAGTAGAAAACAATCTGATTCTAGTTCTAAAATACTAAAATGAAGGGTTTATTTCAATTCCTAATTGAGAAGCCAGTGACTAGAAGGGCCATGATTAAGTCTTAGGTCTACCACTATACCAGTATTCCCCCTCCCAAGAAAGGGAGAAGACAGAATAATGCTAACAATTGCAACTTTAAAGGATGGCATTGGAAGTACACAAGTTCAAAACAACAGCAACAAAGAAATTATGAAACTCTTACCCATCACTTGGGATGCTTGTTGCAGTTAGCCTAACTGGAGAGAGTGGATGTGCCACTGTAACCCAAAACCTGCACAAGGAATAACATGTAGGACAACCGTGAATAGCAATACTACGGGATAACCAAAAATATCATGTAAAGATAAGACATAAATTACAACAAAATTCTAAAGTACTTCGAAAACGGTTGTAGAAGAAGAAGAACAAGAAAACGCAAGGACATATCAGAATTTTCATGCAGTAGGAGAAACTAGAATCAGTTCTGACAGAAAATAAAATTAACCACAACTCAAATTAGATGAGAAAAGTAAATTCCTTGAAAAACTTACGGGTCAGCTCGAGTAAGTCGGCAGAGTTCACAATAAAATGATTCAGGAAGGGGTGGATTTCCATCCGAAGGCTTCTCCGGGACGATAACACAGCCAACATGCTCCCAAACATGGCATCTTGGATCCTCGCACTGAAATCGGAAAAAAAATAGCATAACTAAAACCAGAGAGCATCAACATATTTCAGAAATAGAATCAACAATATATACATCAGGTCATTGGCCATAATACATCAAGAGATTCTCTACAACCAGGTCAAGTCGGAATAGACACAACGATTTATGTACCTTTATCATTGAGTCTGTCTCTAGTGAACTTCCACAAACACATCGAACTTTAATATCTGGTTGAACGGAATCTTCAGGCTCCCCCTTAACTCTTAGATTACTGGTGTCTGAACTTACTTGTCCTTTTGATGCTAACTCACTAGCCCCAGATACTTGCATTTTCCTATGGAACACAAAAAAAGTTGTGATAACAAAGAATCGCACAGTAAAAGCATAGCATTTTGTAAGAAATCCATTGTAAGGAAAGAGTCTTCACCTATATGTATCGTCGACTAGTTTTGCAACTTCTTCCCTAGCCACTGTATTCTTTTTAGACCACAACCTGGCAGCTGTCAGACGGAAATGAAGACAGAACCTTATCAGAATATGGCAGAGCTGCAGTGACTTTAAATACACCAAAGAGAAATGCTTCATTTAACCTTGTTCGTCAGAAAGAAGGGTCATGATCCGCTCGACAAGGTCCTGTACCAGAAAATTTCAAAAACAAATTAAAAAAAACAGATAATTCACAATGGCAAATATCTAAGTTGGAACCCTACGTATTGAACAGTGAGCACCGTAAAACTTATCTGATACTTAAGCCGTAAATTTCCAGAGAAGACTAAAGCATATTTACCAAACACAAATTGGTGAAAAGAAATAGCCAAATTTCAAACAACACAGATAAAACTCTTTGTGAGGATTCATATTAGCAACAGTTATACAATTCATGACAAAGCTTATCACCCAATTATAACCATCTAAACATCATCTTCTATGCAATGATCATAAAAAAACAATCACAACCATAATCACAACACAGAGAAACATAAGCACAAAAATATCCTAACCTGCTTCTTTCCCTGTTTCGAAAGTCCCAGCTTAGTAAGCACATCCTTGAGCTCCTTAATCCGAAAATATGAAAGTTTATCCTGCAAACACACAAAAGAAACCAAACTTTAAGCATACCTAGAGAGCATAATCAAATCCAATAAACATCACTAATAGAATCCAAACCATGAATCAAAACAAGGTGAAATCAACACAGATAAACAAGCAGAGATCTTTAAAGGCAAACAATACCTTACAACTAGCTTCCAAATCCATATCTTGAAACCCAGAGAAGAAAGCTCAGTTGAAAACACACGAACAATCAGTACCAAAACCCGTAAGATACAGTCTCCATACAGCAACCGATCTACGCAACACAAAAATTACTCAAACCCTTATAACTTCCAGAAACAAAAATTAAACGGAAAAAAAACACAAACCAAAGGATCGGAGACTGCATCAAAAACGTAAAGAAAGGAGAGATAGTGAAATTAGGGTTTTGATAAGATTGCAGTTGTTGTTCCTAAATCGATCCCTTCGGAGACGAAAAGAAAAGGAAGGGTTGCCGGACCAGTCGCCGATTATCAAATCCGGTTTAATGACGAGCAATAAGTCCGGGTTTAGTTCCTGTGCGGTCACGTGCACCTTCCACTCTAAAGAAATTTTGACTTTCTGGCTAATTATCACCACTATTTTTGGATTTTACGAAACGAAGTCGTATTTTAATATATACTACTATATTAATAAAAATCGAATATTCTAGTCTCCACCACGTCAGATTACACCAGCCTACTGGTTTATTATTTTTTTCATTGTTTTGCAAATTAATTGGCCGGTTTATAATTTTCTCACATAAATTTGGAAATTTCTCCAAATTTGTTTCGATATGATTGTTCGATTCCCCATAAGAAATTACTATTTCCAACTGATTAAAATCTCCATTTTTTTTTTTAACGTCTCGATTGATTTATTATTTTATTACAAATTATGAAAACTATTACAAAGACGATTCTACCACGGACAATCACTCCGACCCTTATAGATCCAAGACAAACGACTCTACATGCTCCATGCTCGTGATGGATACCATCTACCATTGCTGCATAAAATCATGGCGAACGGTTCCAATTGCGCTACGTTAGGGATCTCCTATAAGCTTGCCTCCATTAATCTGCAGATTTATTAATAAATCGTAATATCTCGGAATCGAACCCCAGACCTCCGGGTATAGAAGCTTAATTAAACCCTTGGTCAACCATTGGGGTAAGAAGACTTCCACTATTAAATCTCGATTTAACGTAACAAAGTTTTTTCATATATATCATATTTTACATATTATTTTACATGCGTGCAGGGGCTTTTCATTTTTTAGCCCAAAATAAAATTCCATTGATCTAATATTGGAGAAGAATCTTGAGCCTTGAACTGACCTCAATGACTTAATGTTGTTAACAGTGAATGTAAAACAATGTTGTAACTTGTAAGAATATTTGAGAAAACCTCTCAAATTGATAAACTTTCAAACTGAGGATGTGCTAATCGTTGAGTTCCTCGACGAGGAAATTTCACAGAAACCAAACATATTTGAGCAAAAAGCAAGAACTTGTCTTTAAACATCTTTGAGTGGGTGACTAAGTTGGCGAATAAATGGATGATCCAGATCTCAGAAAGTGATAAGGTTAGTATACGTTTTTTCTATTTTGTGAGATTTTTTTTCCCCACTAAATCTATTTGTTTTGAAAAATAGATTAAACTATAAAGGAAGACGAAAAACCCTAAGAGATGTTGATCGAATAAATAAAAATTCTGCAAGATGATTTTATATCTTCAAGCTTTTATTTAAGTAAAGAAGATGATGAAGTAGATTCTATATTCTATTGGGATATGTTTTTTAATTAAGATTCAGTTGTCTATTTCTGTTTTTCTTTCACAATAACTTCTATAAATGTGCGTGGAATTGTTTTGTTTCTTCTCATTCGTTAATGTTTTTTGGTAAATGATAATGTGGATTGACTGTTTGAAATATGGGACAAAACAAACTTTTCACTGTTAAAAAAAGTAACAAATAACATTAAAATACCTAGATAAACAATGTATTCTAGAAAAAAAATGTTCATATCTAAATATCTATTTATATCTAATTTCACACTGAAATAAATTTTACGGTCATATCTTAATCAATATCCAAAGTTTGAAACATTAAAATAAAATATGTTCTAGATATCAGACTTATCAGTAGTTATGTTAAGTGATGATTTGATTAGCTTCAAAACAATTGTTTTACATATCTTTCTCTTTTTGACAGGTTCTCTATGGCGTTGTTGACGACTGTCTTCTTCCGAGACTCTTCATCCATTTAGTTTTCATGATCAGCATAATGCTTTCGAAATGAAATATTGTATTGTTATGATTTGGCACTGATAATTTCAATCATTATAAACTCGATATAACGATTGAATTTGCTTCCATGTTTTTTATTTGTTTTTGGGCATAGGACCAACCCTATAAATCTAGTAATTTATTTTAAACATTTTCTAAAAACTAAACTGTTATTTTAACTGAGTACTATTTAGAGAGAAAAAAATATATCAAATTATTTGATTTTACTTTGTTTTTTTAAAATTTTTAAAAAACGTATTTCATTTTACTTTTTATAGGTAAAGAATACACAAGTACCTAAACATTTTTTTTCTTAACCTTCTTAACCTTTTTTTCCTTAATCCATTAGTTTAGACTTTTAAAATTAGATAGATAGTTTTAACAAAATAGGATTTGATTAAATACATTTTCCTCTTAATACCATTAAAATAATTGAGCTATTCCCGAAGTGACTATTCAGGTCCCGATGATGAAGGTGGTGGTGAAGCAACACGTGTGAAAAATGGGAACAAGTCTGAAAGCAAATTGTTAAGTCGACCATCCATAGCTTGTAGAGTAGCATAGGCTTCTTCCACGTCTGCTTCATCTTCCACCCCCATTGATGTGGTCACGGAGGCGACTCAACAAGTTGGTGAACTGGTTACACACTGTCATAGCTACATCTTTCGCAACTTGAGCCATTATCGTAGCGAATCTCTCTCTCGTATCTTTCTCTCAGTTCCGTCTTGAGCGGCGTCTACAAGTACCTAGTACCTAAACATATTTGTGTATTTTCACTATTTTAAAGTTTTCGTTGATCTGATTCGGTTTTATTATTATTATATTTTTGTGGATAATTTGTTTTGAACGATTACTTATCGTATATGAACCAAATTCTTTCAAATCTGTTTTGTAAGATGCTTGCTCGATTTCGGATAAAAATTTACAATTACTATAATACTATTTCTAATTGCTATTATCTCGATACGTCATAGAAATATTTTACATGTTATTTACATGGGTGCACAATATTTGAGCTTTGAATTTGTGGGCAAAAACAAACATTTTGAATTTCATTGGCCAAGATTCTTGAGCCTTGAACTGGCCTAAATGACTTAATCTTTTTCGCTTCTAATGGATGTCAATTAACAGTGAATGTAAAACAATGTTGTAAGAATTTTGATGCTGATAGTTTTCTTAGATTAGTCAACCTTTTCGTCTAAACCTTTTAATAGGTCCCTGATCAAAGGCAAACAAACAAAACTAAAAAAGTAAAGACATGACATTTTCTCTTGTCGTAAGAATCAAACCAAAATTATGTGAATTCTGCAAACAAACTCATATATTGATAAGCTTTTCTTGAAATTTTCACACTAATGATGTGCTAATCGTTGAGCTCTTCAATGAGGACACTTCGCAAAAACCAAACATCTTTGAGCAAATAGCAAGAACCTGTTTAGAACAGATTATCATCACAACCACAACTACGGAAAGAAGATCTAGAGGCTCAAACCAAGGTCATCTAAATACAAAGAGAATAGTTATATGTATGGATCTGATAGTAGAAAAGAAAATTATGGCCTTGAAATGAAACGAAAAAACGCAGCATGGCATAACCAAAATACCTTATAAACCTTGAGTTGCATTTCTCTATTATGATGCAAATATAAGGATTGCTACGTAGGAGAGATACCGTCACCATCAGCTAAAACTCTAAGAAGAAGTGATGGCGCTATCTCTCCTGCGAAGCAATTCTTTGTTTGCAGTTTCGAAACCATAACAAAAGCAAGCTACTCATATGATGAGTTTGTATGTGTGTCTATCAGATTCATATCATCCATATATATATTACCACAAGGTTCTAAGAATAATGGAGTAAATGTAAACCATCACAATCATTGCTCTTAATTGTCATTTAGTTTGCCGCTTTCTACGTGGCTACAATTCAAATGACTTTCAGTATTATTATCGCAAGTGAGGTCATGGTACTAACGTCACCTCAAATGATTTGGCACTACCTTCATCTTCAAGATGTTACATTGATTTTTCATGTGTGTGTTCTGTAGCTGAATTGAGCTCTTGATTTTTGCATTTTTATTATTAGATGTTACATCACTGGCAAAGGTGAAAATTTGGTTGAATTCAGGGTATAGAGAGGAAGAAGCGACATCAAGGTCCCATGGTACGTCTCAAGAGCATTTACTACTTATCCTTAATTAGTCCTTGTATAGTGTTGGTAGTACAATGAACACCTACTGGATTGTCAATTTCTAACCCAACTTGGATAATTATATAGTTGTGAGTCTTGTGACGTTATGTGATACTTATCCACCTGAAAATTGTACCAACTAGGATCTATAAATTATAGTTATTGGCATAATCAAAATGAAATAAATCAAAATTTTGTGGAATGTCCCTGATTTGCAGGGGTTTCTTGTTGTTATCTATTATTGGTCAAGTTGATCAAAGGGAATTTTAGTTTGTGTGCAAACCATTGCAAGCTAGGTTCCAATCATATCATTTCTATTAAATGCACCATGACTGATTCTGCTTGATATACCTTTCTGTGTAATAAATGGTGAAGATAGTGATGTTAAAACTAAAACATTACTGATTTTAGACTCTGCTTAATCAAGAATTTTAGGTGGAATAATTACTTTCTTATTCAAGTGGGTTTAGAAACAAGTTGAAAACTTGATGATTTAACAGGTCAGGCTGCATTTATTCTCACAAAGAAAGAAACACTGAAAAAGCTTTATTGTACTCGTCATACTTTTATCAAATCCAAATATTAAAAAAAGTGGTATAAGAAAAAGAAAAAAAATCCAAACAAGAGTTGTCTTTATAGTCATGCGGATACAAAAAAGTTAAGTAAAAAAAAAAAGTTAAAGTAAAACCAATAATGATTTAGTAAGATTTATTTTGACTATCTAATTAATAAATTACCAAATTATAAAGATTAGTCTTTTTCAATTTATTTTCTTGCTCTGTTTGAATTGATTAAATGGGACAAGGAAGAAAAGAAGACCAGACCTACTATTCTCTCTCTCCACATTGCAAATTCACACACCACAAGACAAAAAATCTTCTCTCACATATTTTATAATAGTAAATGGATATTGATTTACATAGTACTACTATATAATCTATATCCTCTCCATAATCCTTTACCAATTCAAGATCTTGTCTTTTTATTCACTTTCTTTAGATTTCTTGAAAAAACAAGATCCCAAAATTCTGAATCTACAAAGAAAAGAAAATGTTGACAACAACTCTTAGTGGCAACTATGGTTTTCCTCTCTGCATCTCTGGGAATGCTCAGCAACTATCTCTCTCCAAAGAGTAATACATATGTCTCTGTTCACTCTCTTCTCTTTTGAGATCTTCTCTGTTTATTTGACTTTTGTTTTTGTTTGTGTCTGAAGAATGGCAGATCATGACAAGAGAAGGAAGGTAATGAAGAAGAGAAGAAGATCAGAGAGTCAAAAAGTGATTGGTGTGGAGAGATTCGAGGAGATATGGCTTCAAGAGAATGAAGATGTTAGAGATCTAGTTGCTTTATTACAAGATCTAGGCTTAACATGGAGGTTTTCTTCTCACACAGCTAAAGCTGCTTAATGTTTGTTAAGAAATCTAAAAACTTTTTAGAAGATCTCACTTCTTCAAGTATTTGAAGTTTCTTGTAAAACTGCAGATCCAAATCTTGGAGTATTGTTGTCAAAATATTCCTGGATGTTTTCATTCAATGTGTCTACACGTTTATTTGTCGTTGGTGTGATGCTCTACTGCTTCTTTTGGCCTTTATCCCTCTTACTCCGCCTCTGTTCCTAAAAGATAATTTTTTACAAAAAAAATTTGTTCCAAAAAAATAAGGTTTTTACAGTTTTCTATGCACTTTTACAAATTCCAAAACAAATACTGAAATACTATTGGTTAAACTTTATTGAAAACTGTAAATCGTAGAAATCAATGCGTTTTCTTAATAACCGTGCATTACCTTAAACATCTATTAATTAGGAACGGAGGGAGTATTATATTGGTTTTTAGCTCTGTGCTGTTTTGTTGGATAATTGCTCTCTTTTTAGATCCTGGTTATTGGATTACAGCTTCGTAATCAACAGTTAATTGAGTTAACCCTTTAGATCCATGTAGGCAATCTATAACTTTTCGCTTTAACATTTGTAAACAATTTGTTTTTCCCATGATCTTTTTGTAGAATGTTTAGGCTCCGCAATCAAAAGTTTACTAGGTTAGAAAACTATATAGGCTCTAATTTTGGTTTTCTTGTGATCTACAGAATTTTTCTTCGAAAATCACAAGAGAAACTTACTTAACGCGACCAAGTATTTAAACTTCAAACTGATGAATCTTCTAACTAAAGAATCTAGTCATCTGCTACTTAGAAAACTTCAAACTTGAGAAGAATAACATGTTTAAGATGATCTACTAGATGATGAAAATAGCAACTTAATGAAGCTGAAGAACAAAGACAATGAAATTTAACTCGCAAAGAAACTCTAAAAAGCAAAATTATCCAGAAACTGCATAATTGAAAACCATAATAAGTCTCAGAGGTATCCAAAAAGGAGGTAGAGAGAAGAAATGTCGCAGAAAATAAAAGAAAAAAGAGGCTCAAACGCCATTAAAGTTTCAAACCAAAGAAAACCATAACAGAGTCGATCATAACGAAAGTCTCATCATTTAGCTCCCTTCTTCACTGCAGCCTTGGTCACCTTGGCTCCGGTTGGGTCCTTCTTGTCCACACTCTTGATAACACCAACAGCAACAGTCTGCCTCATGTCCCTAACAGCGAAACGACCCAATGGAGGGTACTCCATGAAGGTCTCAACAACCATAGGCTTGGTTGGAGTCATCTTAACCATACCAGCATCACCATTCTTCAAGAACTTAGGCTCCTTCTCGATCTCCTTACCAGAACGCCTGTCAATCTTGGTCAAGATCTCAGTGAACTTGACTGCAATGTGAGAGGTGTGGCAATCGAGAACTGGGGCGTAACCGTTACCGATCTGACCAGGGTGGTTCATGATGATGACCTGGGAGGTGAAGTTAGCAGCACCCTTAGCTGGATCATCCTTGGAGTTTGAGGCAACATACCCACGCTTAAGATCCTTGACAGCAACATTCTTAACGTTGAATCCAACATTGTCACCTGGAAGTGCCTCAAGAAGAGACTCATGGTGCATCTCAACAGACTTAACCTCAGTGGTCAACCCTGTAGGAGCAAAGGTCACAACCATACCAGGCTTGATCATACCAGTCTCAACACGTCCCACTGGCACCGTTCCAATACCACCAATCTTGTAAACATCCTGAAGGGGAAGACGGAGGGGCTTGTCTGATGGCCTCTTTGGCTCGTTGATAGCATCAAGAGCCTCAAGGAGAGTTGGTCCCTTGTACCAGTCAAGGTTGGTGGACCTCTCAATCATGTTGTCTCCCTCAAAACCAGAGATAGGAACGAATGGGATTTTGTCAGGGTTGTATCCAACCTTCTTCAGGTAAGAAGACACCTCCTTAACAATTTCATCGTACCTACCCTTGGAGTACTTGGGGGTAGTAGCATCCATCTGTAAGAAGAAACAAACAGCAAAATAAGTATCAGCATCACAACAAACCATGAAGAAACAAACACAAACAGTGAAACAATATAAGAATCACACCAAATGATCATAAATTGAGAAGATACTTCACCTTGTTACAGCAGCAAATCATCTGCTTGACACCAAGGGTGAAAGCAAGAAGAGCATGCTCACGGGTCTGTCCATCCTTAGAGATACCAGCTTCGAAACCACCAGTGGTGGAGTCAATGATGAGAACAGCACAATCAGCCTGGGAGGTACCAGTAATCATGTTCTTGATGAAATCACGATGTCCAGGAGCATCAATGACTGTGCAGTAGTATTTGGTGGTCTCGAACTTCCAGAGAGCAATATCAATGGTGATACCACGTTCACGCTCAGCCTTAAGTTTGTCCAACACCCATGCGTACTTGAATGACCTTTTGTTCATCTCAGCAGCTTCCTTCTCGAACCTCTCAATCACACGCTTGTCAATACCACCAAGCTTGTAGATCAAGTGACCAGTAGTGGTCGATTTTCCAGAGTCGACATGGCCAATGACCACAATGTTGATGTGAAACTTCTCTTTACCCATAGCTACACGCCATAAAAGAAATCAAACCATTAGATTATATTCAAATACATCAACATGTTCATCAACACTCAAACACAGTATAACAGATCTAAATACAATACAGATCCATTGCTGAGAATCATAGAAGCAAAGATCTAACCACAAGATATCAAATCTACTCAAGATAATCAACAAAGCACATCAGAAAACTGAAACCATATCAAAAATCGAAACAAATCATCGCGATTCTAAGCCATAACAACAAGCGAAGCAATCCGATTTTCAAAAACTTAAACAAGAGGATTCTACAAACGAATCCATCAGACTTAGATGATAGATCGATGAATCAACAGATGTTAAACTCAAGAATCGAAGCAGTATAAAAGCATAGAGTAAGCGATAATCACAGCCGAAACAACGTTTATGCTAAGAATCTAATCATAGGAGACGTAAACAACTATACAGAAACCTAATCAAGAATCTAAACGAAGACGATGATGATTAAAACCTAACGAGGAGAGAATTTTCTCACCTGCAAGTAAGAATCTGAGAGGAGGCTTGCGGCTACGAAAACTGAGAAGAGACTGAGAACGCAAACCTAAAACTAGAACATCTCAAGATATATATAGCTAGGAGATCTAGGGTTTTCGCGTTCGCTTTGTGGTTTTGGTTTTACTAATTTGCCCTTGCGCGTTTTGGTCTTTCCAATTTTTTTGTAATCATTAAAATTAAAAAAAGTAAAGTATAAAATTCTCTTCTCTAAATAAGTAATTATAAATTTTACATTCTTTGTCTTTCCGATTTCAAATTGTAAAATATCTTTTTATATTTATGTGTTTGGTTAAGATAATGTTAAATTAGAGATTTAAATGATTTTTAGGTAAATTCAAAACGTGAAAGTTTTCTTTGTTGAATCCAAAAACTCTTTTCTTTTTTTTGTCGAAAATTAAATTTCATTACTTTTAAACCGGGTCAAAACCGGAGAAATACAAAATGGATAAGCGGGTCGATTTAATTACAAACTCAAAAGAGGTGTTTAGATTGTCTGCAAGCTTGAGAATATACCAAAGAGATCAAGCTGAAAAGTATTCGAATTGATGGTGTTGACGAGATGTTTACAGTCGGAGGCAAGGGTGAAGTCGTGGAAATTTTGATTTGCCGCTTGAGTGCGCTTTCCCTGATTGCGAGAGCTTATGCCATTAATGGCGATTTCACCTGCGATTCGATTTTGGATCATTGTTCTATAAGGTTGTTATCCTGGTCTTTGATAATCTAACTTAATCCCGTGATCGTCGAGTCTGAAATCCAGGATACATATGTGTTCATCCGGAATTTGTTCCTTCCATGGCGATCTGGGGGTTAGTCTTCCGTCTCTGATCAGGTCTATCCTCAGCGGATGACTTTTTTGGTTGTGCGTGGATCCAATGTCTCGCATCGTGGAGGGCTTTGGTGATAGTTTCTTCAGGTGAGAACGTCCTCGACTCGAAGATCCTCTGGTTTCTGGCTATCCAGAGAATCCAACTAACCCAAGTGAAGAGCGATCCGGCTTCGAGCCCAGACAGTGGTAAGCAAGTCCATTTTGGTGCATTTTCTAGTCCTTGATGGAAGTTGAGGATCGTATCCACGTTGATGGGATCCTTGAAGGGAGTTAGAAACTACACTTCCTTTGCAAAACTACAATGGAGGAATAGGTGGTCTATAGTCTATAGTCTATGTTTCTCCAAAAACTCTTTTATTGAATCGGAGGATGACTAAAAACTCTAGCCGTCATGGGTTGGCTTTGCTAAATTAGATTATAATAAGACTAGTATTAGATATAGAAATCACAGCTAATTCATCGGACAAAACACATTTATTTAACTGTATTGATTCACAAAATGGAGTTGTGATCAAATTTCGGTAGAAATTAAGATTTACAAAATCAATTTGGATTACAAAAATTTACGTTGAATTCAAATAAAAAATAAGTTTGTTATGCATTAGAGGAGAATTTAGTTTTTTTGGTCAACTATTGAAGGAAATTTTTTAAGAGATGACTAAAAATCATTTTTTTGCTGCAAAACGTTGCATCGCCATCATGAAGCCATGTATGATCATTTAGCGTGTTGAGATCTAAAATAATCAACTAATTATGTTTCAAATTTTTTACTTTGTTTAAACAACACGAGTAGGTAGGCGACATGCATACAACTTTTAACAAATTGAGAATAAGTTATACAACAAAATATAACATACTGGTTCCTCGATTCAATGCGAACATATTAACTTTCCTAACGAATTTATTCAGGACATGTTTTCATAGTCAACAAAAATAAGGAATTGACTAATCTTATTAAATATTTCATAATTATTACACTTAATAAATGGTATTGTGGAATGTGGATTACCTTAGAAATTACCAACAATGATGTACATACAAGGTGTGTCTACAACAAAATAATAACATTTCGTATAAATATTGGAAACGATACACCTGAATCAAATTGCAGTAACCAGTACAAATCAATCTTGGTATTGTCAAACCAACCCTAACCGAACCACGATTTAACCACCACTATGCAAGAACTAAAAAGAACATGGAAGCAAATGTGCAAAGACAAAGCGAATACATGTTAGCACTTAGCATCAAACCTTCCTTTTCCTTTTAGCTTGCTAAAGGAGGAGTACTCTCTCTTGGTGGCGAGCTCGAGGTAGGAGATTCGAAACTCGGGTTACCAGGGCAAGACTTAGCAAATTGGCAATACCGGCATTTCCATCGTTCTTCTTCTGGAGTGTACTCAGCTTCTCGTTCACTTCTCCAGAACTCAATAGCTTCTTTGTATTTACTCATCACCCATTCAGGATCATGAGAGAATCTAATCTCAGCTATAATAGATTGATCCTTTTGAAACTCGTACCTGAGGAAAGTTTCCCAGTCAGCTAAAGGTTCTGCTACAATCATATCATTCTATATGTAACAATGTGTTTAATAAGATTATGAAAGAGCCATCGTTTTCTTACCGTAGCAGTAATTGATCATTCGCCATCGGAAGCATCTTAAAAGTGTTTTCATAGTACCTCACAATCTCTTCAAGTGTCTACACCGAGTAAAAAAATGGTAAGAATAGTAATAAACTCATTTCCAAGTGAATATATTTCCTTTCATAGGACAAGGCCTATCGAGAGACATCTTGCGCGGAAATAAAAATCAGTATACCTGTGCTGGGATACCTGCATTTGCAATGTTGTCTCTGACATCTTGAGATAAAACACAGTGGCGATCCAAAGAGAAGTAGTCGAAAAATCGTCCTGCTGGGAAACTTTCTTTGACAACAGTGTCCCAAAGAAGCTTGTAAAGCATTACTTGTAGCCTGAAAAACGTAACATCAAACTTATTAGGATTAAACCAAAACCGAAATGAAGAGCATTTCCTTTACTCTACAAGCACTCACCTTCCATTCCTTCTCTGTGGCTCAGCTGGGAGTGTGTCACGACCGCGAGTCTTAGTATCTGTCAATAACGGTCCGATATCAGAGGACTCTTCGGCAGATGCCTTTCTAACCTCATCAATAATTCCTATAATCCATTGACCTCCAACAAATCCTACGCTGATGATACAGACAATGAATGAACCATTTGTCACTCATACATTATCAGAAATTGGTTTACACAGGAAATCAAGGTTCTACAAAACGATCATGATACTAAAACAAACGTACAAAAGCTAGATTATACAAAGTTTCAAACTTTTGGAGCAAAACAATAGGAAAACTAATGAGAGACCAACTCCATTACTTCTATAATAGAATCGAAACTCGAGGTGTAGAAGGAACTCACATTAACAATTCACGAGTTCGACCTTCGAATAAGAACTGATTAACACCAGCAATGGAACTTAACAGCTTCAAAGCCCACCTATCTTCCTTTGACTCAACTTTTACTCTAACCTTCTTAACTACCTGCTCATCATTTCAACAAAATGTTCACATTACATGTGTAAGTTATCTAACAAGCCTAAGATCCATACCTCTTCTTCAAGCTCCAAATGACGAGCTTGACCAAGTTTCATGGCTTTGCTAACTTTCCTCCTACCAAAACAAAGAACATTCTCCATTTGCTTCTCACACCATTCCTAACCAACAATAAAAGATCAATCGGTTTCACAGATACTAAATTCGATCTTAGATTAAGGGAGATTAGGTCAACGTACTGTGCCAGTGAGATCTGTGACACCCAAAGCTTGATTTCTTCTAAACCGATGTAAATAAGAGTCTTCGATATCAGAACAAGCAGATAATTTCCTTTTGGAGAATACAGTTACTGAACGGAGAGTTCTGGAGGTTTCTCCGGCGAGGAGGCGTGACGGAGAAGAAACTGAACGGATTGCGGAAGGGAGGAAGGATCGTGTGGCTGCAAGTGCTGCATCGAGAATAGCCATTTCTTCTTCAGTGACGATCTCGATTGGGATCTCGACATGGTGAGTTTTGGGGCTTGAAATAGCGATTGTTGCGGATTGATCGGGTTTAGAGGATGTGGTGGTAAGCGACTCGGAGGTTGACTCGGAGCCTGACTCGGCCATGTTTTATGAAACAAGTCTTGTCTTTTCGTGACGAATGTAAAACTTTCAAACTCCTAAAGGTAAAAAAAATTGAAATTAAATAATTAATACTCATTAATTATTAAAATAATCTCTACAATTTACCGTTTCCAACAAAATTTAACCAATAATATTTCAGTATTTGTTTTGAAATTTGTAAAAATGCATAGAAATTTGTGGGGGAAACAATTTTTTTAATAAAAAATTTATCTTTATAAAACAATTTTATTTTATAAAAAAATTATCTTTTCGGAACAGAGAGAATTAACACTTTAATGGAAAAATGAAAGTGAGTTTGGGACGCAAAAAAAACAGATTAAAGAGATTAAAGTTTATGTTAATGAGTCTTTGCGTGTTCAGTGTTCTCATTTTCAAGTGGTGGTAGATTTCTTCAAAACCAAGTATTGTATGTAGTGTGTTCATAACCTTATAATCAGTTATATGAAATGCAAATTGAATTAGGATCAAGAAAAAAGATACAAATTGACTTCCATGTTCTTAAACTTAAAATGCACTTATTTTAAAGTTTAGAGTCTATATAGACTATAGTTTTTGTACATATGAACAGACCTTATGTTACAACAAGCATAAACAAGTAAACATTATACACTCCCAAGTTCCAAACTTTCAAGTAATGTCTTAATCCAATAAATATGTGAACGTACTGTGTAATCTAATAGTTGACCAAACCACATTCGTTGATGATCATCTTAGGCCACAACCGGGTAAGATGCACATGTTGCCACACCTGTAATCGAAAGAATCAATCAACAAAAGATACAGAGATATCCAACAAAAGATGATAATGGTTTTATGGTTCAATGATTGTTTAAAGGACTTACCACACATGTTCTTCCCCATCTCCATCTTGAAGTAGCCTTTATCTCCCCAATCTCCTCCCCATGAGTTCTTTATAAGCCAATATGGAACACCGTCTTCAACTCCATAGCCAACCGCCAAAACCGCGTGGTTCACATCCTATTGCCACACCAGAAGAAACCGAATTGAACACTAAGAGCCTAACTAAGATGAATCTAATTGCTAAGATGTAAGTTTTTTAGCAGTTTAAAGAAGAATTAAAGAAAGTCTCACCATTGGAGTACTTCCACAGTGACCAGTAGTGTAAACTCCGCTCTTGTATAGGCGGAATGAGTTTACGACCTCGAAGGCTACGCTTACTGGCCGTACCAATCCAACTGCATGCTTCAGTTCATCTTCTGCGCCCTGTCATTGATTCAAAGTTCATTACAGATTACAGAATGTATCTATTCAGGCAGATAAAATCAATATCTGGAAAATAAGCTTACCAGAGTAATGTTGACTGAGTCGAGGACTTGTACACCGATGTTTTCTGATGAAAATTTGCAGGCTTCATCTTTACCGGTGTAAGGATAAGCTGCTTCTGTGTCGAGGCCACCATTGGATTTGATGTATTCAAAAGCTTGAGAAGGAAGTCCACCATTACAGCCATAGTTATTGAACGCTCCAGCACAATCCACAAGCTGTTGCTCAGAGAGAGAGATTCCTTTTCCAAATGCTTGATGGTAAGCTGCCTCAAGAGCTCCAGTTGTGCTGCAGTACAAAAATCAATCACATGACATATAATCTTAACCTTTAAACATACATCAAGACTCAAGAGATCCCACCAAAATTTGACGAGATAATAGTATCTTTATCATAAGCCTTACCTGAATGTCCAGCAAGATCCACAACCTCCTTGGTCTTTGACTGGGCTAACAATACCATCTTCTCTCCAATCTTTCTGCAGTCACACAATTTGAGGACTCAGAACCAAATAAAAAAGAACATATTTCTTAAAAGCTGAAGAACAAGAACAAGATTGGTTCAGAGCAGAACAAGATTGAGTTTGTGGACTGACCGATTCCGGAAGAGCTGCTTCTGTGAGTTTGTGAGTTCCCTTTAAAGTAGCAGAGCAGTTTTGAGCAGCACCAAGCTTGCTCCTTTGAAACTCTTCCCATGTCAAATCAGCAAATTCTATATAAATGCAAGAGACAAGTTAGCAATAATCAAATGGGTCTTTCCCTAGGGCAGACAAACAACGATCCGACCACAAAGAAACAATCTTGTATCAAGACAACTAAATCATAAAGAAGCAGCAAACTAGTCTCTCATACTCGTAAACTCTGCAAACTTTATACCAATAACAATATTCAAATCACGTGAATCAAAACAAAAACCAAAAACTCAAAAACTTTTTATAAAAAAAAATCCACGTTTAAAGATCCCAATACGGAACAAAAGTAAGTTTCCACGTTTCCCAATTCCCACAATGTTTTTCTTTATATAAAATTCCTCTAGTAATCAATAAGCTAATTCATAACAAGACTACAAAGATAAAAAAAAACTTACGATTAACACCGAGCTTGTAAGATAAGCCTTGTTTGTTTGTGGATCTGATTAAATCTAAACTCTCCTTGAAAATCGTGAATCTGAGCTTAATCTCCTCCGGACTCAGATACCTTTTCCCATACCTTCATCACCAAAAACGAACATCGTTCTGTTTATCAAAACCCAGAAAAAAAAACTGAACTTAACGAAGTCAACGGCGATAGAGGATGGATTCTTACAGATGAGCAAAGCGAGCGAAAGAGAGAACGTGACGAGACTGGCCTAAGATCTGGACAACTGATTCCTCTAGCTCCTGGAGACGATCAGAGACCATACGGATCGGGTTTGACTCATCGGATCCGATATCTGTCGCCGTCGATGCGGCGATGAGAATGACTAGAACCACCGATGATAGGATTGTTCTCACAGTCATGGCTACTTTTTTTTTACTCTCGACGCTTCTGCTTCTTGTTCAATGATGTAAGCTCGAGCGATTGTGGGAAGAAGAAGACTAGAAGACGGAACAGAGATACAGACGGGAACGTTATCGGGACACGTGGTGGGTTGTGAATGGACAGTATTTGTCCTATATACTTGGAATAATGACGTGTATGGTGATCTCATTGTATAACCAACTAGAAATCCAATCATTTCATACTTTCATGATTTTTATACGGGAGAAATTGCAACATAGTCCATGAACTTTAACTGATTTCACTCGATAACCTGAGTGTTTAGTTTTATTAATTTATAACTCCCAAGAATTACAGATAAGTTACTACTACTTTTGTCTTAATAGTTGTGGGCCTTGTGGCCTGCTATTTGATTTTCGACCTTTGCTGGTGCTGCTGCTTTGAACTTCTTTCAAATCGAAAGTCCTCATCTTATTGAATCCATCATTCATGGTCTCTAGAGATGAATCCCAAGAGCCAAATCCTACTTCTTCCTCTATATCATCATTACCAGCATACGCATCGAAGAGTTCTGGACGATACCATGGCACTTTTACCATATCTTGGCAACGTATCACTTCATTATATTTACCACGCAAGCATCCATTAGTCCTACGTAAATTGCTTGAACCATGTACTACACATGACTTGCCTTTTAGCTGATGCTAGGCTTCCCTAATGATTTGTATTCTTCTCCATCAAAGATCTTTTGTTTTGCTTTTTTATCTTTACTTTTCTTGAAACTGAATCTATTAATAGAGAGAACAAAAAAAAATTACAGATCAGACTCGACTCGGTTGGACTGTTTATGCCTCGGCTTCAACTAATATAATGGGATATATGCTAATAATATATATAGCCCTGTTCTTTTGTCAATCGCTGGCGACTGCGACTAGCGACTACGACCAACGATAGCGATTACTTGATCGCTATATTGTTCGTTTTGCAGTCGCTGCGATTGGTCGCTGCGCTGATCGCTATGTTGTTCGTTTTGTAGTCGCTGCGATTTGTTTTTAAATTCAAAATCTTAAATTTATAAATATAAATTCTATAAATTAAATTTTCAACGATAGCTAAATCATACCATCAATATTTGTAATTTTCTGCCATAAAAAAAATAGAACTAGAAAAATATAAGATTTTACAAAGGTTTCTGGTTTTAACCAAAAATACGGTTTTGATATTTGGAGTAAAACAAACAATTTTGGCGGTAGAACACGAATTTTGTGTTTTTGGGTGAAAATCATGTTTTTACGGCTTCTACAATCTTTTTACGAGGTTTTACCGAAAATGCATTTTACAGTTTTTGGCGGAAAAAAATGTGATTTTGTGATTTTTGGCGGGAAATCAAATTTTTAATGTTATCGCGCTAAACACTATTTTAAAATTTTATCGAGAAAACACATTTTTACAGTTTTTGGTATAACAAAACTTAAAACTTTTTCAAAATTTTTAATTTTATGTAATATATATTTTGAAACTTTTTTTAATTTCAAATTTCAAATAAATATATTTATTTAATTTAATTAATTAATTTATTTTATTTTTGGTCGCAACGATCAAATGTTGTTCGTTTGGGAGTCGCGCGATTTGTTTCAGCGATCAGTCGCTGGATTCGGCGATCAATCGCTGGAAAATCTAGCGACCAAAAATTTTAGTCGCTGATTGCTGCGATCAGTCGCCGCGATTGGTCGCCAGTTGCTGCGACTGCCAAACGAACAACATTTGATCGCAGTCGCTGGTCGCAGTCGCCAGCGACTGCCAAACGAACATGCCCATAGTACAATGGTCCTTAAACGCGTACAATAAATTCGGTTGGATATGCATTTGGGTCTAGCAAATGCACAAGGCTTTAAAGGTCCAAATAGGAAAACTGAAGAGTTAAGAGCCCAAATATAAAGGTAAATGGTTAGAACTTAATCATGGTTAAAAATCAAAACCTTTAGAATTTTAGGCTATAAAAGGGAGATGAAAAATCAATTAATGGGACATCTAAGACCATTGGATAAAGAGATTACAAATCAGTCAGCCGTCCTAAAATACTGGACTGATTTTAGATCGAGCTCCACCTGAAATCATCCGCTTTTCATTCGACCTTACTTGTAATCTTTTAAGTTAAACACACTTTTGTAATCCGATTTTCATTATATAAACGAGATGATTCGACCTCCTCCTAATATGACATTTGTACCGATATAGTTACAACAAACTCATCCATGCTTTTTCATCATTTCTTCGCTTCTTTATGTGGTAGGATACGATGCGTGCCGTTGAGTATGATCATTTCATCTACTAATTAGTCAACAAAAAAGGGAAAAAAATGCGTTTCGTGGAATTTTCTCTTACCGGGACTATACCAAATCTAGAAGATATTTTATGTTCCATCGATATTTCAACGATTTTCCACCTTCAAAACTATCATTTCAAAACTATTTTTCTAAATATGATGGAACCATCTAAATTAGAGGTAAATTCGGAACATATATCGTCAATTTTGATGGTATATATATGTGAACTTAAAGAAGCAACGGCGATGGGACTTACCGGTGAGCGAAGCGAGCAAAAGAGAGGACATGAGGGGACTGTCCTAAGATTTGGACAACTGATTCTTCTACCTCTAATAGGCTTTCACAATACCGTTATTTTGTACTTGGAAAGGCCTTTGTAAAACTCTAATACAAAAAATATAAATTTCTCGATTTTTTAGAGCATGATTACTCATGATATTTGTGAGTATCATTAGAAAAATTGATTATAAAAGAATATTTGGGTTCTTTTAAACCCAATTTGTATCAGCTTGTTGATCCACTGGCTACAATAATTAGTGGACACGTGTCTTCATATGATTGGACCGCGATTTTTAGATTTGGAGTAAACAATTTTCTTTTTCCTTTCGCGTTTTTCTCAAAGAAAACTCAGAGGGCAATAGCAACGCGACTCTGTTCGCGAATTCAACGACGAATTCTTCTCTTCTCTTCGATCCACTAAGAGCATCCATCTTCTTCTTTGGCCTTTCCCGATGTATCTTCATCTGGAAACTCGCGATTGAGCAAACCCAATTGAAGCATGTTGTTGTTGATACTAGCATAGTGATAGTATTGGTTGATCTATTGAACCATTGCTTTTGCTTCTTGCTGTATCCGATCAAATGTTGGAATCAAATAATGAATCATTGATGCATAAATGTTGTTTTAGAGAAATGGTGAAGGTTCAAATGGATTGCGTATTGGTGTTAGTTTTAGTGTGTTGTTTAACTTGCTCTGTTGATGGGAAATAATCTAATTTGCTGTTTGATTTTGGTTATAGGGATTTTAGGTTCCTTCTTATCAGTCTCTGTCAATGTTTACTATCACTTACAATGTATAAAATCAGGTTTTGTGGCCTTGGTGATGATTTGGTTTTTCTAAGAGCAATGTTGTATCTTAAGTGATCTTACATAAACTTTGAATTGTGTAGTTTGGGTACATTGTTCTTACAACCTCGGCGGGTATCATGGACCACGAAGAAGCCAGGAGAAAGAATGTTGGTGGCAAGGTTCTTGGGTTCTTTTACTGAAAAGTTGATGCTTGAAGAGAAGAGAAAAATGTATCGTCAGTAATACTTTGCTTTTCCTTTTGGTGAGATGAGGAATTCGATTGCTAATAAAAACTCAAGGAAGCTTATGAGGCCAAGAGGAAACGAAGACGTCCTTACTTAAAGGAACAAGAGTTATCTATGCTTAAAGAGGTGTCTTGGTTTGTTTTACTTGTCCTCTGTGTTAGCTTTGATTTCAATTTGAGAACAGTTTGTTTCATATTTACAGGCTCTTGCCAAAACATTGTCTGTACCATCGCTGCCTTATCGACAGAGCAATTTAATCTGCTCGGACCGAGCAAAAACGGATATGTCTTGATGCAGAATAGCAAAACCATGAGCCGGACAATATTTTCATTAAGTTTTACCAATTTCAGATTGTGATATTGTAATCTTTATTCCTTTGTATCGGTGTTAAACTTGTATCATTACGAATGCAAACTTATCTATTCCTCACTATTTTAAAAGCAAAGAAATTACTTGTTATTTGTCCTTTATCTCCATTGAAATTTCTCCTAATCTATGTACAATGTTGTGGCAGATACGTTAAACACAAATAATACGAATGCAATAAGACTTGATCGGATGAAGGGATATGTACACAAACATTGTCTGTAGTTATGACTCTAGATCAACTCCAACTTAAAGCTAAAATTTATATAGTTACTCGAAGACATATTTTCACAAACCAAACTAAGACAAAATTACGTAGTTTAATTTTTTGAAATTATATGAGTAGAATAATATCATACATATTATGCCATTTTGGGTTTTGCGCAAAGTTGTTAAAGACTTAACAAGTAGACAGTAATTTCCACTTTCTGTTTTCTTATAAACAAATCTCGCTTTTCTTAAGCCAATTATCTATCGAGACATTTCAATTTCACAATTCTCGTGCTCGCATTCGATTTATGAATGAGATACATGCATGTGTGTTTCGTTAATGTCATTTTTGCTCTTAAACATGATTGTGATACAGAGCACGAATCTTTCATTTTTAAAATTTTATAAAAAAATTATTTTTTATAAACATAAATTACTTTTAATTCTTTTATTATCTTATTAAACATTAAAAGATAGAAAAATTATATTAAGTCTCAACTAATTCAATTAATATTAAAATAATGCTAAAGAAACTCTACTTGTATCATGAGTAAACATGCTCTTAAACTTTCATGGTTTTTCCCCAAGTCACTCGGAAAACAAAGAAACAGGACAATGTGATGTTGAGATGAGTTTTACCATTTATAGGAATCGACCAACCGATACATGTAGTCATGGGCGAATCCATGTAAAAAATAGGGGAGCTGACCCCATTAAAAATAATAATATTGTGACTTAGCTTAATGACATGAAACTCAATTAGCTCAATTGGTTAAATTATTTATTTATGACCCCCTGAACTTAGTTCAAGTCTCAATTTTGCACCCTAATTATCATTATTTACTTGGACCTAAGACCCAACTCTATATAATAAACATTTATGATTTACCTTCTAATACTTTATATAACAAATATTTAAAATGATATTATATTTAAAAATAAATAATTAAAATTTTGAACCCGGTAATTTTTTTTCCTAGATTCGCCACTACATGTAGTGTACACTGTATTTTATTTAGGGAGATTGCACCAAGTAGAAGGCAGAATAAATTATTTATATAACAAAAAAATGAGAACAGTAGGAGGAAGTCTGAGTGATATAATTAAAGAAAGAGGATTGATTATAATTTGAAAAGAGGATTGATTATAATTTGTGCAAATTATGATTTTGTTCATTTGACTGAAATGAACAGTCCTTTCCCGCTGCTCTTTATTATTCCTCTCAAGTCAAACGTTTTCACCTTGTTGAAGTCATTCCTTATAGGCGCCGTTGGGCGACATGACAGTCCCATATTATTCGCACCGTATGCATTATTCACACCGTATGCCTGCATGCGCTCTTTCGGAAAACCATCCCACGGAGTTGGCTTAGTACTTGCTAACACACCACAAATGGAACAACACATAAGAGTCATCAATCTTATTATTCAACACATATTAGTCATCAATGAAAGAACATGCGCAACAGGTTCTCGTTGAGTCACGCAGGTTTTTGTATGAGTCACTCAAGTGAAGAGTGAAGCCAGTTAGCAGAAAGAAAGTCAAGTTGCTGAGCTGGCGTCTTGAGCCCATCAAAAAGTTGAGTGGGATTCTACTATTGCAGTGGATGGGATCTTCTGTCAGAGTAGACTTGGAAAGGCTACACAAGTCATCATCAACAAACAAGGCATGGTGGTTTGACCTTGGGACAAAGAAAGGTAGCAGGACTGTAGTTGAGGTACTGTAGCGTACTGTAGCTGTTAATGCTAAAGCCATGAATGCTATCTTTGCTGGTGTTGATGAAGATGAGTTCAAACTTATTCAAGGATGCAAGTCTGCTAAACAAGCTTGGAATGTTCTTCAGATGTCTCACGAAGGTACAACTACTGTAAAGAGAACCAGACTTGATCAGCTTGCCTCTAAGTTCGAGAATCTTAAAATGGACCTAAGTGATACTATTGTTCAGTTCAGTTCCAAGATAAGTGCCATTGCAAATGAAGCTGAAGTTCTTGGTAAGACATACAAGGATCGAAAACTTGTCAAAAAACTCAAGAGGTGTCTTCCCCAGAAGTTTGCTGCTCACAAGGCTGTATGAGAGTCTCTGGAAATATTGACTTGAAAAGAATTGGTTGGTATTATGAAATCTGAAGAAATGGAGGTTGATGAAGATTTTATTAAAGATTTCAAGAATATTGCACATGTTGTGGTGAAAAATAATCCTCAGATTCATGAACTAACAGACAGCCTAGCGCTCATGACAAGAAATTTTGATAAAGCTCTGAAGCGAGCTAACTCTGGACAATCTCGTGAGTCACTCAGGTGGACTCCAGATGGTCACAAAAACAGGAAGCATTCGTCTAACAAAAATGTCTCCAAAAAGCAAGAATCTCAATGCTTTGAGTGTGAAGGTTTTGGTCATTACAAGTCGGAGTGTCCTGTTGCTAAACGGCAGGAGCTGAAGTGCTCAATATGCAAAGGTTTTGCTCACACAAAGTTTGAGTGTCCCAACCTGAAAAAAACAAAGAGAGATCCCTTATTATCCATAGTGAGTCTGACTCCGAAGAAGATAAAGATTACTCTAGCGCTGAAATGCTAAATCTGGTGGCTTTCCTATCAACCATTGAAGAAACTGACAGTGAACATGAGTCTACGTAAGAAGATAATGAGTCAACTGACTCTCCTGAGAATTTCAAGAATCTTTATGAAAATGGGATGTTCTGAGTCAGTCGTTACTGAAACTGGTTCAAGACAAAGAAGGCTTAGAAGCAAAGAGGGATCTGGTTCAATCAATCTCGAACAAGTGTGGAGTGAGTCTTCCAGCAGATGCATCTACGGTATGCTCTTTGAGAAATGCAGGTGAAAAGGTCAAACTGCTAGAAGCTGGTTATAACAAGGAAAGCATGAGTGCAGAAGAATTGCAAATACAACTCTCAAATAATTATCAAAAGATCA
This sequence comes from Arabis alpina, assembly GCA_900128785.1. Lineage (NCBI taxonomy): Eukaryota > Viridiplantae > Streptophyta > Magnoliopsida > Brassicales > Brassicaceae > Arabis > Arabis alpina. The sequence goes on along the minus strand of LT669795.1, from coordinate 41,542,735 downwards.
GAAGATTGAACAATGGGTCTCAATGTCTTGATAAAATCCTGACAATGGGACGTACTGACTCTAATCATAGAGGTTTAGGTTACTATGGCTCTGATAAAAGCAGTTGTCTATTGGAAGAATTGGTTTCTGCTCCTATCGTGTTCTTAAAAGAGGTCTGTTCTACGTATGTGTGTTCTATTCAACAACAACCAGATGAAGCCAGTACATCTTGTGCTCCTTCAAGAAGTACTTCTTCCCTGAGTCGGAAGAAACTTGGTTATCAGGATGAGACACGAAAATCCAAAGGATGCTCTCATTGCAACAAGTTTGGTCATATTGCGTATAAATGTTTCATGAGAAAAGCTAGAGTTTCCCTCTTGTGGAAACCGAACAAAGTATGGATCGAACCTGCTTGTGTTGGGTCTGTCTGGGTTATGAAGAAAGATATGTATGGAAGTATGTCTAGTGAAACAGAGGCTCTGAAACTCAGGGATCTTTATGATGTTTGTGAGTCAGAAGGTTTATTTCAAAGTAAGAGCCTCAGTAACAGTACAATAGATATGAGCGCCAAGGTTGCTTACACATCTTCTGTTGGAAGAGATGGTTGTGATTGGTACTTTGATAGTGGTTACTTGAGGCATATGACGGGCAACATACAAAGTCTGGAAAACTTCCATGAAGATCACAGAGGTAAAGTCACTTTTGGAGATGGGGCTAAAGGAAACATACAAGGTAAAGGTCAAACAACCAGTTATGATACTCCTCATCTTAACAATGTGTTCTTAGTTGAAGGGTTAAGAGCAAATCTTATTAGTATAAGTCAGCTGTGTGATGAAGGACTGAAAGTAGTATTCACTAAAGATCAGTGTGAAGCAGTGGATCAGAACAACAATCAGATTGTGGCTGGTGTCAGGTCACATAACAACTGCTATGTCTGGAAAGACTCAGTCAGTTGTATGTCTGTTATGTGCTCACCTTTGGACCTGTGGCACAAGCGCCTTGGTCACATTAACTCTAGGAGCCCGATAAAGTTGGTTCAAGGTCAAGTAGTTCGAGGAATACCCAATCTAAATGCCAAGACAGATGCCTTCTGTAATGTTTGTTCTCAGGGAAAACGAATTCGTGTACAACATAAGAGAAGTGGTGAGATCAGGTTTAAAGCTGTTCTTGAACTACTCCATATAGATCTGATGGGTCCAGTCCAAACTCAGAGTTTGAATGGGAAAAGATACATCCTTGTCATTGTTGATGATTTATCACGATTCACATGTGTACGATTTCTCAGTTACAAATCTGATGCTTTTGAAAGCTTCAAGATTCTTGCCTTGCAACTTCAAACTGCTAAAGGTAACATTCAACAAATCAGGAGTGATCATGGTGGAGAATTTCAGAATGCTGCATTTGAAAAATTCTGCAATGAACAAGGTATCATGCATCAGTTTTCAGCTCCTTGCACACCCGAACAAAATGGTGTAGTGGAACGTAAAAACAAAACTCTTCAGGAAATGGCTCGTGCCATGATTCATGGCAGTCAAGTGTCTGCAAAGTTTTGGGCAGAAGCAGTTAGTACAGCCTGCTATATCATCAATAGGGTGTTTGTCAAACCGGGTACCTCTACTACTCCCTATGAAATATGGAAAGGAAAGACTCCAAATCTCTATTACTTTCGTGTTTTTGGATGTGTGTGTTACATCTTGAATGACAAAGATCAAGAATCCATCAATGTTGTGTTTGATGATCGAAGCAAAATCTCATCCCAGTCTCAGATTCCTAAGGAAGACCTTCTTCTTGAGTCTGCAGTTGATCCTCTATTCTCACTAGAGGCTGACAAAGCCATCTCTGGGCTTACAGATCTCCCTGAATCCTCTGGTACGTGTAATGAGGATGATTCTGCTATTTCCAAATCAATGAGAGTACCTAGAAATCATTCATAAAGAGATGTTATTGGTGGTGTTACTGAAGGTCGTGTCACCCGAAGAAAACGTGTTAACTACAAAAAGATGCTTCAGTACTCATGTTTTGTTCCATCTATTGAACCTGAAGACATCTCTGCTGCTCTGCATGATGAATTTTGGGTTGATGCCTCTCATGAGGAACTGAATCAGTTCACAAGAATTGATGTTTGGGAACTTGTTCCAAGACCTCTCAAAGTTAATGTTGTTTGCACAAAGTGGATCTTCAAGAACAAGATCAATGAAGAAGGAACCACTGTGAGAAATAAGGCTCGTCTTGTGGCTCATGGGTTTTCTCAGATAGAAGGAATTGATTTTGATGAAACATTTCCTCCAGTCGCCCGTCTTGAATCAATTCGGTTTATGCTTGGAATTGCTTGTGTTCTAAAGTTCCGTCTTTATCATATGGATGTTAAGAGTACCTTCCTAAATGGGTTACTCCAAGAAGAAGTGTTTGTCATTCAGCCTAAGGGGTTTGAAGATCCAGCTTATCCAGATCATGCGTATCATCTCAAAAAGGCTTTGTATGGTCTCAAACAAGCTCTACGAGCTTGGTATGATAGGCTGACCCAATTCCTGATCAATCGGAAGTTCAAACGAGGAAGTGTAGACAAAACTTTGTTCCTTCTTGAAGACTACAAACATCTTCTTATTGTTCAAGTCTATGTCGATGACATTGTGTTTGGAAGCATTAATGATGATTTGGTTAGTGAATTTGTTAAAACCATGTCTCATGAGTTTGAGATGAGTATGGTTGGAGAATTGAACTATTTCTTAGGGCTGCAAATTCGTCAAACTGATGAAGATATCTTTGTGACTCAGAGCACTTATGTTAGGAATCTAGTTCAGAGGTTTGGTCTGCAAACCAGCAAGTGTTCCAAAACTCCAATGAGCACAACAACCAAACTGTGCAAAGACGAATCTGGTGAACCAGTGGATGAGAAGCTCTACAGAGCAATGATTGGTAGTTTGTTGTACCTCACTGCAAGTCGACCAGATCTTTGTTTGAGTGTGGGAGTGTGTGCTCGGTTTCAAGCTAAACCACGTGTTTCACATCTCAATGCTGTCAAACGTATCCTTAAATATGTCAAAGGAACTCTTGATCATGGTTTGTACTTCTGTAAATAAACAAATCCAAATCTTGTTGGTTTCTGTGATGCAGATTGGGCAGGAAGTGTTGATGACATAAGAAGTACATCTGGTGGATGTTTATTTTTGGGAACCAATCTGATCTCCTGGCACATAAAAAAACAGAATTTTGTTACACTGTCTACTGCAGAAGCTGAATACATTGCTCTTGGAAGATGTTGTACACAACTTCTCTGGATGAAGCAAATGTTCACTGATTATGGTATGACTTCGAATACCCTACTTGTCCATTGTGATAACATGAGTGCTATTAATATTTCCAAAAATCCAATACAACACTCACGAACCAAACACATTGACATTAGACACCATTTCATTAGTGAGCTAGTTGAAGAAAAAATCATTGACATCACTCATGTTTCTTCTAAAAATCAGCTTGCTGATATTTTTACTAAATCTTTGAATTTGATTGTCTTTTCAAATCTGAAAAAATCTCTCTGCATTTGTGAAGTCTGATTAGCCCTGGTCTAGGGTTGTTTGTGTTTTGCATAGTAGATACTCATTTTGGCAGCTTGTTTTAATCCTCCGAACCAATCACCTTTTAAAACCTCGTATTTGTAAGTCTATTGTTGAAAAGAGCTGCTCATCATTCTTATTTAGTTGGTTTCATCTTCTTTTCTCTTTTTCAGTCTGTTGGCTCAGTCGTGTGGCTTTGTTTTCTTACAGCTCACACGGTGAGACCAACAAGGGAAGATTATCTTGCTCGGGTAGTTCATAGCTCAAAGCTACTATATATATATATATATATATATATATAAACGAAAAGGATCAGTCTTGTTTAAAGAATGAATGAAGGGTGTTAAGCAAAGCTTAATCGTATTCTATAATAATAAAAAAAAACAAAAAAGGGTTTTAAGTAAAGCTTAGACTTGTTTCTCGTTTCAATCTTCTAAGCAAAGCTTACTCTTCGGGATTCTTTCTTTCGTTTCCTCTTGAATAAGAATGATGATGTGTAGTCTAGCCTTGATAGATCATTAAGTGTGAAAACTACTCTTTTGTTTTTAGAAAGAGCTGCCTTAGTGTGCAACTGGGTTGAATCACCTTAAAATTCTCAAAGCTGTCTCTATGGTGTCTGGTGTGTGACTCACTTCTCTTCTTCTAGTGTCTGGTTAGGTGGATCATATTGTTTTTGTAAAATCTTTAATGTTGGTTCTTGTTTTAGTCTGTATTTTTGTATAAAATCTTGGCTCTCATTTCGTTTAAAGTGGTTGCATTAGTCAGTGTGTTGTAGTCTGATTCATTTGCTCGTTTTGTGTGGTGTCTCTCTGTTCTTTGGGCTTCTTTAAGTTTTTCCATTTTATTGCCTTTTCTATTATTGGGCCTCAGGCCTTGTTGCTAATAAATCTCAAGCCTTTTTGTTTGAAAAAGCGTGAACGAAAAGTGAAAGCATCTCGTGCCCCAAGGCATGCAACTGCCGCCTGTCTCTCTTTAAAACCAAAGAGAGACTCTTGGGTTGTCTCATCGGAAACCAATCTCTCTTTCCTGTTTCAGTTTCTCTCTCTCTCTCAAACGACATCTAGGTTTTTCTGTTCACGGTTCTCAGATCTGAAAAACCATGGTTGATGACTCTCAAGCTTTTGATCCGCTGTCTCATGAAGTCACCATGGTTCCTCGAAGCGTTCTATTCAGATTGACAAAGCCGGTGGCTCTCGTTCAAAGAAGCAAAAGACAAAATTGGTGACAAAATTAGATCAAGTGGCTCTTCTACTCGTCGCTGCTTCGTTCCACCGCCTCAAAAGAAGTTTGTTAATCTCGCTCCTCATACTGTTAAACAGAGTGATGAATCGGATTCCACTCCTCTGCCATCTCCAATTGCTCACGCTGAGCATGTTGCTCCTCTGGCTCAAGCCGAGATAAACGAAGATAAAGAAGCACCAGTTCCTCCAGCCTTCTTGACTCATTATGCAGCCAATCGATAACGTATAAGGGAAAGCGAATTGAAGTATCCTAAACTTCGTGCATATCCAGAGGTACCTCTGAATCTCAACTTTGTGTCTTCTAGATCTGTTAAGTGGTTTGAATCTATTAGATTTAGGAACTTCAATGATATGAGGGTGCTTTCTCTTAGGGCTGCTACGACTCTTACTGCTCAGGAACTGATTACTGCTGCGGATTTGCTTGCTACCGTGACTGAGATTGATACCTATGTTGAGGATGTTGTCAAGGAATTTTATTCCAATATGTCCACCATCATGTTTCGAGAATCTGGAGTGTCGTATGTCTATGTGCGTGGGTGTATGAGTTCACACCATCAATCATTAACGCCATGTTTCAACTGCCTGATCATCCTTTCAAAGCCACAAACCATGTTTTGACTGAACATGATGTTCAAATCGAAGATGTTGTGTCATTATTCACGGGTGGCTTAGTCAAGAGTTGGGATGATTTCTCCTCTCCCTATATAAGTCATGTCATGACTGTGTTGTACACCATGTGTTGCCACAATTGGATGCCAACTGTCAACAAAATGGCTCTCAACAAGGATTGTGCCTCCATTGTGTATCTGGTTGCTCAAGCCAAGTCTTTCAACTTTGGAAAATTGGTGTTTGATGAGATCTTGGCGTCTGCCAATGCACCTCAGTCTCATCATCTTGTTCTGCCTAATCTCATTGATCAGCTTCTTCGGTTCCAAAGAATTGTGCCTTCAAGACCTCATGATACAACCTCGGCTGCGCCTCTGAAAATTCTTTTGGACAAAAAGAGTTCGTCTCTCTATATGCGTGGTACAGCTTCCTCCACTTCGGTTCCACCAAATGTTCCTCAATTTCTGACTGCTGATTTGGAACAACTTGCCTCTCTTGTTGCCAAAATTCAACTCAAAGTGTCTGGTATTGTCTTACTCTAACTCTGTCTATAGTTCCTACTTCATTTATGGTTGTTTTTACCTAAGTGTGCAACCAAGCATGGGGAGAATATGCTGCAAATCGTCATGAACCAGAGGAGAATGCAGACGAAGATGCTAACAAGGCTTGCAATGAGGACAGTGGTGATGGTGGTGTTACTGCATTCTGAGATGACTACTCGCTTTCAATCTTTTGCGCTATGCGCTTTTCAAAAAAACTTTTTGTTGTGTTTTTCAATTCACTCTATCTCTCTAGGCTTTTGTTAAAAGCATGTTTGGATTTGTTCTTTTTGGTGTGTATGACTTAAACCTAATTAGTTGTTTCTAATGGTTTATGTTTCTGTTTAGCTTCCGCTATGTGCTCTGGTTTTCATTTGTTGAGTTTGCATTTGTGTGTGGTTCTTGCTTGCTTGTGTCTCTGTGTATTTCAGGTACCAAGGGCTTGGATTGTCACATTCAGGTAAAAAGGGGGAGACTGAAAGAACATGCGCAATAGGTTCTCGTTGACTCACGCAGGTTCTTTTATGAGTTACTCAAGTGAAGAGTTCAGCCAGTCAGCAGAAAGAAAAGTCAAGTTGCTGAGCTGGCGTCTTGAGCCCATCAAAGAGTTGAGTGGGATTCTACTATTGCAGTGGATGAGATCTTCTGGCAGAGTAGACTTAGAAAGGCTACACAAGTCATCATCAACAAACAAGGCATGGTGGTTTGACCTTTGGACAAAGGAAGGTAGCAGAGCTGTAGCTGAGGTACTGTAGCGTACTGTAGTTGTCGGCTTGAACGGAATAAAAAGAAGAAGTTAAAGCTGTTTGTTGTTTATGCCTTTCACACAGAAAAATAGAAAGGGTCATAAGCTTAGAACTCAGAGTTACCTAGCGTGGTGAGCTTGTGAGTGAAAAAGGGATATCATCAGGTGTTGATCTTACTTGGGTAGTTTAGGAATAAATTCAAGATCAAATCACGGTGCGTGATGTTGAGTAACTATGAGTTGAGCAGATTGTAAAAGATTGTTCAATTGATATTCTAAATACAAAAGTAATTACTGCGGTATCTCTGTTTGTTCCTCTCTAGAGGTCTCTGGTTATATCAATCAATCTCATTAGTGCATACATGTCCTAGTCTATTATTTATTTGGTTAAGCTAAAATGTTCCGTGACAAATATTTGTACCTCGTTTAGGCAGTGGTTGTACTGGTCTGGCCAGATCTTGGGTTGGGGGAATTAGATCATGCTCCGCCTGCGTGCGATTAGAATACATGCTCTCTGGGCCTTGTTCAACAATTAGCTTAAGTTCGTCTGATTTTTCATCCTTTGGAATTTCCACCAAACACAAGCTTTTATCAATGGCGAGAACCTCGTCACGGTTCTCATCCGTCGTTTCCTTGCTGCCTTCCCCTGCGATAACTTCTTTCACACGGAAGATACTGTTCTTTTTCACAGCGTTTGACTCTTGTACAAGCGACTTGTTGTCTCCCACCACAGTTTTAGTTTCACCACCATCTTCGGCTATATCTCTAGACATCTGTGCTACTTCCTCAGGTTTCTCGTTGGAGGTTACTTCTTTCCCACGTAAGATCCCATATGCATTTGAAATGCTCGAACCGTTGTCTACTGGTAACTTCTCGCCTTCCACGTCCTCACTCATACAACATTTTTCTTCGTTTCTTACTGTAATCAGCTGATTTTGCATATCTTTGCCTTTCACAGCTGCTTCCTCCTCACGAAAGCTACCATTCTTGCTTGCAGTCCTTGAACCGTACTGTACAACATGAGGTAGTTTGCCTTCAACATCTTCTCTTATCCAACATTCTTCATCAATCGTCATCTTCTCGTATGTTCGATCTTCTTCTTTTTCTTCCACCCGTTCCGGCACTACGCTGGCATTTGCAGCTGCTCCATCTTTCTTACTCTTCCTAATCCAGAGACATATGCTTCCGAGTTTTGGAAGGCATACGCGTCTCGTTTTTCCATTTGTAATGTTCTCCATCAAAGATCGATCTTTTTTTGGGATGAATTTTCTGAAAGTCAAAGAACAAAGATCAGTTTTGACTCGGTTGCAATTGGGTTCTTTATCATTTAGCTTTAACTATGTATGTTATATATACGGAAGGGATTCATGTGAAAGTGAGTTTATGCTTGCCATGAAGTACCAGAGAGAGGTCATAGTAAGATATATGCCACATCACTGCTTTGATCAATTCTTCAAATCTTTCTTTAGCAAATTGATAACACTAGATTTGGTCTTGATTTCCAAATCCATTAAAATACACAAACCAATAACCCCCACTTAATTTCATTTACTCTCACCATTTGTCTTTCGTCCTCTCTTTTATTTCCAAGTAAACATTAACCTGATTCAACTAACGCGTGACACCCTTATATGGATCATTCAACTCATGAATTAGCTCTTGCATTAAGGAAACGAATACTTATGATTTTTGTTGATTTTTGTTAGCACCGCAAATACAAATAATTTTGAACCTAAATTCTATAAATATTTCAACAATGTTAAACACTCACAATGGAAAATTAGTCGTCCACATTATTACTTGGCGCATTTTATATTTTGTTGTAACTGCTGCCTTTACACTTGAACGTATAATTGTGTATCTACCTACTTTAGATATTTGGGACTAAGTCGAAAGAGTTATTTTAGGGATTAAAATAAAGAGAAGACTTTTTTGTTGTTGTCACAATAAAGAGAAGACTTTAAAGACATAGATTTGTAACTTGTAAAGTTGTAAGCGTACATATATAGTAGAAGAGATAATTACTAGAAAGACCTTTTTAGATGTATGGTTTACTCAAATAACTTTTAAATTTTGAGCTTTTATTTTTTGAGGTAAAAAAGGTTACGAAGACATTAAAAATACTTCAAATTCGTTTATTAACGAAAATGCCAATGAAAAAAAAAAAACATAAAACCAAAAAAAAAAAAAAAAAAATCAGATTTCAACTCTTCATCTTCTTCTTTCTCTCTCCGGTAACTCCTCTCTCCGGCAACTCCTCTCTCCGGCGACTCAAATCGCGACTTCTTCTCCGGCGACGAAATTCGTTGCTTTTAACGGTAAGATTTGAAACAAATCATGAGTTATCTTCCTCTCTATCATTCACGAGTGTCTTGAGTTCGGATTTATGAACTTCAATATGTTCTTCGTTCATAGGTTTTGAAATTCCGGCGAAGAAAAGTTCCGGCGAGTGTTGGGGTTTCGTTTTCGTGCGTTGTAGAGAGGTAATATCTTGATTCTAACCGGTTTCGTTTGGGTATGTTGAACTTTTGTAAAATCACATTTTGGTCCAAATCCAAAAATTTTCCAGATCTGGATTTTTGTTTGATGGTAGACTTATTTTTTGTTTGATGGTAGACTTATTTTCTGTTTGATGGTAGACTTATTTTTGTTTGATGGTAGACTTATTTTCTGTTTGATGGTAGACTTATTTTTGTTTGATGGTAGACTTATTTTCTGTTTGATGGTAGACTTATTTTCTGTTTGATGGTAGACTTATTTTTGTTTGATGGTAGACTTATTTTCTGTTTGATGGTAGACTGGATTTTTGTTTGATGGTAGACTTATTTTCTGTTTGATGGTAGAATTATTTTTGTTTGATGGTAGACTTATTTTCTGTTTGATGGTAGACTTATTTTTTGTTTGATGGTAGACTTATTTTCTGTTTGATGGTAGACTTATTTTTGTTCGATGGTAGACTTATTTTCTGTTTGATGGTAGACTTATTTTCTACTCGATGATAGACTTCTTTTTGTTTGATCGTAGACTTATTTTTTGTTTGATGGTAGACTTATTTTCTACTCGATGATAGACTTATTTTTCAAAATGTTCTAATTTCCATGAATTTCTTTACAGGTATTCTTTGTACGTGCAATGCGTAACCGCATGAAGATTGTAAAGAACATCCAAAAGATCATGAAGATGGTAGATTTTTATGAGACACACACGTTCTGATTTGTAATATAAGATACAATTGTTATGGTAGACTTTTTGCAAAGAGATTCAAACATTATGGTAGAAATGTATGAACATTTTTTTGTAGTGTAATGAATGAATTGACAACATTTATTTATGTATGGTTAAAACATAACTTCTGAAATGTCTCTGTAACTATTACAAAATCCTTAAAACACGAGTACGAGTTCAAACACGAGTACGAGTTCATACGAAAAGATAGAAAAAAATATATGAAAATATATAGTACATACTAAATCTACCACCACTTGTATATAAATCTATCATCACTTGCATGATATAAGTCGAACCGGGTTTAATAGTGTTTTTAAAAATAATAATATATATAGTTTTTGTATAATTATAATATCCAAATATATAATATAAATTTTAAATAAACATATTTCTAAATATTAGTCATGAGAAAAATCATTTTAATAACAAAAAACTATTCAAAAACAAAATTTAATGAAAAATAGTTAAGTTTATATGTAAAAACAAATTAAAACATTAAACAATAACAAAAATTAACTAAATTCAAAACTAGTATTTGTTTTTATAAATTTTAATTATAAAAATTAAATATGAAAAATGTTAAAAAATGTAAATTTTCAAAAAAAAAAAGAAAAAAAAATTCAAACCAAGGTCAACCCAACCCGGGTAGTCGGCCGGTTCACGGTTGAACCCGGTCCGACCCCCGGTCTGGTCCGGTTTTCAAAACATTGTCTACCACCTACCAAATAAGTCTACCACCACTATAGTTTACTAAACAGGAAACAAGTCTACCACCAAGTACAATAAGTCTACCGCTATCACAATAAGTCTACCAAATGTCTAATGTGAAAAAAAGTCTACCGTCACTAAGTTTGAAAATAAGTCTACCATCACTAAACCTGGGTAAAAATAAATCTACCGCTTCTATCGCTAAAAACGCATAAGTCTACCACCATTGATCCTAAAAAAATAAGTCTACCAGTCAACGGTTGGTTTCGTTGACCGAAAATACGAAATAAGTCTACCGCTAACTATAAGTCTACCACTACTACAATAAGTCTACCACTACCAAACACAAAAGAAATCTACCACCACGATAAAAAAGTCTACCGCAAACTATAAGTCTACCGCTACTAAAATAAGTCTACCGTCACTATAAATCTACCGCTACTATGACTAAAAATCTACCACCAAAGGAAACAAATCTACCAGTCAAAATAAATCTACCATCGAAAAAAAATAAATCTACCGCTGAAAATAAGTCTACGGAAATAAATCTACCACTCGAAGAATAAGTCTACCGCAAAAAATAAGTCTACCGCTACGGGATAATAAGTCTACCGCAGAGAAAATAAGTCTACCGTTCGGAAATAAGTCTACCACCAAAGGAGACAAAATAAGTCTACCGCTCAAAAATAAGTCTACTGCTCCTCAAATAAGTCTACAGACAAAAAAATAAGTCTACCAGAACTCAAATAAGTCTACCATCACAAAGCGGTAGACTTATTTTTTTTAGGCGGGAAATTTTTGTGCCTACGCGGCGCGTTTCATTAATGGCATTTTCGTAAATACGTTTTTTTGTTATCAAAGCAAAAAGGGTAAAACGGACTCGAAAATAGCCCCAGTAATTAAAATCTAAGAAGGTTGTTTGAGTTAGTCCAAAATCTAAGAAGGTTGTTCTAGTAAGTCTCCCTATATAGTATTTTAAAAGATTTAGCATCAAAGAAAGATGTGAAGACTTAAGAATATATCCCACATCATAAGTGGAAAGACATTTAAACTAATAGATTAGAGATTTTGGACTAATTCAATCATAGTCAATTGATTTTAAACTAGAAACCCAATTTTAACAAAAGACGCATTCTCTTTTCGACTAGTCAAAGACAAAAAAAAAAAGAGCCGAGGAGAAGACAATATTTTTTCCGATGCAGTGGATTCATTTCTTAGCGATTTCGAATACAATATTTTATTTGCAAGTTTTAGAAGTATGTTTTTTTTTTTTTGCTAAGAATATAAATATTTTATAGAATGAAAATGTTTTGGTTTACCAAATACATTGTAAATCAATGGAATGAACCCATGGCAAAAAAAGTAAAAACATAGGAACATTATTTTATTAAGATTTTCAATCCGTCATGCTCGATGCAAGCACTTAAGCTCGTAGAGTTCGACGAAGTGATGATGATGTACACTTGTTCCATCCGAAACCGAGAGCCGAGTAGAAGAGTTGAAGTAGCCGTAAGCAGAAAGTGGCAGACCCCGCTAATGTAGAAGCCGTTCCGCGAAGATCCAAGAGAGAGTTGTCAACGGATTATAAAGGAGGTCCTCGTTCACATGCCCTCTCATGCGAGTTCGACTTTGTCAATAACCATGAGCTTAACCTAAGCTAGAAATCTCCTCACCATAGAAATGAATCATCTGGCTGTACTAGCTCATCTAGTTCACAGAATCACCAATCAAACTAACGCAATTCTATCTCAATGACAACTACTGACTACAACCTCATCAAGACACAAGTTGCAACAAGCCCTAAACTAACCGAACACAACAAGTTATACCGTAAAGGATCACAAAGAAAGGTCAGCAGCTGCCACCGGCAACTAGACCAAGACTAAGGAGACAATACCGCAAGATCAAGAGATAAACCTGAGGCAAAACAAGACATCATCTCACACTCGAATAACTACATCGACAACAATCTAGGAGGCCCTACAACTGCCATGCAACAAAACCAACAAAGAAAAGCAGCCAAATCAACGAGCCTAAATGCCAAGAGGAGAAGCTTCGAGAACCCATCTCCGATACATTGACCTGAATCCAAGCCTCAAGGGATGAAGGAGAGATCGAGGCTCTAGCAAGGAGAACAAACGTTATCCACCAGAGATCTAAACCAACATCAGTCTTGCTCCAACTAAACGGTGAGGGCAAATGAAATCACACAAGAGCTAACACCATCCTCGAAGTTGTAGCTGCTAAAAATGGAAATTCCGACCACCAGAAGAAAAGGGAGGGACGGCGGAAACACTTAAAAAATCTGGCTTGACGGAAACCAAGGGTAAAGGAGAGATCAAACAACAACGAGCAGACGTCGCTCCACCACTAAGTTGATATCTCCCTCACCGGAAACACGAAGGATGAGATGGATCTACATCGTAGATCTACGCTGGTCGACGAGTGTGAGGCAGTTAACGGGTGACAGCTGAACTCCGGAGAAGCCAAATCACCATCGACCAATGAAAGGCGACGACCGGAGAAACCCAAAAACCTAGACACGACCGCCACACGCAATGCATCTCCGTCCTCTCGCCGAGAAAAACAAATCAAAACGAGTCGATCGAAGAAGTTTAACCGCCAGAACCAGATGAGATACACAAGGAAACAAGTCCTCTCACGGGACCGGTTGAAACCGGCGACCGGAGAGGCAAAGGAGAGAGATCGGAGACTGGTTGTTTGGGGGTGGTTTTTGGTGTGAAATCGTATCGCGTGAGATTTACGCGTACGATTCCCTCGATTGTGACGAATGGATTTTTGTTTTAGAAGTATGTTTATAACTTGTAAACTGTTACCCATTTTTGCAAGAAAAAAGCAAAGTCAAATCGATATGATTATTATATATGGGGGTGTTTGGCAAGAGTTTTTTAAGACTTTAAAATTTTTAAGAGCTTTTAAAGCATGTTTTTTGCCCATCATGATTTAAACTGTTGCAAAAGATACGAAGCAATCCATTTAACACATTTTTTTTTTTTTTTTGGGGTCGTCCATCGTATTTAGATTAATAATGGGTAAGTGGGTCCAATGGATTAGATTGGGTTATTAACTTTCGAGTCCAAAAAACTTGAACGCCGTTAAATCTGACGTTAACTATTGATTTATTTCTGACGGCCTAGGCCTTTTGCTCTGTAAAACCCTACACTCGCCCTCTCGCTCTGCTTTGTTATCTCTGTGCGTCTTCTTCACTTCCAATCTTACGCCGACGAAGAATTATGGCAGGAAGTAACACTGGGACGAGGCGACAGAGGCCGAACATACTCATCACGGGCACTCCTGGTACCGGTAAATCAACGACGGCTGCTGCTCTCGCCGAAGCCACGAACTTCCGACATATCTGCGTCGGAGATCTCGTCAAAGAGAAGAACTTACACGAAGGCTGGGACGATAAATTCGAGTGTCACATCATCAACGAAGATCTGGTCAGTTTCGTTACTCCAATCCTAAATCCATCCTCAATTTCTCTTGATTTGCTATCACTTATCAGATAAACTTTGTGAGTAGCTATAGAATTTCTAGCTAGTTGTTCATCATAATTCAGCTTCTTTGTGTGGATTGATGTAAGAGGGTTGTTTCAATTTGTGAGCTTTACTCTTTAATCAGACGCATAAGCGAATTCAATTTTGAATTCATGACCGTACTTTACAAGTCTTGGTATAACTTTGATCGTTCCGTGTAATTTGGTGGTAGTAGTAAGAAGTTGATGTGTGTTTGTAGATTGAAACGGTTTCAAAATTGGATTTTGAGGTCGCATGAGTTTGGTTCATTACAAAGGAAATTGTTGGTTACATAAATTTGAAAACTTGTACTCATGATCACTAGCTATTGTGTTTTTAACTTTGATCAAGGTGATTGATGAGCTTGAAGATATAATGCAAGGAGGAGGCATCATAGTGGACTACCATGGTTGCGACTTCTTTCCCGAGAGATGGTTTGATCGTGTTGTCGTGCTTCAAACTGAGAATTCTGTCTTGTATGACCGTTTAACTAAGAGGTCAGAATCTCAATCCGTATCCGTCTTTCTTCATCGAAATTACTTGTTTCAAGTCTTGATTGTGTGTTTCTACTAAAGCAGGGGTTATTCAGGAACCAAGCTTAGTAACAACCTTGAATGTGAAATCTTTCAAGTCCTACTTGAAGAAGCAAGGGATAGTTACAAAGAGGGAATCGTCACCGCGCTACAGAGTAACACAGTCGAAGACATCTCTAACAATGTTGCGAGTTTGGCGGATTGGATCGGATCATTGCGGCCCTGTTAATCATCAGTTTGGAGAAACTGATGACAATGCATGTTAATGGTTATATGATGGACTCAGTTTTATGCTAGTTTATTCAACATATGGATTCTTAGTTGCATTTTGTTTACTGTGATATTCTAAAGCACCATTCAGCTGTTGCCAATCAGCTTTATGTATGCTCCTTTTAAGACCTAATAATTTATAGAAAAAGTTTTCTTGACCAAATTTGCAAATGTGAATACACCTGCTTGTTCTGATAAATCTTAATCAAGAAACACAATTTGGATCATACTCGACCTTCATGGTCCACTAGTACTTGTTTATCAGTTTGTAATTTAATTTAACCACTACCGGAGCTCGATATCAGCTAGATACGATTAAACTTGAAGAAGAAAAGTCTGTCTTCACTTATTTGACGAGGTTTGATTATGCTTTTCGTCATTATTTCTGACAAGTTCGTTTACAAGATTAGCATCTGATCTTATATTGTTAGCAAATTGGTAAATTGTTACCTCAAGATGTATCTTTTGTATTTCAATGGCGTGCCTATAAACTGTTCGACGAAATGTCTCAATGAGAACAAATGCTACTGAAGAACGGGAATACTAACTGAAAGTTTTTGTGTGTTTGGTTATTCTGGTGAAGCAATGTTGACAAAGACATTTCTCCCTACACGTCTCCTTGTCTCGAGGTGTTGCTCATCAGTTACTTCTAAAACACTCAAAGTTGGAGATGTTTTAAGAGAAACAAGAGTGTTCTCAAGCGAAGATGTTAAGGCATATGCTGAAGTAAGCCATGATTGGAACCCACTTCATTTCGATCTAGAGTCTGCTCGTAAAGCCGGATTTGAGAACCGCCTTGTCCACGGGATGCTTGTGTCTTCTATGTTTCCTCGAATTATCTCTGCCCATTTCGTAAGTTCTCTAGTTTTTTAGTTTGCATTCATTTATCTTCTACCAGTCCTATGCTTGATTCTACTGACTGATAAGAAACATGGTAAAATATTTTTGGTCTTACTGTAGCCTGGAGCAGTGTATGTATCTCAAAGTCTGCATTTTCGATCACCAGTTTACATAAACAATGAAATTATCGGATTTGTACAAGCCACAACGTTAAGAGAAACCAAGGATAAGTACATGTAAGTTAACTTAACTTAAACATACCAATATATAAAAAAAAGAGTTGGTATTTTTGTTATTCTCTAATATCATAACTCGATCTCCATTTCACTTTTGAAGTGTCAAATTCTCAACCAAATGCTTAAAGAGCCACAATGAAGTTGTTGTTGTTGATGGTGAAGCTACTGCAATCTTACCAAACCTCGAGCTGCTACGATAAGTCCTTCGGAATGACAAGAAAATAGATCTCACATCTATAAGTTTCTTTAATGTAATTGTTGATGTAACACTCCCCATCATTTACAACCGCAGTTACCTCTTTTTCCAATTCTGTTATCTTTTTCATGAACCTCTTCCTACATCTCTATGACTTTCTCAGTTTCGGAGAACCACTATCAGAACATGAACAGACCTACCTCTTCCAATTCATGTTCTGATAGTGTTGGTCTGTTCTTCACAACCATAGCCCAATGTTTAAGCCACTAGAAATCCTAGCTTGCAGCCAAAATGTGAAAACCTTTGGCTGTTTTTCCACTCCTATTTTTTAAACACTTCGAATAAAATTATTTATTCATTGATAAATAAATATAATACAAACTAAGCAATGTTTTTAAAACCGGACCGGACCGGCGGTTGAACCGGGTTCAACCGCGAACCGGTCACATGTCCGGTTCGGGTCAATATTAAAACCCAAATGTAGTTGAACCGGCATCGAACCGGGTCGGACCGGCAAAAAACCGAGAACCGGCGAACCGGTTGACCCGGATCAAACCGGGTTCAACTGTTTTCTAATTAAAAAAAAAAAATTTATTTCATTTTTCTTTAATTAATATGTTTATCAAATTAAAATTAGAAAAATAAGGTTTATAGATAATAAGATAGTAATAAAAGTTTAACATTTTCTCTAATATAATCATATTCAGTGAAAAAAAAAAAATTTCAAATAATTATAATCTTTTTAAAATTTTAAGACAAAAAAGATTAGTTATCTATTTAAGTATCATCATTTTATTATTTAGTTTTGCTATAGCTATTGAAATTTTTTTGTTTTTCTAAATATTTGTACTAAACTTAATATTTTGTTTAATATTTGGATAGTTATGCAAATACATATAAAGAACAAATTCTATATACTAATATTTTTAAAATATTATTGAACCCGGTTGAACCCCGGTTAGACCCGGTCGGACCATATTAACCCACGACCAAAAAAAAATCCGGTTCGGTCGCCGGTCCGGTTTTAAAAACATTGAAACTAAGTTAATTTATTTGCTTCTCTAATTTTATACATTTTTAATAACAAAGTATTCTTTCAAAATGCATTACAGATTAACAAATTGCCACAAAATGTTAGCCACTTTTTAGATAACTCGAAGAATGGTAAACTTTCAAAAAATCTTGGTGCTCAAAACTAGAAATGTAGAATTTGAACTTTGACTTTTTCTTTTGGTTCTCCCCATGGGTCGCCGAAAATACCAACCACCTTTCTCTCCATCGAATTTTGTACTATAAAGTAACCAAAATATAATATCGTTGAGATAGTTAGTTAATCTAGTTACTAGGCCAATCAGCTAAAATTCTTCCATGACTCTTATGTAAAAATCTCAATTTTAAGCTTTTATCGTCAAGAAAAAAAAACCAAAAATCTAACACAATGTGCACTTCATATTCTCTATCAAAACACCTCGTTTTTGTCCACATCTTGGCCTTACAACTCTTTACACGGAGTGTTTCGTCGCTGAACTTTACCAATGCGTATCTGAACCACAAATGCCTCGTCAAAGAAGGGAAATATCAGCCTGGAAGTAAATTCGAGAAAAAGTTCAACGATATCATCGAATCCGTCTCTACCCAGCTTGGAGACCATATAGCCATATCTAATAATTCGGTCACTATCATATTCCAGTGCCGCTACGACATTTCCGATTCCAAGTGCCGCTACTGCTACGCTACCGCGGTTGCTGGGGTAATAATACCATACATGGTGTTTGTTGGGCATAGATTTGGACCAAATCTACTTCTTATGTCAAAGCCCATCAGAAGCTGAAGGCCCAATATTTATTAAACTAAACCATAGTGCTTTTCTCATTTAGTTACTTTATGTAACTATAGTTGCATTAAATCTTAGATCATTGTAACTATAAATAGTTGTCACATTACTTGATGTGACAACTCATGAAAGAATACTCAGACCAGAGAAATACGACCGCATTGTTCTTCTTCTTCTTCTTCTTCTTCTTCTTCTTCTTCTTCTTCTTCTTCTTCTTCTTCTTCTTCTTCTTCTTCTTCTTCTTCTTCTTCTTCTTCTTCTTCTTCTTCTTCTTCTTCTTCTTCTTCTTCTTCTTCCTCTTCCTCTTCCTCTCTATACGACCGTTATCTTTTTATACGCTCATCTTCTCTGTTATACGATCGTCTCTCTTACATACGATCGTATCTTTTTAATACGAACATATTATATTTCTACGATCGCGTTTACTTTCACTTAAACAGACATCTCGGCCTCTCATTATATACGAACATACATTCCCGATCTTGAGATCAACAATTGGCGCGCCAGGTAGGGGGCTTCAGAGATAGTCTTAGACACCGAAAATGGACCCGATCGTCGAACCCGACCTCCCGTCGCAAGAGGTCGTAACACCGACCGAAGAAGATACAAATTTGACAACCGTCCAACAGGCTCTCGTCAATGAACAAACGACCGTCGTCGAATCCTCCAACCTCCAGCGGGGAACAATCAGAGTCGCTGACGAGCAGGCCGACCTATCTAGAGTGATGAACGCCATCATGAGACGCTTGGACGACCAAGAACAGTTGACAAGGCAGACCAATTCTCGGCTCGAGGATTTACGACTCTCCCGAACGACGATCCGCGACCGAGCTGAGGCCGGCACTAGCCGACCCAATAACGACTCCCCACAGCTCGGAGCCAGCTCGTCGCAAACCATCTTTGACAGGTTGGGACGACAGACGGATGTGCTCGATAGACTCGGCCGTTCGACCGACGTGTTCGAAAGGATAGGGCGCCCATCGGATCAGAACCGACCAGTCGTCCATTCGGACGTATTCGAAAGACTGAACCGCCCAGCTGACCAAATCCGACCAACCGCGTCTCCAGACGTTCACGAAAGATTGGGCCGGTCATCTGAACAGAACCGTCCGATCATCTCTTCGGACGTTTTCGAAAGGTTAGGACGACCGTCAGACCAAAACCGACCAGCTGGTCCCGCTCTAACCAACTCATTAAGCTCGCAACGCTCAAGGCCGACCAGAGCCCGGTCGCAAGAACCAAGGACCGACCGAGATTTCGAAATGGAGGATCTCCGAGCAAGGCTTACCGAAATAACTTCGAAGGTGCACCACGCAATCAGCTCTGCCCCAGAAATCGAACGGGTGCTGGCAGAGACGCAGCAAACTCCCTTCACCGACCGCATCATGGCAACCCCGGTTAGAGACTCCAGTAAACTCCGCATTTCGCATTACACCGGAGACACCGACCCGATGCAACACTTAAGGAAGTTCAACCTGGCGATGGGACGTACCCATTATCCCCCAGAGGAAAAAGACGCTGGTTGCTGCCAACACTTCGTCGAGCATCTCTCGGGACCTGCCCTAGAATGGTTCGCCCGTCTCCGTCCACGATCGATCGACAGCTTCCCACAACTGTCCCAAGCCTTTCTCAAGCATTACTCCATGTACCTCGAAGAGGGCATCTCCGACGCCAACCTCTGGTCCCTAGTCCAGAAGGAGGACGAAACACTGCGAGGATACATGGACAGATTCAAAGCGGTACTCTCGAGGGTCATGGTCAGCGACAACTCCGCGATCTCAGCACTGAAGCAAGGATTGTGGTACGAATCAAAGTTTAGGGAAAATCTCGTCCTCACCCCGCCGACCAGCCTAGAAGACGCGATGCATCGGTCTACGCGAATACATCCGTCTTGAAGAGGACAAGACCATTAACACGCAGAAACACTCTCCTGCGAAGCCTCCAGCACAGAAGGCAAAACCAAAGGGCGACGGCGAATACCAAGAGCCCCGACAATACTACGACCAGGAATACAAGAGCAAAAAACTCTTAGTGCACCAGGTTGGAACGGACCAGCCACCTCAGAGACAGTCGAATAAGTGGATTCGGGGACAGGATTCGAAAGACACTAAACTCTACTGCGATTACCATCAAGTATTCGGTCACTCTACTACACAGTGTCGTGGTCTCAAGGATGCCCTGCTCACCAGTTATCAACGCGGAGAAATAAAAATGGACAGCCCACCCGAACGCGGAGAAAAACGGAAAGGAGGGGAGAGTTCTGGGCAAGGCGAACAGCGGAAGAACAACAACCCCGCCCAACCATTACCACCAAAAGAAGGTCCGCGAGACGGACCACCGACCTCGAAAAGAAGGGTACTCGTCATTATGGGCGGCCTCCAGCCAGTTCACGCCTCTGTACAATCTCTCAAGAAGTACGAGAAGATGAACCAGGCCGACCAAGATCGTTACGGTCGGGCAGAAGTTGACATGCCGATCATTTTTTCTGAAGCTGATACTAAGGATCTTGCGATGCCTCACAACGACCCCTTAGTCATTGAGCTTAAAGTCGAAGACTGCGATGTCACACGTGTCTTGATCGACACCGGGAGCGCGGTGGATGTCATTTTTAAGGATACACTCAAACGAATGGACATACCGGACGGCAAGATTAAACCAAGCGTTGGGCCCTTGGTCGGTTTCGAAGGAATCACCACGATGACCGTAGGAACGATCAAGCTAAGGGTATACGCTGGAGGCTTGATCAGGGATGTCAAGTTCCTGGTCGTAGATAAACCGGCGGTGTACAATATTATCATGGGAACCCTTGGTTATTCTCTCTCAGAGCAATTGCCTCCACCTACCATCAATGTGTCAAATTCCCGACCCCGACCGGGGTTCACACTATAAGAGGAGATCAGAAGGCAGCCAGAACCTGTTTCATCACCGGGCAAAAACTGCAGAAGTTCAACCTACACATAAGTAATCCGGAAGAGCCGAACGCAACCGAGCCAAGGCAAGAACTTGCAACCCCGCTGAACATCGATCCGCAGCACCCCGAGCGATACGTTAATATCGGCACCGAGCTTTCCGAATCAATCAAGACAGACTTGACCGAATTTCTGAACGAGAATGTCGCAACGTTCGCATGGTCGATAGAAGATATGAAGGGCATCAACCCGGCCATCACGAGCCATGAGCTTCACGTTGATCCCAGCTACAAACCTATAAAGCAGAAACGGAGAAAGCTCGGTTACGAGAGAGCCCGCGCTGTCAATGAGGAAGTCACCAAGCTGCTCGAAGCCGGATCGATTACAGAAGTTCAATACCCCGAATGGCTGGCCAATCCGGTCGTAGTTAAAAAGAAGAACGGCAAATGGCGCGTCTGCATCGATTTTACAGATCTGAACAAAGCGTATCCAAAAGATAGCTTTCCCTTACCCCACATCGATCGCGTGGTTGAAGCTACGACCGGGAATGA
This sequence comes from Arabis alpina, assembly GCA_900128785.1. Taxonomy (NCBI): domain Eukaryota; kingdom Viridiplantae; phylum Streptophyta; class Magnoliopsida; order Brassicales; family Brassicaceae; genus Arabis; species Arabis alpina. Next base: position 41,521,227 of record LT669795.1, on the reverse strand, counting down.
GTTATTATCATTCATGGATGCTTTTTCCGGATACAACCAGATCGCAATGCACCCCGACGATCGCGAGAAAACGTCTTTCATAACCGACCGAGGAACATTCTGCTATCGAGTCATGTCTTTCGGATTGAAAAACGCCGGAGCAACCTACCAGAGACTGGTGAACAGGATGTTTGCCGACCAACTGGGAGATGCGATGGAAGTATACATAGACGATATGCTGGTAAAGTCTCAAAACGCCACCGACCATGTCAGACACCTTCGAGACTGCTTCAGAATTCTCAACGAGTACGGGATGAAGCTTAACCCGACCAAGTGCACGTTCGGGGTAACCTCAGGCGAGTTCCTTGGTTACATTGTTACACAAAGGGGAATATAAGCAAATCCAAAGCAGATCACCGCAATCGTCGATCTACCGTCTCCGAAAAACAAAAGAGAGGTACAACGGCTGACCGGCAGAATAGCGGCGCTCAACCGCTTCATATCTCGATCCACCGATCGTAGCCTCCCTTTCTATCAGCTCCTCCGCGGGAACAAAGCATTCGTTTGGGATGACAAGTGCGAAGCAGCTTTCAATGAGTTGAAGGCGTATCTAACAACGCCTCCGGTTCTGTCGAAACCCGAGCACGGCGAAACATTATATCTCTACGTCTCCGTAACGAACGCGGCAGTAAGCGGTGTATTAGTTCGAGAGGATCGGGGAGACCAGAAACCAATTTTCTACGTCAGCAAGTCGCTCGATGGAGCAGAGAGTCGGTATCCGACCTTAGAAAAATTGGCTTTAGCCATTGTTGTCGCCGCTCGAAAACTCCGTCCCTACTTCCAATCGCATACGATCGCAGTAATGTCCGCCCAGCCGCTGCGAACAATCCTCCACAGTCATAGTCAGTCAGGCCGCATGGCAAAATGGGCGGTCGAGCTCAGCGAATACGACATCGAGTATCGTAACCGCACGAGTACCAAGTCGCAAGCCTTGGCAGATTTCTTGATCGAGCTCCCCCCGGAAGCCATTCCGATCACACCGACCAGCCAAGACTGGAGCCTGTACATCGATGGGTCGGCATCCCGACACGGATGCGGAGCAGGGATACGATTGATTTCCCCGACCAATGAAATACTCGAACAGTGCTTCCGACTCGAGTTCAAGGCCACCAACAACGAGGCAGAGTGGGAAGCCCTCATCGCCGGGCTTCGCCTGGCCAAAGAGGTCGGGGTTAAACGAGTACACGCGTACAGCGACTCCCAGCTCGTCACTAATCAATTGAATCACGATTATGACGCGCGAGACGAGCGCATGAACGCTTACTTGAAACTCACCGAAGCTTTAATCCTCTCCAATTTCGACAGTTTCGTTATCACTAACATCCCTCGATCAGAAAACTTCGCCGCTGACGCCCTAGCCTCATTAGCAACAAGTTCGGACTCCGACCTAAAACGGATCATACCAGTCGAAACTATTCCCGACCCGAGTATCGATTTACCGTGCGGCGCCAGCCGGATGAGCATCATCATGAACGACAGCGAGGGTGGCGGCATAGAGGACGATCTCGATCGAATCGACCAGGTCATCCAAAACAACCGTACCGATAGCACCGAGCATCCCGATCAGGCCGACCAGATAGATTGGCGGGACGAAATTTCCAACTATATCAAGGATGGAAAGGTCCCAGAGGACAAGTGGGCAGCACGTCGGCTCAAATCAAAGAGTGCGCATTACGTAGTAATGGGAGGAAAGCTATACAAATGGAGTGCAGCGGGAGTTCTACTTCAGTGTGTCAATGGCGATACGATCAGCGCCATTATGACAAACTCATGAAGGCGAAGGTGGCAACCACTCTGGTGGGCGAACCCTCGCAATGAAAATCAAGAAGCTCGGTTTCTATTGGCCGACCATGCTCACCGACTGCGCAGACTACTCCCGTCGTTGCGAAAAGTGCCAACGTCATGGTCCAATGATCAACTCCCCGACTGAGCCTCTGACGACCGCAACATCCGCCTACCCGTTCATGAGATGGGCGATGGACATCTTCGGTCCACTCCCAAGGTCCAAACAAAAGCACTTCGTGATCGTAGTCACCGACTACTTCACGAAGTGGGTCGAAGCGGAATCCTTCGCCAAAATTAAGGCCGACGACGTCCAAGACTTCGTCTGGAAATTCGTCATCTGTCGCCATGGATTGCCTTATGAAATTATCGCTGACAACGGGTCGCAATTTATTTCCAAGACCTTCGAAGATTTTTGCGCAAAGTGGAAAATCCGTCTTAACAAGTCGACACCACGTTTCCCACAAGGAAACGGACAGGCAGAGGCGACGAACAAGGCTATCATCTCCGAACTAAAAAAGCGTCTTGATGAAAAGAAAGGAACCTGGGCCGACGAGCTAGATGGCGTACTATGGTCGCTCCGAACAACACCACGCCAATCAACCAAGCGCACTCCCTTCTCCTTGGCCTACGGAATCGAAGCAATGGCTCCAGCCCAAGTCAGCGTCAACAGCCTACGACGAGAGATGATGACAACAGACCCCGTCCTCAACGACAGAATGCTCGTAGACAATTTGGACCACATCGAAGAACAGCGCGGTCAGGCTCTCATCCGCATACAAAATTACCAGCAGATAGCCGCACGATACTACAACAAGCGCGTTCGTAGCAGAAGTTTCACCGTCGGCGACCTCGTCCTCAGGAAGGTGTACGAAAACACAGCTGAGTACAAGGCAGGGAAACTAGGCGCCCACTGGGAAGGACCATACCAGGTTTCTAAAGTCGTTCTCCCCGGCGTATACGAACTAATGACCATGGATGGAACAATGATTCCGCGGTCTTGGAACGCGATGTCCTTAAAACGATACTATTACAATCCACTTCCAATCAACGAAGTACAACCCCGACCACGAGTCTGCTAAGTCATACGATCGTCGCTCTTCTATGATAATTTCAAAAAAAAAAAAAAAAAAAAAAAATCGTAGTCTTACCCCAGACTACGACCGTCTCAATCACGAACTACGATCGGCTTGATCCCTCACCTGGGTACGTAGGCAGCCTCACTTGAGGTCCAGCTCCCACAAAAAAAAAAAAAAAAAAAAAAAGATCGTTGTCTTACCCCAGACTACGACCGTCTCAATCACGAACTACGATCGGCTTGATCCCTCATCTGGGTACGTAGGCAGCCTCACTTGAGGTCCAGCTAACACAAAAAAAAAAACAAAAAAAAAAAAAAAAAAAACGACGATCGGCATTTCCCCTCACTTGGGTATTTAAGAAGCCTCGTTCCCTACGTTCGATGCCCTGGCCAGGCATCTGACAAACAAATACGCGTTCGCTTCAACGCAGTAGGAAAACCTACGACCGTAGTCTGGGGACCTCGAACCCTGACCGGTGAAAACTTGTTAGCCAGGCCCCGACCTGCAATGAATCTAAAGAACGTCTAAGTGCAGTAAGCCGACCACGAGTCGCACACTTAGCCACGAGACGGATTCCGTCTTAAGCCTGGTCCCGACCAGCAGACAAATTAGCCTGGTCGTCCATCGCGCGAACCGACCAGGGCTCCGCAAAGCGAAAACTGGAAGAAAATTCAGAACACTAAACGAGAAAATACTATTTCATAAATTGAAGAAAAAACCCGACCATCAAGGGTCGGGGAACAGTACATACACGCTCGTCACGAGCAACAACAAAAAAAAAGGGGGGGAAAGAAGAAAAGAGTACAGATCACATCCACTAAACTCTCGGCTACATCAGTCCGACCAAAAACTGCTGCACAAATCAGAAGTTGACGACATCAACATCATCAATCCCAGGAACCTCAGGAGTCACGACCGGGTCTCCAGCAAGATCAGCAGCCATAGAAGGTCCCTCAGCAGGCTTGGTCGAAGCTTCAGCAACCTCCGGAGGATGCTCCACGCTTTTCGCACGATCATCAACTCTCAAAGAACCCTCGTCCTCGTCGGTCTCAGACACATGAGAAGACCCGGAACCATCCCTCCCACCGACTCTAAGTATGACTCGAGAGGACCGCGGATCGACTTCACCATCACCTCGAACTTCCTCTTCGCCCGAAGAATCCCACTCCTCACCGAGGCCATATCGACCAATCCTGTTCGGGGTGTCCATGGGAAAGACGAGCTCCTCGCCTGGGATCCAACTAGCACGGTCGGGGAAGGTGAAGTCTTCATCAGATATCTTCTCAACGTCGTGAGCAGCAGCCATCTTAAGGTACTTCTCCAGGTCTTCCTGCAACCTCTCCACCGCGCCCTCAGGAGCCGACCCTTGCTCTTCATAGAACGAGAGGAAGGCTTTGATCTGCCCGACCGTCGACGATATCTGATTCATCTTTTTGGAATCAGCAATATGACGACGAATCTTCTCAAATTTAGCTTCGACTTTCTCCCGAAGCTCGGTACCGACCTTCTCGATCGCATACTCCCCGAAGTTTGTGGTTGTGTCGCTACGCGAAACCCTCAGGCGTTTCATCTGCGACTTGGCTAGCTGGTAGATGGACTGTTTTTCCCCCATCATGCTCTGGACCTCGTCCTCCCACTTTGCCGCCTCCACCTTCAGCTCTTCATTCTGTTGCTCCAACGCCAAAATACGACCAACCTTCTCCTCGGCAGCAATGGTCATATTTTTCATCCTCGACTTAAGGACCCTGTTCTCCATGATGAGCTCATGATTCTTCTGCAACATCCCCTCGTATCTACTCCTCATGAAGTTGACGTTGCTCACCATCTACCAATATACGACCATCAACACTTAGCAAAAAAAAAAAAAAAAAAAAAAAAAAAAAAAAGGAACACGTACTCTGGTCAGGTCGACGAAAAAGGCCAAAAACTCATCGCGCTCGACCATTTCTTCAGGCTCAGGAACAGGCCCCCTGGGATGACCTTGAATACAGCGCACGTATTCCCCACATGCTACAGGGTCCTCAAGAATGTGGCGGCCCCGACCAGCGAACCGGAGATTGAAGTCGTAATCGTTCCCAAACGACAAGGTCGCACCGACCGCCGTTTGATCACCGACCCGTTCCTCAGGATCTCGTTCCTCGGGATTAGGACGCTCGACGTTTCCAATTTCAGAAACGACCAAGCCTTTATCTTTACCCTTCTCCTTTCTGCTCTTTTTCGGATCAGACTCAGAGCGCCTCCGATCGTCCTCGCGATCTTTCCTTTTCTCCGACCGCCTCGCTTCCGAACCACCGATCGCTTTCGAACCCTCAACGGGCCTCATCGGGGCAGCAGCACCAACTTTCCTCGAAGAATCGTCGATCACGATCCCCTTCTCTATCCTTCTCGCAGCAGGGGGCGCAGCAACTTTGGCCGACCCCGAACCTACGTTGTAAACTACAACGTCCAAGTCTTCAAGCCCCATGCTTCCTGCTTCTGAACTCTGTTTCTTGGACGGTCTTTTCTTTCTATCCTTCAGTGGCCGATGAGTATACGGCCCGACCTTTGCAAGAGGAATTGTAAAGTCACCTGAAATACGGTATAATAAAATCAGGAATCTACGATCGCTGAAATAAGAAGCAATCAAACACACCGACCGCAAACTGACCTGTTGTAACGCGGCGTCGACAACGTCTGATCCTCTGTTCGATTAAATCTCCCCACTTCTGTTGGCCTAGCTTCTTCAACTCGTCAATCAAGGAGAGCGCGCCTTTGGGAACTGGTTCTAGCACTTGGAGTTTCCTACCTACAAAACAAAAGAGAGATTAACTATCAGCTAAGACTAGAGGTCGGATATAAAGAAGTAAAGCATACCAATCCTAGAACTCCATCCGGCATGAATTAAACCGGTGAAATCTCCGATCGCGTATTTATTGATCCTCACGAAGAAATATTTGTTCTTCCAACGCTCGATTCTACTGCTAACCCCGGTCAAAATCATACATCCCGACCTCATTGAGGCGTAAAAACGACCACAATCCTCGGACTTCGCGATCCCTACCATCTCTTCAAGCTGAGCTAGATTCACCGACCGTCCCAATTCAGCAGCCATAGTCAGGATCGCGCAGATGTTGCGATATGAGGCGCAAGTGAGTTGAGAAGGTGCAACGCGTCGAGCCTCGCAATATTCGAGCGCAAGCTTAGGCATCGGAAACCACATCCCACCGTGATTAAAGTAGCATTCGTACAGGCACATGAAACCTTCAGGAGGAGACCAAGGACGCTCATGAGTGCGAGGGATTCTGATATCAACGCCCGACCAGTCATCATCTCCCCGAATCCTCTCGATGGTCTCGTAGGAACTGGAGGACGCGATATCATCACTACTTCCGGGGAAGAGATCGCGTGACAGCCCTGGGGCTCGAGGTATACGTGCCGGTAACGCATGATCGATGGCTTCTTCACCACCAACTGCCTCTTCGACGAAATCAACCAAAGCTTGCTTTTCAAGCTCCAGATCTTCGCTCTCTTCGATCGATAGATTGCGAATGATGTTCCAGCGTTCGGCGTCCAGACCATCAGCACTCTCAATGGCCATACACCGACTGTCCTTTACTTGATCCGCATGAACCGGTCTAGAAGACGATGCACCCCCTTTATCTGACAACCGCATCTGATGAGATTGATCGATCGCGAGTGAGACTTCCAAATCTTCAGAGCTAGAACCGGAGTTTGAATTCGAAGAAACTATGACCGGAGACTTCATTTTGTGGTGGTCGGGACCAGGCGAAGAAAATATACGATCGTATAAATGAACGAAAATACGATCGACTAAAAGTGCGGAACGAACAACGAAAATACGATCGACTAAAATCACAGTTAAAGCTAAGAAAAATATACGAGCGGGGTTGAGAGAGAGTACCTTCAGAGGAAGCTGCAGAGAGAAAAATGTGAAAAATGAAGGAGGAGATCTCGTTTTTATAAGAGCAGGAAGTCGAAAAAGCGCTCGGCTCAAAACCCTAGGCACCTCAGCGAGCGACCACTCAGAGATCGACGTCCAAGATGGGCTTCTTAAACGTCATGGGCCAAGTTCGGCCCGACCTGCAAAATTCAGCCCAGTTAATTTTCAGGCTTTGGGAGGGGGCCTACTGTTGGGCATAGATTTGGACCAAATCTACTTCTTATGTCAAAGCCCATCAGAAGCTGAAGGCCCAATATTTATTAAACTAAACCATAGTGCTTTTCTCATTTAGTTACTTTATGTAACTATAGTTGCATTAAACCTTAGATCATTGTAACTATAAATAGTTGTCACATTACTTGATGTGACAACTCATGAAAGAATACTCAGACCAGAGAAATACGACCGCATTGTGTTCTCTATACGACCGTTATCTTTTTATACGCTCATCTTCTCTGTTATACGATCGTCTCTCTTACATACGATCGTATCTCTTTAATACGAACATATTATATTTCTACGATCGCGTTTACTTTCACTTAAACATACATCTCGGCCTCTCATTATATACGAACATACATTCCCGATCTTGAGATCAACAGTGTTGTTTTAATTACAAGTATGAATAATATATTCTAGAGTAATAATAAAAATTCAATATCATGATTTTACTCGTTATAATCATAGAATATAAAAATCTGTAGATAAATAATTTCTTTTAGTGACATGTTCAAATGATTTTTTTATGTGAATTAATTTGACGAACACAATTCTGATCCGAAGTGAATGTAGGGAGGAAAATAAATTTTGATTTTATTGATTTGGAAACTTTCTATTCAAAGGGGTTTGAACTTGATCCGCGAACTAGTTTAAGAAAATAAAAGAGTTTAAGTTTCTTTGATCTCATATGAAGTTTCACAATACTAGAAATATGAGAACTGTTTTTAAATTACTACTACCCGCTGTCAGTTTTTTAAAACACCATTGTTTTATAAGGTAGTTATATAAATGAAGAAATTCTTATGTTTTTAACCTTTTATAATATATTAGATTATAATATGCGAGTATTAGATATTAAATTGATCATTTCTATAGCTATAACTATATTTTAAATTGACTTCGCAGGAGATGCCAAAGAAACAAAGCGGCAAAAATATGGTACGACCAATGTTATCTCTATATTTCACAGGACAAATTATTTTCATCCCCAGTTTTGCTTAAGATTGATTACGAGGATACTTTCTCAATGCAAAACCCAAACAACGTGAGAGGAGACGCAACATTGTTCAACGAGAAGGTAATGGATTTCCTCCACAAGTTGGCGCAGAAAGGAGTTAAGCCCAAAGGTCGCCATGTGGAATTTTACGCGGTTGGAGAAGAGAGTCTTGGAGCAAATAAACTGTATGGAATGGTGCTGTGTAGCCAAAGCGTAAGGCGATGTGATCTTTGCTGGGAAGCGGCTATCAAAGAGCTTTCCAAATGTTGCGCAGGTAAACAAGGAGCAAGAGTATATATGGGTATTACTTGTAATCTTAGGTATGAGCTTTACCCTTTTATTAATAAATAAAGACTGTTTGGTGATGATGTAAAGCATGACAACTTTCCAGTTTTGTGTACTTGGCTTTCCATTTATATACTTATGATACCCATAACTTTGTCATTATAGCTTTTTCTCCTATCTTCTCTTTTTTACTTTCAGATGAGTGATCCATCTACAGTCTCTCACTAATAGTTTGAATTCTATCTCCAACTAGACAAAGTTTAAGCATCGATCAAATTTTTCTAATCCATAACCACACAAAATCTGATCACATAGTGTTAGATTTTGACGTTTGCTCTTCAGTTTAGTTAAAAACGTCATTTTAAAATCAAAATTAAACCAAAACGTACAACATAAACTATATACCCCACAAATAAACTATGATCCAAAACCAAACATAAACTTAAAACACTAGATCCCATAACATATGGGGGAACTCATAATTGTTTTGAATTAGAACTACATAATTGCTTTTTTCTTTAATACTGCATATTATTATTATTCTATTACAAACTATGAGAACGGTCATCGACTATTTTACAGCAACATAATTGTCCATTTAAAATTAGATTATACCTTTTTTGTTTGTTAATTCTAAAATCGACAAACAGCACAAATCCAATTTTAACTATTAATTTTAGTTTTAACTTTGACTTTTTCATTTGGCCTTCCCCATGGGTCGCCGAAACTATCCACCTCCTTTTTCTCTCCATTCATTTTTGTATAAAGCAACCAAAATAAAATATCGTTGAGATAGTTAGTTAATCTAGTCACTAATGAGACCAATCAGCTAAAATCCTTCCATTTCTCTTATATAAACATCTCAATCTCAAGCTTTTAATCGTCAAGAAAAATGGCCCTCTAGAAGAAAAAAATCAGAAGTGTTACACAATGTGCACTTCATATTCTCTATCAACACACCTCGTTTTTGTCCACATCTTGGCCTTACAACTCCTTACACAGTGTTTCGTCGCTGAACCTTACCAATGTGTATATGCACCACAAATGCCTCGTTAGAAACGGGTAATATCAGCCTGGAAATAAGTTCGAGAAAAATTTCAACGAAGCCATCGAATCCGTCTCTACCCAGCTGGGGGACGATATAGCCATGTCTATTGATTCGGTCACTATCATACTCCAGTGCCGCTACGACATTTCTGATTCCAAGTGCCGCACCTGCTATGCTATGGGGTGGCTGGGGTAATAATATCATACATGGTGTTGTTTAATAAGTATATATAATATATTCTAGAATAATCATAAAATTTTAATATCATGATTTTACTCGTTATAATCATTTATACAAAAAGCAGTAGATAAATAAATTCTCTTAGTGACATGTTTAAATGATTTTTTTATGTGAATTAATTTGACGAACACAATATGACAATACTGATCCGAAGTGAATATAAGTAAGGATATTGATTTGGAAACTTTCTAACCAAAGGGTTTCGAACTTGATCCGCGAACTAGTTGGATTTGTAGGTTTCCCTTCCTCGTGCTGTCTTCTAGTTTTTTTTTTTGGGATCGCAATCTAATAAAAAGAGTTTAAGTTTCTAAAATATAGTTATTTCTTAAATTTCACAGGAGATTCAAAATACCACAAATATGATAACTGTTTTTAAAAAATAATACTACCAGCTGTCAGTTTCTTAAAACACCATTCTCTATTCATCTTAATTTTTTTAAACTAATTTTTTAATAGATTCTAATTTTTGTTTTCCAATTTATAGATTTTGTATATCAATCGTCTTTTTTTATTTTAATTATATTTTCATTATGTATGTATTATTTATTTTTATAAGTTATATTTTCACTATATCCCTTCTTATTTATTTTAATTAATTTACATTTTTTTCAAATTTCCATTTCACTATTTGGATAGTTACTCGATAATTATTTTGTTAATTTTTCATTTTTCATTTTATTCTTTTCTAATGAAATTCAGTTTTACCACATGTCATCACCATCTGATCAATATTAGACACGAGTTATGATCTCGTGAATGATACTTTTGCATACGTGTCGAGTTCTCATCGCGCGTATCTTTTTTTATATAATAAGACTAGATTAATATAATATATGAATATTAGATATTAATATTTTTGATAAAATTGGAGGAAACCTTAGTGGTATAATAGTTTCTCTCCATGATAGATTTGGAGGAAACTTTAGTAGTGGAATAGTTTCTCTCAATTTATTCATTAGCCAATAAGCTTATTTATACAAGAACATAACTTGTTCACCAAGTTATTTACATATATGATAATAGGAAATCTACCTATTTAGAATATACACAAATATTTACTTTCCTTTCAACTCGATCTCGTATAATCTCCGAGATCTCCTAACACCCTCCCGCAAGCTCATATGTGCTAACACATATGAGATTGGACAATCACCATATCATATTCATGATCTTCATACCCACTATAGGGTCATCAATGGCGTTTATACCTCGCCATAAGGTCATCGATTCGGTGGAGAATATTGTAGTAGTTGTGCACCTCCATCGTCCCACGTCACCATGTAAACTGAACGAACCCATTCTTGGCTCATGCTCATGATTTACGGCAACGCCATCATATCATCACCTCCATCAGATCCGTATATACCCGTTGGAGTCATCATCTTCGCGGTATAAGATCAAATTTGTAGTTGATCAAAAAATCAAAAACCACATGAAGACTTTATCTTGGAAATCTGTCTTTTGAATAACAAATCACCGCAATCAGAAGAAGAATATGATCACGTCAATTTCTCCCTTTTTTTTTTTTTTTTTTTAAGAAACAAGAACAAGGGATCAAAGAAGAAGAAAAAAAAACGTAGAAGAAAACCAAAAACGTAGCCTCTTTGTAGTATTGAGACAAACGTTTGGCTTGGTTTGGTTTTTTTTTTTTGTTTTTTTAAACAAAGATAAAACGAAGAAGAAGAGATTAAAGAAAAGAAAACATATATATATATTTATTTATTTTAGAGAGAGGTAAATAAATCACGATTTGTTTGTTTGTTTTTTTTTTTTTTTTAATAAACAAAACCAAATAAATCTTAATTAGAAAAGAGAAGACGAAGAACAAAAGAAAAAGAGAAAAAAATGTAGGTTAAAGACAAGATCTTTTTTTTTTTTTTTTTCAAAGCGGAAGATAAGAAAACCTAAAACCCATAGGAATTGGATCTAGGCTCGATACCATGATAGATTTTGGAGGAAACTTTAGTAGTGGAATAGTTTCTGTCAATTTATTCATTAGCTAATAAGCTTATTTATACAAGGACATAACTTGTTCACCAAGTTATTTACATATATGATAATAGAAAATCTATCTATTTAGAATATATACAAATATTTACTTTCCTTTCAACTCGATCTCGTATAATCTCCGAGATCTCCTAACACCCTCCCGCAAGCTCATATGTGCTTAACACATATGAGATTGGACAATCACCATATCATATTCATGATCTTCATACCCACTATAGGGTCATCAATGGCGTTTATACCTCGCCATAAGGTCATCGATTCGGTGGAGAATACTGTAGTAGTTGTGCACCTCCATCGTCCCACGTCACCATGTAAACTGAACGAACCCATTCTTGGCTCATGCTCATGATTTACGGCAACGCCATCATATCATCACCTCCATCGGATCCGTATATACCCGTTGGAGTCATCATCTTCGCGGTAAGATCGAATTTGTAGTTGATCAAAAACCACATGAAGACTTTATCTTAGAAAATCTATCTATTTAGAATTTTTTTTTTTTTTTTAAGAAATAAGAACAAGGGATCAAAAAAAAATTGAAAAAAAAATAGAAGAAAACCAAAAAACGTAGAAAATTTTAGGGTTTTTTTTTTTTTTTGTTTTCAAAGCGGAAGATAAGAAAACCTAAAACCCATAGGAATTGGATCTAGGCTCGATACCATGATAAAATTGGAGGAAACCTTAGTAGTGAATGGTTTCTCTCCATGATAGATTTGGAGGAAACCTTTAGTAGTATAGTTTCTCTCAATTTATTCATTAGCCAATAAGCTTATTTATACAAGAACATAACTTGTTCACCAAGTTATTTACATATATGATAATAGGAAATCTACCTATTTAGAATATACACAAATATTTACTTTCCTTTCAACTCGATCTCGTATAATCTCCGAGATCTCCTAACAATTTTGTATAGCTATAACTCGTACAATTATATTCTAAATTGAGCTTCGCAGGAAATGTCAGAGAAACAAAGCCGCAAAAATATGGTACGACCAATGTTATCTCTATATTTCACAGGACAACTTAAGATCATCCCCAGTTTTACATAAGATTGATTACGAGGATACTTTCTCAATGCAAAACCCAAACAATGTGAGAGGAGACGCGACGTTGTTTAACAAGAAGGTAATGGATTTCCTCCACAAGTTGGCGCGGAAAGCAATAGAGCCCAAAGGTCGCAATGTGGAATTTTACGCGGCTGGAGAAGAGAGACTGTATGGAATGGTGCTGTGTACCCAAGCCGTAATGCGCTGTGATCTTTGCTGGGAAGCGGCTATCAAAGAGCTTTCCAAATGTTGTGGAGGTAAACAAGGAGCAAGAGTATATATGGGTATTACCTGTAATCTTAGGTATGAGCTTTACCCTTTTATTAGTAAATAAAGACTGTTTGATGATGTAAAGCATGACAACTTTCCAGTTTTATGTACTTGGCTTTCCATTTATATACTTATGATACCCAATATAGCTTTTTCTCCTATTTTCTCTTTTTTACTTTCAGATGAGTGATCCATCTAGAGTCTCACTTATAGTTTGGATTCTATAGCTCCAACAAGACAAAGTTTAAGCATCGATCAAATTTTTCTAATCCATAACCACACAAAGTCTGACCACATAGTGTTTAAATTTTGACGTTTGCTCTTCAATTTAGTTAAAAATGTCATTTTAAAATCAAAATTAAACCAAACTACTTCATAAACTATATACCCCACAAATAAACTGGGGATCTCAATAAACTATGATCCAAAACCAAACATAAACTTAAAACACTATATCCCATAACATATGGGGGAACTCATACTTGTTTTGAATTAGAACTACATAATTACCTATTAAAAATTAGATTCAAGCTACTTTTTTGGTAATTCTGAAACCGACAAACAGCACAAATCCAATTGATCCATAATATCATATCTCAAGTGACATATCACTGATCTTTGGATCGATCGCTCTGAGTCTGAGCTGTTAAAGCAAGCGAGCAACATTTATAGAAACATTTATAGAGAGAAGTGGATTCACCAAAAAATCAAGAACTCACCCAAATTCTTCATTACTTTATGGTTTGATCTTGGTAGATTTCTTTGATCAAACTCCTTTTATCCCATACATATGAATTTGGGGTCTTTATTTATTATCAAAATCTAGGAAGGACAAAACTATATGTTCACAAGAGCTTACGTCCATGAACCAAGCTTTAAGCTTTTGTTTCTTGTTGATTTTTCTACATGTATCTTGGCATGATAATTATTTTAAGCTTTTTGGCTCTAATCATCGTTGATTAATGAAACTTGTTTTCTAAGAGAGTTTGATAATCTCTTACTAAAAGAAATGTTAGCCCTTTTTTAGATAAGTTGAAGAATGGTAAACTAATAGAAAATCCTATTGCTCAAAATTAGAGGTGTAAAATTTGAACTTTGACTTTTTCATTTGGCCCTCCCCATGGGTCGCCGAAAATACCAACCCCCTTTTTCTCTCAATAATTTTTTTTTTCTACAAAACGAAAGTTCCATCAAATTTTTTGTATAAAGTAACCAAAATATAATATCGTTGAGATAATTAGTTAATCTAGTTACTAATCAGGCCAATAAAAAATCCTTCCACTTCTCTTATATAAATATCTCTCGAAAAACAAATCAAAATCTAAAACAATGTGCATTTCATACTCTCTATCAAAACACCTCGCTTTTGTCCACATCTTGGCCTTACAACTCCTTACACGGAGTGTTTCATCGCTGAACGTTACCAATGCGTATGTGCACCACAAATGCCTCGTCAACCAAGGGAAATATCTGCCTGGAAGTAAGTTCGAGAAAACGTTGAACGAGACCATCGAATTCGCCTCTACCCAGCCGACAGACGAGTTTCATAGGTCTAGTGATGACTTCACTTTCATATTCCAGTGCCGCTACGACATTTCCAAGTCCAAATGCCGCGCCTGCTATGCTACCGCGGTTGCTGGGGTAATGTTACTAAAATATTATTAATTTACCATCATACAGTTACATTTATAAACTATGCATGGTGTTGTGCTATAAGTATGGATAACATATTCTAGAATAAACAAAAACCTTTTATAATCGCAATTTTACTCGATATAGTTATTTATATATAAGTTTCAAAAAAAGAAGTTATTTATATATTAAAACTGTATATAAATAAATACTATTAGTGAGATGTTCAAATGATTTTTTTGTTTATGTGAATTAGTTTGATGAACACAATACGATCCGGAATGAATTATAAATACGAGGAGAAATAATTTTTGTTTTATTAATTTGGAAACTTTCTAACTAAAGGGTAACTAGTATAGTATTTAATAAAATGGTATATTATAAAGTTGACTAGGATAGTACCCGCGCTTTATGTGGGATAAAATATTTATCAAACAAAATTAATATAGTTATAGTCAAATAACCAATTTTAATTACTGATAGATTTATTATTTTAATGTTTATTTAGTAGATAATTCGTATTTCGAAATTGTTCGGTAATATGCATTTTAATAGCCAAGTTAGTGTGTACAGAAATAGTATTTATGTAGTGAGATGTTATATATATAAATTTAATGATAATAATTATATATGTTAGTTAGATGAGCAAAATTAATTAATTTTTGTTTGAATATAGGGATTAAAGTATTTAGAGTGTTTGGATATGAATATAGTAGTAGTTAATAATAGTTGAATTTGTTTGGATATAGGGATTAAGTTATTTTGAAGTGTTTGGATATGAATATAATCGAAATTATGAATTTTAATTAATTAAACTAAAAAGATCAGAACAAGGAGAGTTTACTTCTCCTTTAATATATACAGATATGGTAGCTATAATTGTATTTTTTCAACATTTAATATATCTCCATTTTCCTTTAAATCATTAAAATACCAAGCCTTTACTGTAAGAAAATGTTCGGGAAAGAAGCTTATCACTTTGCCTAGAAAAATTACATCATGATTTGAAATTGAATTTCTCATAAAACATAAATGGATATGTTTATGACAGCTTCGCAGGAGATGTCAGAGAAACAAAGCCGCAAATATATGGTACGACCATTGCTATCTCCATATTTCACAGGAAGACTTAAAGAAGACAGATAAAATTGATTACGAGGATTCTTTCTCAATGCAAAATCCAAACTATGTGAATGGAGATACAAAGTTGTTCAACACTAAAACGATGGATTTCTTTCAAAAGCTGAGGCTGGAAGCCGTTAGGCCCAAAGGTAGGAAGGTGGAATTTTACGCGGCTGGAGAGGAGAGATTCGGACCAAATAAACTGTATGGAATGGTGTTGTGTACCCAAACCACATGGGACTGTAAGCTTTGCTTGGGAGCGGCTATCAAGGAGCTTTCCAAATGTTGTGGCGGTAAACAAGGAGCAAGAGTATATATGGGTATTACCTGTAATCTTAGGTATGAGCTTTACCCTTTTCTTAGTAAATAAAGACCGTTTGATGATGATGTAAAACACATTCTCTTGACAACTTTCCAGTTTTGTTTACTTTTCAATTATGTTTCGTTGTCTACTTCACTTTCCACTTATATGATCCAAAACGTTCACGTCCCTCAACTTTTCATTTGATTAATAATAAAGAAACTATAGCTTTTTCTCCTCTCTTCTCCTTTTTACTTTTAAATATTTTTATGAGTGATCGAATCTATAGTCTTACTTATAGTTTGGATTCTAGCTCCAACTAGACAAAAGTTTACGCATCGATCAAAATTTTACAATCCATAACCACACAAAATTTGAATTTTTTTAAGTTTGTACGAGAGGCAGAGACGGATGAGTCCACTCCCCTGATCAATCGATCCATAATATGACATAATCTCAAGACTGGGACATGTCGGTTCACTCTTCGGATCAATCGGTCTGAGCTGTTAAAGCTAGTGAGCTAGCAACATTTATAGAGAGAAGTGGATTCGCTAAAACAAATTCCATTCTCGAACAATTTAGTTTTAGAGGTTATTATAAAAAATACCACTTTTGCCTAAAATAGTATACAAAAATACCATTTCTCAAAATTCATTTTTCAAACTACTACTTTTTGTTTTTTTCGGTTTCTCTCTCATAATGCAAAGACTATAATATCCTCATGCACAAGAGAGAGATCGTTGGTCCATTGAAATTCAAAATTCATTGTTGAAACTGCCATTTTATTGTCTTTTTCTTTCTCTCTGAAAGGAAACGGTGACGGTGGTCGGATGACAAGATGGCGGCAGTGACCGGAAGAGAAGATGTATGAGACAGTGGATAATATTAGCGGTGGACAAGTTTGCGACAATGACCGGGAGATAACTTGCAGACGACGGTGGTCGGAGGACAAGATAGTGACGGAGACGGTGGTCGGAGGACAAGATAGTGACGGAGACGGTGGTCGGAGGACAAGATAGTGACGGAGACGGTGGTCGGAGGACAAGATGGCGACGGACGAAAGCTGGAGGACGACATGGCGAAATGGTCTATTCGATGGACCAACGAACTCTCTCTCTCTTATGCATGAGGATATTTTAGTCTTTTCATTATGAGAGAGAAATTGAAAAAGACAAAAAAGTGGTAGTTTGAAAAATGAATTTTGAGAAATAATATTTTTGTATACCATATATGCACAAAGTGGTATTCTTGCTAATTTTCTCTTAGTTTTACTACTTGTACTTTTAAATCATGTATCCGTTAAATAGTCTTGCATTTATTATGATTCACAATACTGAATACTGATACAAACATTCCAAACACTAATTTTTTCTTTAAATTCCGCTAACAAAAAAAAACTTAAATTAATTTTATCTACCAATTTTTTAAAGAGAAATTGACATGTATAATAGGTTTTATGTCTATAATTAAAGATCTAACACAAAATAAAAAAAAATTAAGTGAATAACATTCAACTCAAATAAAATGACAATTCTACCCATCATCAATTTATAACTATTATTAGAAAATTAAAATGATCTAAACCTAATTTTTTTTCTTTCTCTTCCTCTCACTCACGCCTCTTTTTTTTTCTTCTCCTTCAATCACCTTTTCTTCTGTTTCTTCCATTGTTTCTTCCTCTTCTTCTTATTTTGTTGTTGTTGCACAAACATCATAATCGTTTTCATCTCTTTTGAGTGATCCATAAATTCAACTATCATAGATCAAAAATCCCTATGTATGGATTAAGATTGTATTTTCTTCTCGTTGTCCAATGTTAAACTCCTCACTATCATCTCATCTCCTTGTCAATCTGAGACGCCGCTGAAGATCGCTAGAGTTAATTATTTTTAGAAATCAAATAACTATGTTTCTCATAATAGTTAACTATATATGTTATTTTCATTATAAAAACTATAATACAACGTAGCTACTATTCTGATAATAGTTTGCTATGTATGTTATTATTTTTCATTATGCAAACTATAATGGATAACTACATTCTGAACATATAGTTAACTATTTCTGTTTAAATAAGTAATTATTATAACAAGGTTTTCATATAGTCCACTATGTTATAAGATCGGTAGCGTAGACAACTATATTATAAAAACAGTTAACTATATTTTAAAATTATAACTATTTCTTGAAAAATAGTTAACTATTTTCGCAAATTATAGTAACAAAAATATAGTTAACTATCTTCCTATATTAATAAATATGTAGTTTCGAAAATAGTCAACTATGTTATTAAATATTTCTGTAAGCTGTTTTTTTACTTATTTTTTTTAAGAGAGTAGATCTACCTTTTTTCATAGATAAAAATCATTGATGAAAAGAATATATTGTTAAGGAAAAAGATTTTCAGGAATTTATTTTTAATGTCAATAATTATCACATTTAATATGGGTAAAATCGTCCATTAATTTATTCTCACAGATACTCACATAATTTTCTCTTATGTGGTATTAGATACCTAATTTTGCACCAAAAACCTATTATTGGGCTAATTAACTCTTTTTAAATCGGATTTAAAATTCTTTCACCATCTAAAGTCTAAAAAAAAAAAAAAAAAAAAAGTCCTCAATAAAATCTAAACTACTCACCTTAAATCTCTCTAAGAAGTAAACAAAACTTCATAATCATTTTAACTTCAAACGATCACCATTTTTTCTCAACGTGATAGAAAAACTTTGAGCAAAGCAAATATGGAAAACCGAGGTTTCTCTTTCAATTCAATCATCTTCCACTCTCTCTGGACAACTCTCACGGGAATTCTCTTCTTCAGTATCGCCACCATGAAAGGTCACAACTTTGGTTACATCAAATTCTTTTCGATATCCGGAACATTACTTGTAACCTTACCTTGGACAATCCAACTTTTGGTTACTTTTGCTGTAATATTACTGCATAAGACAAAAGGTTACGATCTCATGTGGATTGTTCAAGCACCAAAGTCCAAAGAGAATCATCAACATGCTAATGTCGTTACTATTTCTTCTTCATCATCTCCTCTTTCGTCTAGCCAGGTTATGAAGAAAGGTGATAAGGATGAGATCGAGATTAGGATTGTGATTGGTGTTGATGGTCCAAGAATTCCAAATGATGGATCTTCTGCAACGCCCTTAGGGAATGTTAAAGAGATTGAAGGAAGAAATAACACCAAACTTATCACAAATGGATCACAAATTGTTGCTTAAACAATGACTCTGTTTCTTTGTTCTGTTTTTTTAGTTCTTTCATTTCTGCTATGTTTGAAGAATATGGTCTGAAACTTGTAGTGCTTACAAGTTTTGTGAGATTTTCGTTTGTAAGTTTCATTAGTAATGAAATCTATTGCTATTATTCTACCTTCAATCACAGAGTCACATTCAAATCTCTTAATTTTTTTGGCTAAAACCAATATCCACACACACTGATTAGTGATTAAAAAGACTATTGTTTCTGTTATCTTTTGTGTGAAACCATAGAATACCAAAGAACTAAGAGAAACATTGGAGATGACTACAAGCCTACAAGTTAGTAGTTTCCTTTTATTCAGTGGAACAACTGAGAGAAATAAAACAATCTTGAGAGCTAATAATATGATAAGTTTCTAGCTCCAAACTACTTGTAAAACCTCCTAAATTAATCTGTAAATTACAAACTGAAGAACACTGATTACAAGAGTATCTAGAACACTAAGTTATTGCCAGAGGAAGAAGCTGACCAGCATCTTGAAGCTACTAGGGAGGCTGCATCAATCAAAACCGAAGAATAACTGCTAATCCCCACATCATATGGTGAGAAATCTGGCAATGGTAGGTTCTTATTTAAATATAAGACTACTTGTTCCATTGTAGGTCTTGATTCTGGCACAGTATTTGAGCAGAGCAAACCAAGTTTCATAACCATTTCGACTTCTTTAGACAAGAATTCTCCACTCAATCTCGGATCAACAGCATCAAGCAAACAATCTCTTTTCCAACACTCACAAACCCAATTAATCAGAACTCGTTTCTCACATTGCAACATTGGTTCCACAGGTCTCCTCCCACATGTTACTTCAAGCAGGAAAACACCAAAAGCATACACATCAGTTCCAGTGGAAACTACCATATCGATTATTTCCGGCGCCATGTAACCAACCGTTCCAACGGCTCCTGTAGAGTATGCATAGCCTCCATGGTCATGAAGCCTAGCCATACCAAAATCCCCTAGCCTTCCATTGAACTCAGCGTCTAACATAATGTTCGAAGCTTTAACATCTCGGTGTAGAACAACATGGTCAGCTCCTGTATGCAGATAACAGAGAGCAGAAGCTATACCTTTAACAACTACAAGTCTTTGTGTCCAAGAAAGTACCGGTTTCTTGTTATCGAACAAATGCTCATCAAGACTACCATTAGGCATGTACTCAGATACAAGAAGAAGCTCATGCTTTCTCCTACAATAACCAAGAAGTGGAACAAGATTCCTGTGTTTCAGACATCTCATGCTCACCACTTCAGCAACAAACTGCTTCACACCTTGATTACCATCATGTGACATTCTTTTCACTGCTATTTCTCTCCTTAAAGGTAGAGTTCCTCTGTATACTTCTCCAAAACCTCCTTTCCCAAGAAACTCATCACTGTTAAATCCCTTTGTTGCTTTGTATAAGGACTTGTAAGAAAATCTGTGTGCACCAAACTCCTTTTCCCATGTTTCAGTTACTTCTGCATACTTTCTCCTGATAAAACACATTCCTGTAAGAACAACCAACCCCATAATAACAATAAAACCAAGCAGGACAGTAACTAGCCGAGATAGATTCTTATGTTCAACTCTAGGACGAGGAACTTCAGGGAGTCTTGATAGGTCAAGTCTCTGTAAAGATCCTCTGTTTGTGCTAAAACTCCAAGAGAGAATATACTGATAACTGAGAGCTGTCCCTGTTGCAGCAGAGAATCCAAAGAAAAGTCTTGATTTATTCGGAAAAACTTCTGAAATATTGATGAGTTGTGACAAAAGTGGTTGACTTGGCTTCTGGATTTGAAGAGGAGCCATTGTAACATTGAACATAGTGTCTTCATAATCCACCCAAACCTGTATTGGATCACCACTCAAGAGGTTTATGCTTTCGTTCTTCGCCTTAATATCGGAATAGTAAGAAGCTGAAGCTATTCCAACTGATAAAGGACTGTTCACATCAATCCCTACATGATTGCTATTAATATCTTCAAAATCTGGATTCCAAATAGTGTCAAGCTCAACAGAAAGTACATGAGAAGAAGGAGATCCATTTTTCGATACGTTGAAAATCCCCAAGTATCGAGTTGATTCTGCGTGCGAGAAATCCGTAGAAGGAGATATTACAAAGGCCATTCCATGGCCACCTTCAACTCCTGGCTGAGGCACAAGAGCACAAACAAAGTGTGTTGAGAAGGAGAATGATTTAGAGGAAGTGATGATACTAATTGATTCTTTGTAGAAAACATGAGCCATTTGATGATCTGAAGCGTTTGTAAGCTGCAAGAATCCATTGGGAAGTACTGTTGCAGATCCATCAAGATGAAGATTTTCTTGGCTGAGAAAATTTTCATAGACAAAGCTTGTCTCTTGTTGAGTTGATAGATAAATTAGATGAAAACAAGACATCATCAGAATCTGAAGCAATCTACAAGTCATTGTTGATGATAAATCAGAGAGTGTGGATTTGTTTGTGCATTGCAAGCTTATACTACTTAGATAAATTAACATTGAAACTACACAATGCTGCATGTGAAAACGGTAATAACGGGTCAAACAAAAATTAAACACTAGACTATATGTGCATTGGATTTTACGTCTACTTCTTCAACTTGAAGCTAGCTTATATGTTGACCCCAAAAAATCCTTAATATATGCACTAAAAGGACCATACATTAGATATTATGGTCTTCCTGATGCAGAAACAAAAGTCATGTTTTTTAAATTTATTTTCAACAGAAATTTGAGATAGACTAAAAGGAAGAAGGCTAGGAAAGTCTGGCAAAGTCAAGACAGCTACAGATGTTCTCTAAATGGTGAATAGAGTTTTAACGTCCCAGGATAGAAGCTGGAGAAGAAACTGAGGTCCCAGGCTAGGGTTTTTCAGTTCCCTAGGTGAATAGTGACAAAACAGAGAGCCCGAGCAAACGCGAGTAAGATAGGTTACGTGCTTGATAAGGAACTAACTAAAAATGACCAATAATCGCAAAATCATATTCCAAAACGATTTGTGAATTAGTAGTAAGAAAACAATTAAAGACTAAGAGCATCCGTAACCATGGTATATGTGGGTATCAATTCATTAAAGTTTTAAATTTATGAAAAAGTGAGAGAGAGAAAGGAAGAAACTTGGGACAAATCTCCATATGTTGAGACGTTTTTTTTGTTTTTTGAGCTTCTTTCTTATGTGTCATTTTTTCATTGATTGATTATTTCTTTAATATTTTAATAATTAATTAATTATTTAATTAAATAAAATTTAATATAATAATCTATCAAAAGAAATCCAAATGAATTTTATGGTTAAAGATGCTCTAAAGTAACCCACTCATTTTCTTTGTTCGGTGTGTCTTGAAATCTGCAATAATTTCTTCATATTTCTGAGTTCCCATGCTCTCTGACCACCAAGTTGAATGGTTTTATTCGAGTTCGGTGTTTTTACTCTTATTTTAACTATAACTATTAGTAATTTAGTAATTATGGTTGTTTGTAGACTTGTAGTTGCACATAGAGCCAGAAGTTACCATGGACTCATGATTAGGTGCCATCTTTGAAAAAAATCCAATATATTGTGAAAACATCTTTGCAGAACTAGAAATTGTGGTTTAGTATTTGGGTTCTGATTTTAATCAAATCGAGTTGTAGATCAACGGGTGACAGAGCATAAAAATCATGTGTCACACAAATGTCAGGTTAAGTAGCTGTGACAAATTTACATCACATCCAATAGTCAGTCACATCACATGTTGCTTAACATTTACTCAAATACATACAAATTCTAACCATTTAAAATAACTCTTCCAATAACCATACATAATTTACCAATACATCCAAACCTCTTTCCTAAATCCTACAAATATGTATTCTTCCGATTCGTTACCACAAAACATAACACAGTTCCAGCTCATAACCTTATTTCCGCATTTTGTAACACAGAGAGAGAGGAAAAGTTATAATCTGAGAGGGACACATTGATTTTGTTGGGACAAGTGAAACAGATAAAACAATATTGAGAGCTAATCACATATGCTCTCTGATATGTACATTAGAAATTACCTCTGACTGCTGAGGCTGGATAGATTGGACTCTAGATCTTCTGCAGGCAATGTGGCCGTTTTGACAGGGGTTGAGACTATCTTAGGGGGCTTCTCTGATTCCGCAACTAGGTGAAGGGAGTTCGTAGTGTCTATCGTCTGTCCCCATGGCTGATCTGGTGCCTGATAAGCATAAGGTGAGTGGTTGGAGGAAGAAGACATTGACGGAGCTGACCAATTCCATGAAGCGGATGAGACTACAAGGGAAGATGCATCCACCAGAACCGGAGCAAAAGTCCCAATCCCCAAAGTATATGGTGAGAAATCAGGCAAAGGTAGGTTTTTGTTTAGGTATAGAACCACTTGTTCCATGGTAGGTCTTGATTCTGGCACAATATTTGAACAGAGCAAACCAAGTTTCATAACCATCTCGACTTCCTCGGGTATGTATTCACCTTCCAATCTAGGGTCGGTAGCATCAAGCAAAGAATCCTTTTTCCAGCACTCGCAAACCCATTTGATCATATGACGTTTCTCAACTTGCAACTGCGGTTCCACGGGTCTCCTCCCACAGGTTACTTCAAGCATGAAAACACCAAAGGCATAAACATCAGTTCCTGTGGAAGCTCCCATCGTGATTAGCTCAGGTGCCATGTACCCTATAGTTCCCACGGCTGCAGTTGTGGCTGCATTGGCTCCGTGGTCATGAAACCTGGCCATACCAAAATCCCCTAACCTTCCATTGAACTCAGCGTCCAACATAATGTTGGAAGCTTTGACATCTCGGTGCAGAACAACTTGATCAGCACCTGTATGCAGGTAACAGAGAGCAGAGGCTATACCCTTCACAGCCACGAGTCTTTGTGGCCAAGAAAGAACTGGTTTCTGGTCATCAAACAGATGCTCGTCAAGACTACCATTGGGCATGTACTCTGAGACAAGAAGAAGTTCTCGTTTTCTTCTGCAATACCCAAAAAGTGGAACAAGATTCCTGTGTTTCAGACATCTCATGCTCACGACTTCAGCCACAAATTGCTTCACACCTTCATCACCATTATGAGAAACTCTCTTCACTGCTATTTCTCTGCCTTGTGGGAGATTTCCTCTATAGACTTCACCAAAACCTCCTTTTCCGAGAAATTCATCTTTGCTGAACCCCTTTGTAGCTTTGTACAAGGTCCTGTAAGAGAACCGATGTGCATCAAACTCCTTTTCCCATGTTTCAGATACTTCTGAATACTTCTTCCTCCTGCGGAAGTAAAGTCCTGCAAGAACGCCCAACACCCCAACAGCCAGACCAACGGGAAGGATAATAACCAGTGGAGATAGTTTCTTATGTGGAGCTTTAGGATGAGGAACTTCAGGAAGTTTTGAGATGTCAAGTCTCTGTAAAGATCCTCTGTTTGTGCTAAAACTCCACCAAAGAATATATTGATCACTGATAGCTGTCCCTGTTGCAGCAGAGAACCCAACGAAAAGTCTTGATATGTTTGGAAAATTTTCTGAAATATTGATGGGATGTGACAAAAGAGGCCGGCTTGGCTTCTGGACTTCAAGTGGAGCAATCGTAACATTGAGCATAGTGCCTTCATAATCCACCCAGACCTGTATAGGTTTTCCACTCAAGAGGTTTATGCTTTCGTTACTCCCTTTCATGTCGGAATAGTAAGATGCAGAAGCTATTGCAACAGAAAGAGGACTGTTCACATCAATCCCAACATGATTGTTGTTGATATCTTTGAAATCTGGATTCCAAATAGTGTCAAGCTCAACAGCAAGAACGCGAGTAGAGGACGCTTCACTTGATGATACATTGAAAACCCCCAAGTACCGAGTCGATTCTGCGTGTGAGAAATCCATAGAAGGAGATATCACAAAGGCAATACCATGACCACCTTCAACACCTGGCTTAGGCACCAAAGCACACACGAAATGTGTTGAGAAAGAGAGTGATCCAGATGAACTGAAGTCAATTGGTTTGTTGTAGAAAGTATGACCCATTTGATGCTCTGAAGCACTCGTCAGCTGCAATAATCCACTGGGAAGTATTCTTGCAGATTTATCAAGATACAGATTTTCTTGGTTGGTAAAGTTATCATAGACAAACCTTGTCTCTTGTTGATTTGACAGAGAAAATAGATGAAGAGAAGAGATTATCAGGATCTGAAGCAGCCAACGAGCCATTGCTGATGATGAATCAGAGAGTCTGGATCTGATGTGTAGATCTTCTCTCACCTTGCAAGCTGAAGAAAAAGATGAACAAAAAAGGATGTGAGCTTCTTCTCTTTTAGTGATCCAAGCTATCAAACTTTCTAATATTGTTTGTTTAACCACAGGAACCACCTTTGTTTTTTGGCTTTACAAACTGTACACCATCAACTTGATAATATTAAATGGAAATAAAGTTTAACGTGGTTCTCAAAATATTCCATTCGAGATAATATTTTAACTTATATGATCCTAACTTCAGCCCAAAGAGACAACGCAATTGCTGCATGGAGGTACACTGAAACAATAATAATACGTGTATTAATTAAAATGTGTCAAAAAAGCCAACTTTCATTGGATTTTTCTTCTACATTTACTTGGAGCTATTTTATAAGGCAGCCGACAAAAAAGAAATGAATAGAAAACCATATTTTAAACATGTCCTTGACCTTTCAGACGTAGAATAAAATACCCCATGTTTTGTCATGATTAATTTCAACACAATTATGTGCCAAACCAGAAGGAAGAAGCCAAGGAAAGCCTGGCATAAATCATGACAACTACGAATGTTCTTTAAATGATGAATATGAGAACTGATAGAAACAAAACTATGGTTAGGTCCTACTTTGTTAATGATTCAAATCTTTTAAACTCCTAATTCAGTTTCACTGGTGCAGGAGAATATATCCTCACATGAATAACAAATCAAATCACTAAAGTTAACATTATAAAGGGAATTGACAACCACTATTAACATAATCCTCTCTTTCAGTACTTAGAATCCGCAACTTAAAGGGGAAATTGCATACAACATCTTCTTTCATTGTTTGGTTATGCCACAGCAGTAGCCACACCAAGAGCAGTATATGATTAAATTATGATGCTAACAACCTGAATTCGACTTAGTTACAATACTTATAAACTTAATTACTAGCTACCTACCTAAGCAGCTTTCTTTTTGTGGCAGCAGGAAATCAATATAATTGATGTAAGTGAAGATCAGTTAAGAGATTGGTGGTCAATTACCTGCACATTGTGTAGATTTGAACATTTTTCTGGATAATTTCCAAGGATTGACGATTCCAACAATCAGCAAGGAATAGGACATGATCCCAGAATAGCAAGAAATCAGGCAGCTTCTTCCATGGAGTTTTCAGTTCTTGACACACCATTTGTATCAGAGCCATCTCGACTTTCTAAGCTGAGAACTCAACTCCCAAACTCGCTTTCCAAAATTTTCAAACTGTCAGTCAACTGGCATCCCAGGTTACACAGGATTGTTCCCAAAGATTAGTGCACAAAGGCACCAAACACATACATGTCAGGTTGTTCAGCAAGCCTAAGGTTTCCACAAAGGCCGGGGTGTTTAAGTTGGCTCCGTGATCGTGAAGCCTCACCATAACAAAACTTCCTAACCTTCCCTTTTACCTCAGCACCTAACATAACTAGTGTATAACCACTTGGTGAGCTCCTGTGTCCAAAACTAAGATCCAAGGAAAATTCATTCACAATCACAACTCTTTACTACATGCCTCTATCAATTCTACATACTTTGGCAGTAATGTAAGCAGAGTAAAAGACACTGTCCTGAGATAAGCTACTCCAAGAACACACTATGATTGCCACTTAAATAAGCAGAGTTAAGAGGCATTGTCCTGAGATCCCAAGTACACAAACGCAATCAAAAGGCTTCCATCGAGCAAGTTTTAGAACGAAGCAGTGAAAATGCTCGTCAAGCCTCACTAGGGTTTGCTGCATTTAGACCACCAAGGAGAAGAAACTGAAATTCGAGAAAGCTCGTCTCAATACTGTAAATTCGATACTTTAACAGGGACTAATTCACAAATTAATTTATAACATTTTTGTTGTAAGTAAAGCAATTTTACAGGGACTAATTCATAAATTAATTTAATACATTGTTTGTAAATACAGCACTTTTACAATCTTCTTTTGCAATACTTCATCGTCCAACACCGTATTGAATAGAGTGAGTAATAAACATAGTTTCATTCGCCGGAGAAGAAGCCATCACCGACGAGCTTCCTCCGACCATAACCGGACTCAAAATACCAATCCCCGGCGATTCCGGTGAGAAATCCGGCAACAATCTCCTCCCATTCAAGTATCGCACAACTTCTTCCATCTCAGGTCTCGATTCCGGTAAAAAATTCGTACAAATCAACCCTAATTTCATCACCATCTCCATCGATTCCAACGAAGAAGAAGATTCTCCTTCACCACTCAGTTTAGGATCTCTAGCATCGAGTAATGATCTCTTTCTCCAGCAATCACAAACCCATTCCACCAAAAACTGTTTCTCAATCTCCATTGTTGGTTCTACAGGTCTTCTTCCACAAGCTACTTCGAGTATAAAAGCACCAAATGCGTATACATCTGTTTTAGTTGAAGCTCCCATTGATGTTAACTCAGGTGCCATGTATCCTACTGTACCTACAGCTCCTGTTGTGTTTGGATTAGCTCCATGGTCATGTAACCTAGCCATACCGAAATCTCCTAGCTTTGCTATGAAGTTTGTATCTAGCATTACGTTAGAAGCTTTAACATCTCTGTGTAGAACTACTTGTGTTGCTCCTGTGTGTAAGTAATGTAGAGCTGATGCTATTCCTTTTAGTATTGGCAGGCGTTTTGACCATGGAAGTGATGGTTCTTTGTTATGGAATAAGAATTGGTCTAGGCTTCCGTTTGGCATGTACTTAGAGACGAGAAGGAACTCGCCTTTACGTCTGCAGTATCCGAGAAGTGGAACTAAGTTTCTGTGATCTAATCGACCCATGCTTGCGATTTCAGCTACGAATTGCTTCATTCCTCGTTCGCCATCGTGTGAGAATCTTTTTACGGCTATGTCTATGTCTTGAGGTAGAGTTCCTTTGTAGACTTCTCCAAATCCTCCTTTACCGAGAAAACCGTCTTTGTGGAAACCTTTTGTTGCTTTGTACATTGATTTGTAGGAGTATCGGTGTGGACCGTACTCTTTCTCCCATTCCTCTCTTACTTCTGCGTACTTGTTTCTCCTGTACAGATAAGCTCCTCCCAGAAGTGCCAATAGTATGATTCCTAGTAGAACTAACAGAAGAATCAGCAGGAGAGGAGGTTTCTTACTAGGTTTGGGAGGACGAGGGACTTGGGGAAGTTTTGAAATGTCCAGGTTTTGTAATAATGCCTTGCTTCTGCTGAAACTCCAACCGAGTATGTAATGGTTATTTGCCAATTGCCCTGTTGCTGCAGAGAATCCGACAAACATTCTGTCCTGGATAACCTCTGAAAGATTGATGGATCTTGACAAAAGGCTCCGGCTTGGCTTCTGAATTCCAAGAGGCGCCAGTGAAACGTTTAGTACAGCTCCATCGTAGTCTATCCAGACCTGGATGGAATCTCCACTCAAGAGAGTTATGCTTTTATTCAGACCTTCTTTGTCAGAAAAGTATGAAGCCGGAGCAGATTCAATAGAGGTCAGGCTGTTTACGTCGATACCAACATGATTGTTATCGATGTCATCGAATTCTGCACTTTGAACAGTATCAAGCTCAATAGCAAAGATATGAGATGAGGGAGATCTATTGGTTGTGGTGTTGAAAAGACCGAAATACTGAGTTGCATCTGCGTTTGAAAGATCCATGGTAGGAGATAGAAAGAAAGCAATCCCATTTCCGCCTGTTACTCCCCGTTGACGCACCATGGCACACACAAAATGCGTTGAGAAGGTGAGCGATCCGGATAAATTGAACTCAAAGGGCTGCTTGAAGAAAGCATGACCCATCTTCTGCTCTGAAGTGTTGGTCAGCTGCAAAAGACCACCGGGAAGGATTTGAGCAACTCCATCGACATGAAGATCTCCCTGGCGAAAACCGTTGAAGACAAACCCTGTTACTTGTTGACTTGACGGGTGAATCAGAAAAAGAAAGAAGATCACCATACAGATCAGATCCAATCCTTGAGCCATTGTTGATGCAACAAAGCGTTTGTTGTTCTGAGAAAAGTCTCGTCTCTAAGTCAATGGCATGGTAAATAACTATCCTCTCCATCTACAAAGCAAGGTGCGATCATTATTCCACAAGGAGAACGTTCTGCATTTTCCAATTCCAAGAGACTTGGTAAGAGTTGACTTCAACAATATAATAATTTCCAAATACAAGTGTTACATTTTTGTCTTCTGTGTTGAAAAAAATACAATTGAAACATAGTAGAATTTCCTTGTAGTTTAAAGTAATCAAATGCAAGCTTCTCATTACTTGTCATACCAAGTCTACTTTTCTTAAACAATACAGAAATTTAATCTGTCTCTATCTCTAAGTATTTCAATTCTTTAGAAGCCTACTCAAATGGGCTGAAACATGCATCTCCTAGGATTTCTGATTTGCAATAATATATTGCAGGTACCTGAGATCTAGCATGTACAAGGTTTATCATTATACCCGTCAAGATTGATAGAGAATGTCAAGAATGAACATGGTATAAGCATATAACAAAACTCGAGTGGAAATGGTTGAAAATCAGTCAATGTTCGAAGGCCAAAGATGAGAGAAGTTCTTAGAAACTTTCATCGTCCACTCCCATAGAGGACTGAGTGAGTAATAAACATAGAGTTGTTGGAGGAAGAAGAAGATAATGATAGTGAAGGGATCATGAGTTGCGCTGCCGAAGAAAGCGCCATTGGAGTGAGAACTCCAATTCCTGGAGAATGTGGCCAAAACTCGGGCAAAGCTAGGTTTCCGTTTAGGTATTGCACCACTTGTTCCATAGTTGGCCTTCCATCTGGAGCAAGGTTTGCACAAAGCAAACCGAGTTTCAGAACCTTCTCAACTTCCAGAGATGAGAATTCCGTCAACCTTGGATCTTTAGCATCAATCAAAGAAGACCTTTTCCAGCATTCACAAACCCACTTGACAAGAAACCGTTTTGTAGCAGACAAGCTAGGTTCTATTGGTCTCCTCCCACAAGCTACTTCAAGCAAGAAAACACCAAATGCATAAACATCAGTTGCAGTGGAAGGTCCCATTGTTGTAAGCTCAGGTGCCATGTAACCAAGAGTTCCTACTGCAGCTGTTGTGGTTGGATCAGTCCCTCTGTCATATAACCTGGACATACCAAAATCTCCTAGCCTTCCATTAAACTCTGCGTCCAACATAACATTAGAGGCTTTGATATCTCTGTGTATAACAACTTGGTCAGCTTCCGTATGTAAGTAACTAAGAGCTGAGGCGATGTCTTGAAGAATCGCAAGTCTTCTCCACCAAGGGAGAGGCGATCTATCAAGATTAAACAAGTAAAGGTCAAGACTACCATTTGGCATATACTCAGAGACCAGTAGTAACTCATGTTTTCTCCTACAATACCCAATAAGTGGAACCAGACTCCGATGGTTTAAACTCCCCATGCTCACAATCTCAGCGACAAACTGCTTCATACCTTGCTCACCATCATGTGATACTCTCTTCACAGCCACTTCTCTCAGTTCTCTGCTCCGAGGTAGAGTTCCTTTGAAGACTTCACCGAAACCTCCTCTCCCAAGAAACTCATTTCTACTAAACCCTTTAGTTGCTTTGTATAGAGATTTGTAAGAATACCTGAGTGGACCATACTCCTTTTCCCATTCCTCTCTTACTTCAGCGTACAAGTTTCTCCTATACAAATATGCTTTAATAAGAAGCCCCAAAACTAAAAAAGCTATCAAACTAAGCAGAGCAATGAGCACCAACGACGTAGACTTCTTTTTGCTGCCTGTGTGAGGAACTTTGGGAAGTTTTGAGATGTCAATGCGCTGCAGAGATGCCATGGTTTTGCTAAAACTCCACCCGAGTACGTACTGGTAGCTCATGATTGACCCCGTTGCACCTGAAAACCCGACAAACATTCTTCGACTTTGCAGAATCTCGGTAAGATTGATGACTGTTGAAGACACAAGTGGTCGGCTTGGTTTCTTGTTTTTAAGAGGAGCTATTGTAACCTTGAGTGTTGTTCCTTCATAATCCACCCAAACCTGTAAAGGTTTTCCACTTAAGAGATCAATGCTTTGATTCTCCCCTTTCTTGTCTGAAAAATAGGAAGCGTTTGCAGATTCTAGAGACATCGCGCTGTTCACATCAATCCCAACATGATTATCACTGATATCTTTCAACTCCGCAGCTAGAGAGATATCAAGCTCTATAGCCAACACACGTGTGGAAGTAGATCCATTACTGTTGAAAATCCCAAAGAATCGAGTTGGTTCTGCACCACTGAAATCCGTAGAATGGGACACAACAAAAGCCATGCCATGGCCACTTGGAGCACCTACACGCACCAAAGCACACACAAAATGTGTTGAGAACGAGACTGGTTCAGATGGTTTGAACTCAATCGGCTGCTTATAGAAAGCATGACCCATTTGGCGAAGCGTTGCATTTGTCAGTTCCAGGGCACCACCACCATGGGGAAGGATTTTTGCACTACCATCAATGTGAAGATCGTTACCTGCTTGGCCAAAGTTGTTATAGACAAACCTATCTTGTTGAAATGATAGGCAAACACAAAATATCATCCAAATGATTCCCTCGAATCATTGGTACCGAAACAAAGAGAAAGTTATATTTTTTTCTTGTGATTTAGTTTGCTTTCTATGCTCCAAAAATGCTTAACAAGTTATCTCTTTGGTTGTAGTAGACTAGACCGCAGCCTAGACCCATTGATTATGACATCAAAGTCAACTCCCGAAATTTCCTTAGATTTGCTCCATTCGCAAAATTCGGATATCCATTATAAAACAAAACAGAACAAATAGTAAAATCAAGTATCCGTCTAAAGCGAAGCAAATCACAAATACGAATTATAAAAATCTAAATATTCGCTTCGATCTATATTGTTTTTTCTTGTGATTTTGTTTGCTTTCTACCCTCCAAAATGCTTAACATGTTATCTCTTCGGTTGTAGTAGACTAGACCCATTGATTATGACTGCATTCAAATCTGTATCGTACATCACAAATACTAATTATAAAAATTTGAATATTCGCTTTGATTTGTATCGTTTTTTCTTGTGATTTTGTTTGTTTTCTACACTCCAAAATGCTTAACAAGTTATCTCTTTGGTTGTAGTAGACTAGACCCACTGATTATGACTTCAAAGTCAACTCCCGAAATTTCCCAAGTTAATAATTACGAATCTTTATGGTATATTACTTTCCCCTTGAAAATGTCGAAAGATTGCTCATTGAGAAGAGAAGCATGACGGTGAAGATGCAAAACAAATGTCTGATAAAATGAGTTTTGCCTTAATATCCAGCTTTGTCTCAGAATCGTTCTAAACAGAACAAACCCATTTTGATTTCTACAACTACAACTACAACTTTTGTGTTATCTTTTAGTCCTAGAATCACTGTGACTTTCAAAGTCAGATCATTGAACTGTCAAGATAAGTAACAGATACATTTCTATCATAGCCTTTTTACTTCATAACCACACGCTTCAAGGCAATTTTCACCATTTTTCTAATATTTTCATAGATATCCAAATATGCTGAAATGTGATTATTAGATCCAAGAATGAAATTTCTTTAGAAGCCTACTTAAAATGGGCCGAAACATGCATCTCCTAGGATTTCTGATTTGCAATAATGTTGTGCAGATACCTGAGATCACACTAACCCTTTTTTCCATCTGGAGAATTCTATTCAAATTATCAAACCAACTGTTACATCTAAGGGTTGAAAAATACCCAGACTACATCCAAAAATTATACCTACCCCACCTTGTTATGAAAAGCTATCAAAAGCCAAACCATAATCAAAGCCAAGGAGCCAAAAAAATGACCAAGGAAAGAACACTAAGTAGAGCTAAAACACTCCCATTCTCAAATATTTCTTTCAACCAAAAAGGAGAACCCCTAGCCACGTCAGAGTGACTCCGGTTATCCCTAATTGTACTATGAGATATGGACCTCTATTCCATTGATGCCTCCTCAACTTGTAATCTCCGCTCCTTGAAACCACCTAAAAGCCTAACCAAAATATCAGCTTGTGGGACAAAAGATGGCTAGACTGTTGGCCTCAAAATTGCCCCAATAAGATCAGGTTCCTGACCGGCAAAAATAAATCTGTCCAGTTTGTGATCCGCTAAGCTAGTCATGGCCCAGGCCAAACACTCTCTACTGGCTTCCAGGTTAGTCTTCATTGCAGAGAAGAGTCTTCTATTATACATCAGGACCACTCCTTGAGGATTTCTGATGACCCAAGCACCTCCACAACTAGAAGAGTCCTTTGACCAAGAACAAGCTACATTACATTTGAGCCAGTTCAGAAGAGGTGGCTTCCATCTGGACCTTCTCAGCTTCTCCACATCTTCTTTTTTAGCTACATCTTCATCCACTTCTTGAGCTAGGAACCACTTCTCTGACTCCTCTGTGTATTGTCTCCTGGTCTCCCTAGGCCAGAACCTTTTGCCTTAGAAGAAGAGTGTGTTTCTATTTTTCCAAATGTTTCACACTATCCATGGGATTGATCTTATACTCAACGGGGATAGTGAAGGGTTTCTGCAGGTTCATCAAGTAGCCAATTGGTTTGACTCATTGTGTAACAATTTCACAACCAGATTATATATTCAGCTTTCTCATTATAGAACTACAAGACAATTGGTTTGACTCGTTGTGTAACAAGGTACAAAAACTGATGAAAGTACCTCAGACAAAGTTCAAGCTTGGAAAATCTCTGATGCTTGAGAGTCTTTACTCTATAATCTATAAGTGGCTCATGCCTTGAATAAAAAGGCAACAACAATTTGCTTTACAAATATCTAGCAAAATAATTGAAAGAATTTACACAAAAGATCAGTCCCTTTTTTTTATCATTCTACCAGTCAAGTTTGATAGAGAATGTCAAGAATGGACATGGTGTGAGCATATACATTGATAAAACAAAACTCGAGTGGAAATGGTCGAAAATCAGTTAATATTCAGAGGCCAGAAAAGTTGTGAGAAACTTTCATCGTCCAGTCCCGTAGAGGACTGAGTGAGTAATAAACATAGAACTGTTGTTGGAAGAGGAAGAAGATAGTGATAGTGAAGGGATCACGAGTGGTGCTGGAGAAAGCGCCATTGGAGTGAGAACTCCAATTCCTGGAGAAGATGGCCAAAACTCAGGCAAAGCTAAGTTTCCGTTTAAGTATTGCACCACTTGTTCCATGGTCGGTCTTCCATCTGAGGTAAGGTTTGCACAAAGCAACCCGAGTTTCAGAACCTTCTCGACTTCCTGAGATGAGAATTCTGTCAACCTTGGATCTTTAGCATCAATCAAAGAAGACCTTTTCCAACAATCACAAACCCACTTGACCAGATATCGTTTTGCGGCCGACAAGCTAGGTTCTATTGGTCTCCTCCCACAAGTTACTTCAAGCAAGAAAACACCAAATGCATAAACATCAGTTGCAGTGGAAGGTCCCATTGTTGTAAGCTCAGGTGCCAT
Source organism: Arabis alpina (assembly GCA_900128785.1). Taxonomy (NCBI): domain Eukaryota; kingdom Viridiplantae; phylum Streptophyta; class Magnoliopsida; order Brassicales; family Brassicaceae; genus Arabis; species Arabis alpina. The sequence goes on along the minus strand of LT669795.1, from coordinate 41,486,273 downwards.
GTAACCAAGAGTCCCTACTGCCGCTGTTGTGGTTGGATCAGTCCCTCTGTCATATAACCTAGACATACCAAAATCTCCCAATCTTCCATTGAACTCCGCGTCCAACATAACGTTAGAAGCTTTGATATCTCTGTGTATAACAACTTGGTCAGCTTCTGTATGTAAGTAACTAAGAGCTGATGCGATGTCTTGAAGAATCACAAGTCTTGTCCACCACGGGAGAGGCGATCTATCAACATTAAACAAGTAAAGATCAAGACTACCATTTGGCATGTACTCGGAGACCAGTAGCAACTCATGTTTTCTCCTGCAATACCCAAGAAGTGGAACCAAACTCCGGTGTTTTAGACTCCTCATGCTCACAATCTCGGCGACAAACTGCTTCATACCTTGCTCACCGTCATGTGATACTCTCTTCACAGCCACTTCTCTCAGTTCTCTGCTCCGAGGGAGAGTTCCTTTATAGACTTCACCGAAACCTCCTCTCCCAAGAAACTCATTTCTACTAAACCCTTTAGTTGCTTTGTATAGAGATTTGTAAGAATACCTTAGTGGACCAAACTCCTTTTCCCATTCCTCTCTTACTTCAGAGTACATGTTTCTCCTATATAAGTAAGCTCCAATAAGAAGCCCCAGGACTAAGAAAGCTATTAAACCAAGTAGAGCATCGAGCGCCGGAGATGTAGAGTTCTTTTTGCTGCTCGAGTGATGATATTTGGGAAGTTTTGAGATGTCAATGCTCTGCAGCAATGCCATTTTTTTGCTAAAACTCCACCCGAGTACGTACTGGTAGCTCATGATTGTTCCGGTGGCACCAGAAAACCCGACAAACATCCTTCGACTTTGCAGAATCTCGGTAAGATTGATGGTTGATGAATACACCAGAGGTCGGCTTGGTTTCTTGTTTTTAAGAGGAGCTATTGTAACCTTGAGTGTTGTTCCTTCATAATCCACCCAAACCTGTAAAGGTTTTCCACTTAAGAGATCAATGCTTTGATTCTTTCCTTTTTTGTCTGAAAAATAAGAAGCGTTTGCAGATTCCAGAGACACTGCACTGTTCACATCAATCCCAACATGATTTTCACTGATATCTTTCAACTCCGGAGCTAGAGAGATATCAAGCTCTATAGCCAACACACGTGTGGAATTAGAACCATTTGAGGATGTGTTGAAAAGCCCCATGTATCGAGTTGGCTCTGCACGACTGAAATCCGTAGAATGAGACACAACAAAGGCCATACCATGGCCACTAGACTCACCTGCACGGACCAAAGCACACACAAAATGTGTCGAGAACGAGACTGGTTCAGAGGGTTTGAACTCAATCGGCTGCTTATAGAAAGCATGACCCTTTTGGCGAAGCGTTGCATTTGTCAGTTGCAGGGCACCACCACCGTGGGGAAGGATTCTTGCACCATCATCAAGGTGAAAATCATTACCTGCTTGGCCAAATCTGTTGTATACAAACCTATCTTGTTGAAATGATGAACAAACACAAAATATCATCCAAATGATTCCTAGAAGCAATCCTCGAATCATTGGTAACGAAACAAAGAGAAAGTTATCTCTTTTTTTTCTTGTGATTTTGTTTGTTTTCTATACTCCAAAATGCTTAACAAGTTATCTCTTTGGCTGTAGTAAACGGTAGACCCATTGATTATGACTTAAGTCAACTCTCGAATCTTTATGGTATATTACTTTTCCCTTGAAAATGTCAAAAGATTGCTCATTGAGAAGAGAAGCATGAAGGTGAAGATGCAAAACAAATGTCTAATAAAATCTGGTAACAAGAGTTTGGTTCAACTTCAGAAATTTCTTAATATCTAGTTTTGTCTAAACAGAACAACCTCAATTTGATTTCTACTACTACAACTTTGAGTCTCTAGTCCGAGAATCACTCTCACTTTCAAAGTCAAATCATTGAAGTACTGAACGGTTTAAGTAACGGATAATAAGATAAATTATTATTAATATATGATACTTTTTGAAAATTCTACCATTTTGCACACATTAAAAAACTATAAAAATTAATGTTATACCTCCTCTTTGTGACCCAACAAAATAATCTCTTATTAATACATTAAACAAATTTTTCTCTCTAATACATGAAAATAATAAGGTTAAAATTAGAATTTATAAATTTTGTGTTGAAAATACAAAACGACATTCTTTATGATACAGAAATATGTAGAGAATATTATGCAATCTACCACTTTATACAAAATCTCTTATGCAATCTACCACAATCCTAAAAACCTTATGAAATCTACCACAACCTCACTTGAAAAGACTTTTTTACCCTTGATACATATTCTTTCCTCTTTTTCTCTTTTTCTTTCTTTCTTCCTCTCTCTCTTTTTCTTTCTTTCTTCCTCTCTCTCTCTTCAAAGAAGATGAGGATGGTGATGAACGAAAAAGATGATCGACGATGGTCAGAGACGGAGACGATGGTGGTTAGAAAGGACGGTGGTGGTGGACAGAAACAGAGAATAGACGGTGGACAAAAACAAAAGCATGGTGAATACAAATCTGTCAATAGTTGATGGCGGTGGTGGACCAGATCGAAGCGACGGTGGACAAGATAAAGACGATGGTGACAGAGACGAGATTCGTGGACCAAATATGACGGAGACGATAGTGGTGGACCAAATATGACGGTGGTTGATGACGAAGACGATAGCCGTGGACACATCATATGACGTGATTGGTGACGGTGGTAGATAAATACAGTGGTCGTGGACAAAAACGACAACAATTGTCTGAACATAGACGGGGACAAATGTGTTATGGACAAAAACGACGACATTTATCTAATACAGAGACGGGGGACAAATGTGTTGTGGACAAAAACGAAAATAAGACTAGATATAACTCAGGGGTAATTGAGTAAATTGTCAACCACTACAGTCAAAAAATGTGGTAGATTTTAAAAAAGTTTTTCAATTGTGGTAGATTTTACAAGAAGGTTTTGAGAAAGTGGTAGATTGAAAAATATGTATATGGTTAAAATGACATTAGATGAAACGAAAAGAGTAAATAACTAAATAGTATGTTAAGGTCAACTTTCTTGAACAAAGACCAATGCAATCCTAGCCTTTACTTCATAACCACATGCTTCAAGGCAATTTCCACCATTTTTCTAATATTTTCATAGATAGTTTAGATATCCATCAGCTTTCTCATTTTAGAACAACAAGACAATTGGTTTGACACATTGTGTAACAAGGAACAAAAACTGATAAAAGTACCTCAGATAAAGTTCAAGATTGGATCATCTCTGATGCTTGATTTTCTTTAATCTAATAATTGGCTCATGCCTTGAGTAAAGAGTGACAACAACTTGCTTTACAAATATTTAGCAAAGTAATTGAAAATGTCAAGAATGGACATACATTGATTTAACAAAACTCGAGTGGAAATGGTTGAAAATCAGTCAATATTCAGAGGCCAAAGATGAGAAAAATAGTTAAAAACTTTCATCGTCCAGTCCCGTAGAGGACTGAGTGAGTAATAAACATAGAACTGTTGTTGGAAGAGGAAGAAGATAGTGATAGTGAAGGGATCACGAGTGGTGCTGGCGAAAGCGCCATTGGAGTGAGAACTCCAATTCCTGGAGAAGATGGCCAAAACTCAGGCAAAGCTAAGTTTCCGTTTAAGTATTGCACCACTTGTTCCATGGTCGGTCTTCCATCTGAGGTAAGGTTTGCACAAAGCAACCCGAGTTTCAGAACCTTCTCGACTTCCTGAGATGAGAATTCTGTCAACCTTGGATCTTTAGCATCAATCAAAGAAGACCTTTTCCAACAATCACAAACCCACTTGACCAGATATCGTTTTGCGGCCGACAAGCTAGGTTCTATTGGTCTCCTCCCACAAACTACTTCAAGCAAGAAAACACCAAATGCATAAACATCAGTTGCAGTAGAAGCTCCCATTGTTGTAAGCTCAGGAGCCATGTAACCAAGAGTTCCTACTGCAGCTGTTGTGGTTGGATCACTTCCTCTGTCATATAACTTGGACATACCAAAATCTCCCAACCTTCCATTGAACTCCGCGTCCAACATAACGTTAGAAGCTTTGATATCTCGGTGTATGACAACTTGGTCAGCTTCTGTATGTAAGTAACTAAGAGCTGACGCGATATCTTGAAGAATCGCAAGTCTTCTCCACCACGGGAGAGGCGATCTTTCAACATTAAACAAGTAAAGATCAAGACTACCATTTGGCATGTACTCAGAGACCAGTAGCAACTCATGTTTTCTTCTGCAATACCCAAGAAGTGGAACCAAACTCCGGTGTTTTAGACTCCTCATGCTCACAATCTCAGCGACAAACTGCTTCATACCTTGCTCACCATCATGTGATACTCTCTTCACAGCTACTTCTCTCATTTCTCTGCTCCGAGGAAGAGTTCCTTTGAAGACTTCACCGAAACCTCCTCTCCCAAGAAACTCATTTCTACTGAATCCTTTAGTTGCTTTGTATAGAGATTTGTAAGAATACCTGAGTGGACCAAACTCCTTTTCCCATTCCTCTCTTACTTCAGAGTACATGTTTCTCCTGTATAAGTAAGCTGCAATAAGAAGCCCCAAGACTAAGAAAGCTATTAAACCAAGCAGAGCATCGAGCACCAAAGACATAGACTTCTTTTTGCTGCCTGTCTGAGGAACTTTGGGAAGTTTTGAGAAGTCAATGCTCTGCAGAGACGCCATTGTTTTGCTAAAACTCCACCCGAGTACGTACTGGTAGCTCTTGATTGACCCGGTAGCACCCGAAAATCCGACAAACATTCTTCGGCTTTGCAAAATCCCGGTAAGATTGATGGTTGTTGAAGACACCAGAGGTCTGCTTGGTTTCTTGTTTTTAAGAGGAGCTATTGTAACGTTGAGTGTTTTTCCTTCATAATCCACCCAAACTTGGATAGGATCACCACTCAAGAGTTTCATGTCTATCTTCTTCCCTTCTTTGTCTGAATAATAAGAAGCGTTTTCAGATTTCAGAGACACTGCACTGTTGACATCAATCCCAACATGATTATCACTTATGTCGTCTAACTCCGGAGCTAGAGAGATATCAAGCTCTATAGCCAACACACGTGTGGACATAGATCCATTACTGTTGAAAATCCCAAAGAATCGAGTTGGCTCTGCACCTTTGAAGTCAAGGGAATCAGACACAACAAAAGCCATGCCATGACCACTTGTTTCACCTGCACGGACCAAAGCACACACAAAATGTGTCGAGAACGAGACTGGTTCAGATGGTTTGAACTCAACCGGTTGCTTGAAGAAAGCATGACCAATTTGGACATTCGTGTCATTTGTTAGTTGCAAGATACCACCATCTTTTGGAAGGATTCTTGCACTACCATCAATGTGAAGATCATTACCAGCTTGACCAACAAAGTTGTTGAAGACAAAACTTGTCCCTTGCTGAAATGATGAACAAAAACTTATCAACCAGATGATTCCTAGAAGCAATCCTCGAATCATTGGTAATGAACAACACAAAGAGAGAAAGTTATTGTTTTTTCTTAAGAGTTTGGTTTCTCTACTCCAAAATGCTTAACAAGTTATCTCTCTGGTTGTAGTAGTAGACCCATTGATTATGACTTCAAAGTCAGCTCTCGAAAATTTTCCCAAAAGTCAATAATTTCGACTGCTTTCGAATCTTTATGGTATAGATTACTTTTCATTTGAAAAGACTTTACAACACCTGTCTTAATCAAAGACAGCAAAATGAATTCCATGAAAAGAGAAAGAGGTTAAAAAAACGTGGCTTGATGTGTCTTTTATAGCATTATTAAAGAGGATAATGTCAAAAGAAATTGATAATTGATAAGAAAAGCAATGCAATGTCTAATAAAATCTATAGTAGTATACAAAAGATCTACATATATACCTTAAGACACAGAGCATATTGGTGTGGCCTACTTAAGAATTTTCTTGATCTAGTTTTGTCTCAGATTCGATTTTAAACAAAGAACAAACCCATTTTGAGTTCTTTTACTACAACTCGAGTCTCCAGTTCCAGAATTACTGGATTTGGATGTGACTTCAAAGTCAAATACTGTTAATTAACATTTCTAAAGTCTTCTATGCTATTCTATTATGAGTCGCAAGGTACTCATTGACATTAAGATAATATTGATAAATTCTTTTTAATACAATATTTGTATTATACATTATATTATGGCAATGGTCAACTTTATTGAACATAGACCAATTCAATTCTAACCTTGAATGTCAAAACCTCACGCCTTAAGGAAATTTCCACCATCTTTACTTATATGTCAAAGCTATTTCACATATCCTAGAATGTAGCAGGCACACAAAATGTGATTATTAGATCCTTAAAGCCAATTCATAACATTTTTGTCCACAATGAAAAAAAAGGTCAAACATTTGTAAAGAAGATGCACCAAACTGTTAGGGTGTAATTTTCATGTCATTTGTTTCCAAGGGCAAGTCTATCAATGTAAGGTAGGAAAATGAAGTCACAGTCTCTGAGCAATCAAGTAATAATCTTACCTTCAATGGGATGAAATTTGCATCACCTATCACATATTGTTTTGCTTGCTTGTATCCGAGGTCGCACATGAATATACCGATCTCTCGCTGTCCTGTTATACTCGCAGCGAAATCTACAAAGAAAAACAACTCTAGGAATATTGTGAATATAGTGACCACCCCATATCAGTAATATCATTATCCATGGCAAACTTTATTTGTTTATAGTTAAGTCTATGATTGCCATAATCAACAGAAAATAGTCAAGAGATTATAACTAAATATAAGGAACAATATCATAACCACCACCTTCCTCATTATATAACTATATATACAAATATTTCGTCGCCGGGAGCGAGAAAGACGGTGACATCTCCTGGTGGAGATTCCGAGATGGTGACAATTGAAAACAAGTATTTGAATTTAAAGGGTTAGTGGGTTGATATAATATGGGTTTTATCCACCCCGATTTCGGCCCAAACTATATTATTTCAGCCCACTAAATCACTAACAACTAAATTACTTGATAACTTTGGTTACAAATCTGTGAGCTATGAATCTGAGGATTACGTAGTTGAGTTAAAACATAAAAATCGCAAATCAATCTGAATAGCAATTATAAAATTTTGTAGTCAATCACGATCCGTCATTGAAATTTTATATGATTTTTCGTACTTCGCTATCAAACTCATTAACCGAAGCTAGAAGAAGATCAAACCGAAACCAATCAAGAAAAGACCACAAAATAAGGTTTAAACAAAGCCCTAACTTTGAACCCAAGGTATCTTACAAATTCCAAGAGTACCCATTTCTGAATGACTCAAACGGAACAAGTCATTGAAACATGAGTTCACAAAACGATTAAAGACGAATAGTCTAGCATAAGAGTTTGGACGTGGAAAAGAAAAAAGTGAAAAGAGACCAAGTTCAGTTCCAAACCAGACCTCAAAACTGAGGATAGTACTCAGGATTGAAAGGGTTCGTGTAATCCTCGATCTCATAGCCGTCCGAGTCATATACTGGAGTGTACTTTCCATACTTTCCAAAGTATGGGCAATCATCATCATCATCATCATCATCATCATCACCACCACCACCACCATCATCATCACCACCACCATAACCATCACCATCACCATCACCATCACCATCACCATCACCATCACCATCACCATCACCATCACCATCACCATCACCATCACCATCACCATCACCATCACCATCACCATCACCATCACCATCACCATCACCATCACCATCACCATCATCTGTAGGAGGAGCATTACCAAAGGGGGCATTATTGTGTGGAAAATGAGATTGACCCGGCTCCATATCATCAGAATCATCATCCGCGTAAAATCGAGCACGAGTCTTGGGAGACAACATATTGGGGTGAAAGATCGTACCTACAGGATTAACAGAGAGTGATTTCAGTAAGAATTTTTATGAGATTCAGCAGAAGTTTTAGAGAGATTTGGAAAGGGCACATTACCATCTGGCAGGTCGAAGAAAGGATCAAAATCTTCTGGGATTTCTAAACCCAAATCATTCATCATAGCACGCCCAATAGCAAGATAGTCGTCCTCTTCATCATTACCATAATCTTCATAATTACCATAATCTTCATCATCATCAGAATAATCAAAGTAGAAGTTAGGCCCCATATGTGCAAACGCTGGATCTTGGCCCATGATGTATTCTAAGTTCGCGGCCGGGCAGCCTTTATCACAAATACGTAGCTTCTTGTTCCATACACTTCCACAGTTGTAGCAAAACTCAAACCCACATCTAATGGGAGTAACAAAGGGAATAATGAGATTCAAATGGTTAAACGTAGAAAGAATGAAACTTATCACATGTGATCTAGATTTCATGGTCTTGTTCCCAAGGTTCTTAGGAGGATCAAAGTGTAGATATATAGATAGTTAGATAGATACCTGCAAGTTATGTGATTGCAACCCTGTGTAAGCTCAATCATGTGTTGACACTCGCTACATTGGCGCCACATATTATTATTTGCAAGAGATTCTAGCTTCACTTCATCTGCTGGAGGATTAGGATGCAACTTCTTGTACTCGGTACAGGACAGCTTTCCATGCCACGGGACTTTACAGTCCACACAGAAGAGACCACGACATTTGACACATCTCCTAACTCCAGATGTAGGGTAAGCAGACAGCAAGCTATTGGCAGATTCTGAAATCTTGGTTCTGGACATCAAAGCCGAGCACCTCGGGTAAGGGCAGTAAACTCTATCTGTAACAGGTATAGCATTCTCTTTGATTCTTTGTTTCCACAGTTCACTCAGTTTTGGAGTCAAAAGCTTGCCACAGGCATCGATAACCAGCTCAGACCTGCAGCCATCGTGAGGACATTTTGGAACCAATCCCTGAAGCAGCTTCACCTCCACATGTTGCTTCACACATTGAAAGCAAAAACGGTGACGGCATTTGTTGATAGAGAACATGTTCTCAGCACCAGTATTGTTGAAACAGATAACACACTCCACTTTCCGTGCTGCTTTTGCTTGGCCTTGGCAAGCATTTTCAGGAGGGGTGAATTGAGAAACTATTGATTCCCTAGCAAGTTTATAAGCAAGTTTAACATCATACCCAGCCACCAGAGCAGGCAGACTAACTGTAAATTGTTGTCTGATCTGTTGCAAATCACTCATTAGCATAGCAATCTTCTTTTGCTTAGGCGACCATCTTCCCGTTACCTAGATATAAGTTATATACAATCTTATGAAATATAGGACAGGAAAAGATAAGTAAAGAAGCATAAATCACTAGAATCTAAACCATTTGCGCAAAACACAAGCAGAGAACTTTAGAACTCACAGTTTACCGTCTAAAAGCTAGTGAAGGTCAGGACAACCACTACTTTACGTTGCAAAGCAAAGAGGGATAACAATGGCTGACAAAATGGTCACAATATAGAACTCTAGAGTAGTGATTGCAACTCTTTCATCAGATTTATAATTGTAACAATTCTCTCCCTTAATCATCACATAAAAACACAATAGCAACATCTTTAAACTACAGAACAGAGGAAACTTGAACTCTCTTATAACAAGTTACAAATAGTTTATAAGCATTGAACAAATCAGATAATCTTCAAGAACCCCATAAAAAATAGTCAAAATCATGTATTCTCAATTTTCCAAATTAGAATTCAAGCAACTCTCCATAGTCAGTTCTAAGCCTAAGAAAACGTTTAGAATCCAATCACTGATCCTACAAGAAAACACAAGATAAAGAACATACTATTCAATTCGGATTCAACCACAGCAAGAACAACATTGCGAGAGTGAAGCATACCAACGAAGAACAAGGAGGTCAGGAAACTTACATATTGGAAAATGGGAAAAGTATCGCAGAGAAAAACGATACGTTTGATACCCAACTTCAAGGCCTCGTTGAATCCTCTGGTTAAAGCTTTAATCTCCGCTTCCTGGCGATTCGTGCCACGGTTAACCAAAGGTCCCTTCGTCTCAAACAACAGATTATCCTTGGAATCACAAATCGCAACCCCAAATCCAGCAATTACATTCATCATCTTCCCTTTCCCATTCCCAATCTCATCGCTAACCAAACCCTTAAAGTAAAGTCTGTACAACACATCTCCGTTAACCAAGGGACGAGCAGTTTCCTGCGATTGAATCACCGGAGATGGTACTTTAACTCTATACACGGGAGCGTTACCGACTCTGATGTTAGGTTTTCGGTTATCGTCTCTACGTACACCAGTGACAGTCTCTTGGATCTTTCCTTTCCCTTTGCCTTTGGAACTTCCTTCGCCGAGTGCTTTCTTGAAATCGAAGCCCTTGTTTCTAGCCGTCGTACCGTTTTCAACGACGATAGCGACACCACACCTAGCAACGATTGGAGGCGACGGTGGTCGCTGAGATCGGGAAGAGAGAGACGCCGCAACGGCTTCCTCCATTTGTAACCGGTAAGCGTAATCGGAATCTGAGTTACGAGCAGAGGATCTCATCTTTGGCTAGGGTTTTGGCTCAAGAAACCAACTTTGCGTCCGTTGTGTATTTCTCTGTGTTGGTGATGCTTGGTGCTGTTTAAAAACCCCATGAGGCGCACGTGCGAAGTCCACCACACACACGTGTGGGCGATGGTTGTTGATAAGCGTACTGGATACGTTTCTTTCTTCGTTGACCTTAGTCAATGAAGATTAATCTTTTTCGTTGTATTAAGAAAATTGTTTGAAATTTGAATTTTTAAAAATTTGTAGAACAAAACGTAGATCTTTAAGTTTCTCTAATCACTCAAGTTAATCCAAAATAAAATCAATCATATCTTATTATATAAAGCTTGATGCGTCAAACATAATAATTCATCTTATTATATAAAGCTTGATGCGTCAAACATAATAATTCACAAGATCGCGACACGTGTCAAATCGATCGATCGAGATTTTAACACGTGTCACTTTTTAATAACTATTAATTTTTATTTTATGTTTTGTATCTATCTTAAAATTTCCTAATTACGTTATATGTTTTTGTGATATCCTTTTCTATTTTGTAATTTGTCATTCTTCTTTTTAAAATTTCCTAATTACGTTATATCTTTTTGTGATTTCCTTTTCTATTTTGTAATTTGTCATTCTTCTTTTTTCTTACGTTATATCTTCTTCGTATAATAAAATAAGATTAATACATGTCTAATAAATTATTTTAGTCCAAATAGATTTAGGTTTACAAATCCAAACTCTTTAAGGATTGCAATATCTTATCTATATAAGGTGCTTCTGTGATTCCTCAATCTTCTCACCAAGCAATTTCAAATTTCAATAATTTATTCACAAAAAACTCTTTTTCCATCATTACATAAACAATGGCTGCTCAAATTAAGACAAACACCAATTATTTAACCCTAAACCAGTTAAATAAAAAACGTGTTTATCGTCGTATTGTGGTACGTCTCATCAGGAAGTGGGAGGCGAGAAATTTTAATAAAAATAATGAACTCATAGGAATGGATCTTCTGTTACTTGATGAAAAGGTAAGTCTTTTTGTATTTTATGCCACTAAAAATCTTCATCCATAATTAATTATTTGATTAATATTTAACTACAATTTGGTTTTGTTTTAACATAGGAAAATACTATTCAAGGCTCAGTGCATCATTCGCTTCTTGGAAAATTTGGAAACAAATTATGTGAAGGAACTTTAATTGAAATTTGCAATTTCAATTTGCAAGATTGCAGTAAAAGTTATCGTGTGTCTCACCACAAATTTCTAATAAGATTTAGTGAAAGCACAACAGTTGCTTGCATGGAACATCAAGTTTGTCAAATATCTTTAGAAAAGTTTCGATTTCAAAATTATGATAATTTTGCTAAACTCAAAGATACGCGAGATGATCTATACGGTAATATTCATAACTTTTAAATTTAAATTTTATATATATGAGTATCTATGTCTAACATTGGTTTCTTCCTTAGATGCAATCGGTTATATTAAAAGTATAGAAAAGTCGGATGTCCGTACCCATAATTCATCAACTGTTCGAAGAGTAATTTTGACTCTGTTGTTAGAAAGGTATCATATTACTCAATTTTACGCATCATATTTTTCCAGCATAATTTTACTCAATTCTTTTGTCCCTTTCTGTCGTTACATGTATTGTCTAGCATGTTTCAGCATGATTATTGAATTCTAAACTAACGTTACATGCATGCATTAATTAGTAGGATGCATGTATTAATATATTATTTTCCATGATGACTTTTAATAAAGTAATTTATTCTCTTTTACTAATAAACAGTAGCGTTGAAATACAAGCAACCATATGGGTTGAACAAGCAGAACAATTTGAAGATAAATATCGTGGAGTTAAAAGTGACGACATCATTCTAATCATGACAAGTGTTTTGATTAAGATGTATCGAGGTTCAATCTGTTTGTCAGCATCTTCTGTGACTAAATTCTATTTAAATCAAGATTTTGATTCCGTTGTTGCGTTTCGACAAAGGTATGCTATTAGTAATTTTTCTTTAACAATTTACTCATTAAGATTAAACAAATATATTGCACTAATAATAATTTATTGTATTCATTCAGTTTAAAATACGATGGTGGTTGTTCAATTAATCTTGGCGGCATGATTGAACATCATGAACCGAATAATACCCGTCCTGAAATTCAACACTCAATTAATGATATTTGGGAATTTTACACATCTGCTGAACCTCAGGTAACAACTAATTTTTAATTATTTAGTTATTTTAACCAATTTCCTTTCTAATATCTCTTACTAAATCTTTATAATATTCACACAATTCTAACATATGTGCTAAAATTTAAATGCAGGACAAGATATTTGTGTGTAAAGCAACCATTATTGATATTGTATTACGTAATGGTTGGAATTACATATCATGCTCATCTTGCTCAACAAAATTGCTAAAGTCAACATCTTCACTTAGGTGCAACAAATGTGGTAAATCACAATCTGTAGGAGTTTTGAGGTATTATTCATTGTACTTTTAATTTTTAAATTTACATTGTCCATATATATAAGAATACTAACTAACTAAAACAAATCTATTGTTTTCAGTTTTAGAATTGAAATAATAGTAGATGATGGAAACGACTCTGCAACTTTTGTTTTATTTGATGCTGCTGCTTCAAAAATCACTGGCACAACGGCTGAAGACGTAAGAATTGTTTATATTTATATATATAGTTCTCCACAATAAACTAATTTATACATTAGTGATGCTGACTTATATTTCTACTGACTCTTAAACCATTGTTAACACAGATCAAAAATAATTCTAGCGAGCAAGGATTGGAAGATATTCCCTCAAGTGTGCAGTCAATTGTAGGAAAAACTTATTTGTTCGAGGTTAAAATCAAGAAAAAAGATTTTGAGGCATCCTATCAAAATTTCACAGTTATAAAGGTTCTAGACCAATTAGAGGTGAAAAATATTTTACAACTTTGTCTTTACAAGATATCGGTTCATTCTATTATTTTATTTAACACAATGTTTTTTTGTCTCAACTGCGCAACTTAGAAACTGGTAAGAACCGTTTTTATATATCTAATAAGTAAATCCCAGTTACTACTTTCACATCTAACAAAAAATATATTGCAGGATCAACAACAGAAAAGCAAAGGTAGCTCGCACTAGCAATCAATCAAGCCCATCAAATTCAAGTGCAGATATCTTTCAAGATAATCTTAGAGAAGAATGTAAATCCCACAACAGTTTTGAT